>JAJEKV010000320.1:0-338291 GCA_021234155.1 Isoetes taiwanensis | reverse complement strand
TAGAGCATTCATAATCAACACATACAATTAAGATCCAGGGAGGTAGAATAATAACCATGTCCATTGCTTCCTCCATGTGTTTATTTTCTCTATGTATCGGTCCATAGCACGGAAATTAAAATGCCATAGAAATGTAATCATAACTAAGTATCTATAACTTTTAAAGGCACAACGTCATATAACTTGTTTGCAAAGATTGCCCATAACTTTAGTGCAAGACTCATCGTTTTAAACCCGGAATCAAGATGGTGACGGGATAATCTCTATTACTTTCAAATGGCCGAGGTAATTTGTCCAACTCACCCAATAACAGAAAAGAAATACAATAAGTGACCATACACAAAGCACCTTTGTAGTTCTCCACGGCCAATTGTGTAGCTCAATTCTATCTCTATGTCGCTTCTTCCTTATGCTTATCTTTCTCCCGGGTACAGTTTTCCAATCCCATTTGCATGAATGAAATGGAATTGAACTGCGGCGTAAGCGGTCTAACCGACAAAATCCGCCCGGTACGTTGGAAATCGAAATGCTCTCGGACCTCCAGCTATGGCGAGCGGGGATGCCCCCTATACTGCTCGACCCACAAAGTTCCCTGCGGTTTGAGTCATCGAGATCCCGACCTTGAATTCTTAGCCAAAATAAAATTTGTACAATTCCTTAGATTTATTCCTTCTTCTAAAACATGTTGTTGCAAGCTTTGTTGCAAGAAGGGAGACATTTTTTAAGCCATGCGCAGTCCGGAATAGCCACATTGTATGTTTTGAGATCTAGGAAAATATTTGAGTCTTGATCCGGTAAAATAGAAAAACAACATTGATCGCTATGGCTATAAAGTTTTAGCCGAAAAGGAAGAAAAAGCGAATAGATATGGATTGCAAAGAAAGGGAAAGAGGAAACCCTAGCGAGGGGCGGAATTTGAGGCAAGTCGGGTTATTAATGGCTTTGCCTTTTTTTTTCCTTGGTCTTTTTTTAAAATGAAGACTTACCGTGTCTTTTTCGAGTTTTTATTGGTGAAAAAATATTAGGCTCAAACAAAAAATAACACCGCCTTATTTCCTTATAGGTTTTGGGTGAGGGGTACGGCGTTGATTCCGATACATTAGGTGGGATTGTTCGAGATCCACGGATATGAACATTTTGCGAAAAAAACGCATCACAAATCCTATGGTCGGATAAAACACCCACGAATATAAACCAAGGTATGAGCCGGTTACGTTTCCAATGAAAGTATAACGCTTGCGTCCTCCTCTGTTCAGGAAATCAATCTCCAAACCATAGTTTGCTTTGCTTGCCAAAAGGCTTTTCGGCACGTGGCGGATCTTTGCTAGTCTTCGCCATACCGGACTCACCGAACACAAAGCGGCCTGGCGGCATATAAATCGGTGCATTTGCAAATCCGGTCAAAACTTTTCACGAGATGGTTATTTGGGAGAAAGAAACTAGAAGAAGAAGAAGGAAAAGAGATTGTAGCGTCCCCCTAAGGACAAAGCTATGTGATGCCAAGCCTGCCAAGCTTCGTGAGGCTGCGGATGCCAAAGCTACAATGATGCCAAGCCCTAAGCCGCTTAAAAAAATTGTATCGAAAATCTAAAAATCGGCCCGGCTGCATGTCTTCATACTCAAAGCGACTTCAATCTCAACGCCCAACTAGCCCAAGCTATGGGATGGGACATCCACACGGAAATCATGCGGATAACTTCGGTAAAAGCGACTACATTTCTAATAACTTCGATAACGCAATCTATCCTCACTATAATAAGCCTTAGATCGGATGGGGGAGGCGAGCTCTATTCCTTCCATTTCGGGTGAAGGTGTAGTGCTCTTAGGTCCTCTTTCTCCACACCCGGGCTCACCGAACTCACGGAACCCGGCGTGGGCTTCATCTCCCATAGGCCATCTCACCCATGCCCATGCCCTTGGATCCGTTCTAAAAAGAAAGGAGCATTTATTCTTATCTTTCTATCCTCAAACCATGCACATCCAGATCTTTCTCCTTCTATTTCCAAACCATAGACTGATAAATCCACCTCCATTACGGAACCAATTTTCTGCCAGCAAGCAGCTCAAACACGTCCAAAAAATACCATCTACATACTATTTCGGATACATACGCCCCAAAAATCTAGGCCCAACCATCGGTGAGATACCATCCCCAAATACCAAACAAAATAATTAGAACATTATATGTTTAGAAAAGACATGTTTCCTAAGTTTTGGTCAGACAATGGACAATGGAAATTGGAGGAAATGCAGATAAAGGGAATGGAAATTGGGCTTACCAAAAACGGACCTCAACCAAGGGCATGCATTGTCGAAGATCCATTAGCAGGAAACAAGTTAATCCACATACAAATCTGCAGTGTCAAACAACTCTAAGCTTTTTCGATGTGCAAACAACTGCATGTTCTACAAGACCACGCATTTTCTATTCACAGTGAGAGAATGAATAACCTGAAGAAGATTGATTTTCTTTTAATGTTCCAGATGGCTTTTAGCAGGAATTTGCGTTATGAGTTATCGCTTGCTGCAGATGACAGAAACATGAGCTCTTAAGGAGGAGTTCCATCATGTAAAACAATATAAAACGTTCAATTTTGATATGGAATAGAAAGAAAACAACTCAGGTAACAATGTCATATTATTATGTTCCTTCTTAAATTTCATCTTCAATACTTCATTATTTGTGTATTATCTGTATGCTAGATGTCCAAAGCCAGGAACCTTATTCTTATTTTGTGATCCTATGTATTGTTTGTTTATCAGACAAAGCTTGCTCAAATGTAAATTTTCATTGAGTTGTTTGAAAACGCAAAACTCTAGATACAGTATCCATTTTTTTAGAAGATAAGAACTAAGAATGTATAGCAAAGAGCACAAGAAACATTCAGCAGAAAAAAACATGTGATTTTGGAGGATAATTGTTACTGCTTTTCATTTGCTCATCTGAGACGTATCTGTACATTCAACCCATAGTAGGAGTCAATCTAACAATCATGATAGAAATCCAGCAGCTCATCAATCTGGAGTTTAGCTGTCTGCTTTTTGTCCTTGCGCAAAAGCCATAGCAAGTGTTCAAACAATACTGGCTCACAAGGGATTGTAAGGCCTCCATTATATTCAAATCCATACTCTTGGGCAGATCTATCAAGCAGCCTTCTCATAAATGGGCATCTCAAAATCTCAGTGTCCACGACAAATCTTTGCCTTTGCCCTCCCACATACATTGCTATACAACCTTCAGGCACTTCACAAAACCCAGAGCAGCATGCTTCTCCCTCGCAGTTGCTGTCCAAGTCTGAAGAACTACAGTTGCTACTCGTGGCCCAAGAATTTGACCTTGATAGCATATTTCTGTTCCCAAGGAACTCATAAAACCTGCACAACTTAGCCTTCAGGGAAGCCATTTCCTGGTGCTAGAAAAAGGGAATAAACTAGGAAATCTGTAGAAAGAACTGATTGCATCATAACTGAAGGAATGCTTCATTTTATAGTCAATACCAAGGGTAAGGGCAAGTAGCAAGAACAATAAGTAAATGGTCTCCTTCATGGGATTCAAGCTGTCTGCAAATACAAGAGGCCTGGCATGGCCAATATTGAGGTTGGTCTTGGCATTACCAGGCAAACATGAACAAGTAGGAAAGGAATATGACATTGGTGGACAAAAGTGCACAGTTAAGGACAAGCATAGCCGGAAAAGTTTCGGCAGCTGCCGTATTTTTGTGTACTCAACCATTATAATACTGCCAAATTTCAATGTGGTATGCTGTCAGCAATATCATGTTGCTCAGTAAAATTCAAGTTTATAAGACCAAAGATATTTGATGCCAAGTAATGGAAGTGCTTTAAGGTTGGACAATGCCTCGTACCAGGGTCTGTTGCATTTCACAAGCTAAAGTAAGACATATAATATGATTTGTCTGAATATGTAGACAAATGCCTGTGAAAATGGGTCCAGGCATTTAATGTGTACTTACAATCGTCCACCTTGCAGCAATCCATATTGGTGACCAAGCCTTCATATTTCCAACACATCCCTCCTCACAAGTTCTTGCTCGCCATTGCTTTTTTAAATATGGCATCCAGAAACATGATCCCTAGATACATAATATCTAGATAGATATTTTACTGGTCTCTTTTAAAAGACAATTAACAACAGTTTTCTTATTTTACTGCATTCTGTCTGTGCTGCATTGTCCAGAATTTATCCTGACACTATCTGGCCCACGCCACAACTGCCTTACAGTTGAGACATTTCATTGTACCAATATGCATGTGGTAAGAGAAGCAAGTAATACAACTTGTGTAGACAAATGCATGTGCTGAAAAGAAGAAGTAGGTCCGCCCATTTATTGTGTACTCAAATGTCCTACCCATCTTGGTTATAAATCCAACCTCATCTTTCTCTCTTCCAACACTTCTTCCTTCTCATATTCTTATTCACAACTTCTTACTTTCTATTGCTTGCCATGGCTCCTTTGAGATCTAAATTGCAAAGGTTGTCTGATTTCCTGCAAAGGAAGGACAGGTTATCAAGATCAAGTTCTCGGAGTAGTAGCAGGAGCAGCTCTCTTGGGCAAATGAGTGACTTAGGCAGTGATTATGAGGAAGATGCGTCCTGTGTTGAGGTTTCAGATATGCCAGAAGGTTGTGTGGCAATGTATGTAGGAGAGAAAAGGCAGAGATTTGTTGTCCCAACTGCTGTTTTGAGCAATAATTTGATGAGAAGATTGCTGGACAGATCTGCTGAAGAATATGGATTTGAATATAGTGGCGGCCTCACAATACCATGCGATCCTGTTCTATTTGAGCAATTTTTATGTGGCTCTTGAAAAAGGACCAGGGACAGGCAGCTCAACTAGCTATTGACGAGCTGTTAGATTTCTACGACTGTTAGCTTGGGCGAAAGTTTTGCCTCCCATTCTATTATTCATTTGTACAGAAACTGCCCCAATTTTGGGAAGTAATGAATATACTCCCAATTTTCGTTCATATATTCTGTAGTAGCCGTTGTTTTAGAGTGGTCACAATGCACTATAAGTCCTTACTAACAATCCGCCACATAAACTTTAGTTGAAACATTTGTTTTGCCATGGAGTCTTTGTTTTGGAAGGCATCTCTGCTTAGAACAGAAAACCTTAACTGCTTCTACACGTAAATCAGGAACTCTACCCTTCTGAATGAGCACTTGGCCATGTTCAATATGAGAAGACTGGTGGATGCACATTTTAGCAGCATTTAGAAGACTATGGATAAAGCATTTTGTGAAAGAGATGATGCAATCGTATGAAGCCAAGTGAATCGTATGAATCTTTAGGCTTGGAGAGCCGTCCATTCTTGTTATGATTGTTGCCTTGCCTTTTATTATGTCATCTTTTTAAACTACATGCCAAATAAAATGGCAAGTTGGGGTTTTAAAAATGTCATCTAGTGATGCACCTCTATCTAAACGTCAAGGTAAGTGGGTCACCGTTCCTGCATCTTCTTGAACCATTCTTGTCAAGAATGACAAATCACCCTCCAAAACCTGTAGAATCCGGTCGGCTTCCACTTTCGTTGACCTTGACCGTAGAAATGGCATAGGGTCCATTCAAGCGAGGGAATCTTTGCCCCATGACCCTGTAGATCGAGGTCGCCGCCTTCACATCTTCTTGAACCATTCTTGTCCAAATCATTCTCAAAAACAGAAGAATCCAGTCATGGGGGCACCATTCTTTTGCCCCCAAGAATGGCTTCCCCCATGCCATTCTACATAACATGCTGCCATGCAGTAAATCTAGACATGGTAAGGAATGTTGGCTTGATTATCAAAAATACCATCTAAGAATATAGCAATCATCGGCATTCGTTGCAGACTGTGTATACGAAATTTTAACCACCTTAAAATTTTGCCCTAATTCATCAAGATTTTATACAACGAAATTTTCTGTTGAACTGTGGCGGCGTTCTTGGGCGGTGCCGCCTTCTAGTCTGTTTCTGCATAGCCCTTGCTTCTTCATCTCCGTTTCATGCAAACGCCATAGTAGGGATGCAAATCGAAACCAGGGATGCAAAATTGAAAGGCATGGATGCAAATAGAAAGGCGGACTGGCTGGAAACGCCGGAAAACGACTCTCTGCTTCGGTTTTAGGGTATGCAACTTCGGCTGCTTTACACAGACTCTGATCTGGCCATGCTCAATAGACTTTGCTTACAGTGCAGTTGTGTTCTATATCAGAACATTTGACGGATGGAGGTGGAGAGCAATGTTTAAGCAATAGACAGAACCAGGGCTCCTTCTGGCTGCCATAGATAGAGCTTTTATCAGAAATCTGGTTGCTTACGGTGCTGCTCGAACTCTAAATCTGCTTGCATCAGAGCTCAAGAACGGGCAAAATTCTTAAGGTGGATAAAATTTCGTCGTAGAATTTCACTCACCATCGAAATTTCAGAAGGAAATTTCGAGCTGACCTGGCGGCGCCACTCCGCCGCTCGTGGCCCGCCAGGTCTGCTTGAAATTTCCTTCTGAAATTTCAAGGTGAGTGAAATTTCTCCTTCCAAATAATACATAGCTGAGATGCAGAGTTAGCAAGGGTAATTTAATGGATAATGCAATGGTTCTATGGCAACATAGAACCATCATTCTTGGGAAGACAGACCTTTTTTGGAATGTCTATTTTTTCCCATGAGACCTTTTTTCAGCTTATATATTCCATGAGTTCTTGTTTCTCATCATTGGCCTTCTTCTTGAGCATTTCTTCTTTTGTATTTTGTCTTCTTACTTTTGTACTTAGGTTGTATATTTAGCTTGTCTAGTTCTATCATGCATGTGTGTAGGTTATTTGAATTCGATAAGATTTCATTCAAATAAATTCTTTCTGAGCACTTAGTCTACGATAGGCATGTTTTATGATATGTTGCTTACTATAGAGTGGTCCTTATCCGTACCTGGGTCGAGTTGTTTGATTGTGGGCCCATGGAGTAATAAAGGCCTTGGTTTTCTATGAACTCTGCACCTGTTATAACTCGACTTTTCTTCTTTGGAGATGGTTGCTGATGTTCTTTCAGAACCTTGCTTCATGGTTGTTCTTCAGACAGAGCATTGGGCTCCTACAACAGTCTCAACTTGATCAAATTTCTTTTCGTACCTTCTTCTATCCTTCTTCTCTGTGTGTATTTTAACTTTAACTTGCCTTGATAGGTTAATTAAGAGACTTGCTATGTTTTTCCACTATTGGTTTTGCCTTGCATCCCTTTTGTTGAAAAATTTGAATTTAGCCTATTTTGCTTCTTAAATCCTGTGTTGCTGGGTTGTGTCCATGCAAACAATTCTAAATTGATTGTTCCTCTTCCAAAATCCATTGTAGCTTTTGTGTGGTCCAAAATAGGCTCCTATGTTACTTCAAGTTGATCTCATCTCCTATATTGCAATACCTTTTTTTGCCTCAACTGCATCAAACTCAGCCTTTTGCTTGTATACAACAACCTTTGAGCTTCGGCCTAATTAATGATTGATTATGTATCTTCTTTCAATGAAATATTTTATGTTTTTAGATGCTTCATTTCCTATTATAACTAGTTTTTTCCATTAGTTTTATTCCTATGGGTCATCAACTTGCTTGGGGTCAATGCTTAGATCCACATGATTTTTCTTATGGACTTTTTGTCTTCTTGATAGCTTTATTGCTTACTAGTCTTAGATTTATTGGTACTTATAGGCTTTTTTCCTTATATCTATCCTAATGGTTGTCTCTAAGGCACCCTTCATTTTCTAACTTATATGGGACTCCAAGTCTTTGCCACACTTTGTCTTCTTATGTTTCCTTAGCGTTATACTTTACAGCGCTCATATCTTCTTGATAGCTTATTTTTAATTTTTCTCATGATGAACCATTGGAGCCTTGGATGACAATATTATTTTGGATTTGAAGTGCTAAATAACTATTAGATGAAAAAAATCTTTCTTAGCCTTTCAGCCTTGGCATCATAAGCTTTGAGACAAGTTTACATGCACTCCTTGTCCTTCTAAAGTTTTTCTTGATTCTCCAAGTATATTTCCCATTCATTTTTCGTCCCCAGAATTATGCATAGATATTTTCTTTAATTGTCCTATCCTCAGTGCAGCTCATGGCTTCTTAGTCAAAACCAAGTACTTGTTCTTCCTTGTGTAATATTCACGATTGCCTTTCTCTATCGCTTCTTTTCTCTCTGGATGTAGTGTTACGACTTTTGAGTCGGCACCAATCGTGTTGGTTGTTTCTCCGTATTTGGTTCACATATATGCCCTTCTCTATTTTATTGTCTTTGCTTATCTCGGCAGCTCTAGAGCAAGTCTCGTTGGATGTTTTCTCCCATTTGTATTCCATAGTTAGTTTTCACTCGTTCTCCAATATTATGCGATCCTGTTCTATTTGAGCACTTTATGTGGCTCTTGAAAAGAACCGAACAACAGGCGTCAACTAGCTATTGACGAGCTATTAGATTTCTATGACTCTTAGGCGAAAGAAGTTTTGCCTCCCATTCTATTACTCATCTGTATAGAAACTGCCCCCAATTTTGGGGTAATTAATATACTCCCAATTTTTGTTCATAAATTCTGTTGTAGCCGTGGTTTTAGAGTGGTCACAATGCACTATAAGAAGTTCTTACTAAACTAACACTCCGCCACATAAACTTAAGTTGAAACATTTGTTTTTCCATGGATTCTTTGTTTTGAAAGGCATCTCTGCTTAGAACAGAAAAACTTAACTGTTTCTACACGTAAATCAAGAACAAAGTTCCAAACTGGCCAAGAGCTAAGGTAATAGAGCAATTTTCTCCAATCCTCTTGTTGTTGGGTTGCTACTGCTGGACCAGAACCTCTACCCTTCTGAAGGAGCACTTGGCCATGTTCAATATGAGAACTGGTGGATGCACATTTTAGCAGCATTTAGAAGACTATGGATTAAAGCATTCTGTGAACAAAGAATAGAATAGAATAGAATAGAATATGATTTTATCGTCCACGGAGACCAACTAGCCTATGGGACCCAAGTACAAAGAAAGAGCAAAGAAAGTATTATTACTGTGATTAAAAACCCCACCAAGGGTTTTCGGGGAAAACCTTAGTAGCAATAAGGATGCCGACATACCGCACGCTTATATACATAATCACAAGTATGCAAACCGAGGTTAATGTCGGACGGGGGCATAATCGAGTCCGCTGTATCCATTACCTCCGGAGGTACGATCCCAACAAGCCCCTACAGAGGCCGTGCTCAAGAGCTCATGCAAGGCTTGATGGGGCACAACTAACCGAGCATACCGAGCCCCGATATGCTTTGTACGCCGAACGAGCCCGGAGGGCGTGACTTTCATCCTCAATGGCGCCACGCTTGGCAAAGACTGACGGACTCTGTCCTCCACGCTCTCCCAAATCCATCTCCTTGTCTCAATGCGGAGGTGGTGTGCACTGTGTCGAATGGAAGCAATCACCTGCGCTTTTTTTCATGGGTAGATGGGTGCGGGGTAGTGGTGTGGGCCCCTCGTGAGCATGGGATTAACCTCTTTGTCGATAATTTGCCACCTTGACATGTGACCAGGGCTCTGCATCCCAAAGCTTGGCCATGAAGCAAGCATCCAAATCTTGCTTCAAAGGCCCGGCGTTCCTTCGGTGTATGCACTTGGTCCACATCGTGTGCTGCACATTCCATAGCGAGAACCACTGGGCTTGCTTGTCTTTTGTTAGTCCCATTGCCTCCCGGTTCGGGACTATTCATGCATATACGGACCAGGTCAAGCTCAAGGATCCACTGAGCAGGCATGGGTCAGCCATCAAAGGCTCGCCAGAAGACCAAGCGGCAGACCACGGTCAAAGCTGCGTCCCGGAGTCAACAAGAGGCGCCCGCTTCCGACAAGTGATGACCCGTCACCGCCCGTGTCGGCCAAATGTGATTCTAGGCATTTCAAGAGGCACCGCCAACATTATCGCAAATCGGCCTCCTCCGTCCAGTCGGCACCGGATCAGTCCCGAGTGTCTATTGGGCGGGAGGCCATTGTACTATATATATGAGTAGAGCTAGCATATGAGGGCTAGATGAGTTTTGAGTCTTGTCTCTTTTCAGTCTTCTCTCAATTAGAGCTCATGTATGTTCATCGCTGATATCAAGGAAGCATATCATTTTCCTCTCATTGTTCTTTTTCCTGCTCCGCTTTCTTCTTCTTGTTCTTTTCTTTTGCAAATCCCGCGTGACATAGTCCCCCTGATTCTCCCTTAGATCCAAGGGTCCTCACGGAGGGCTGTCTTTGCGGGGAGTTCCCCAACCTGCACCCCCAAACACCGCGCCGGCGTCTGCCGGATGATTCGTTTTTTCCTTCTTCCGCCGCCATGTTCGTCAAAACTTCACGCCCGGAAGAACTTCTTTCCTGCACGGCGTCTCGATTGGAGCGCCATCATCGACGGAAGTTGTTCGTGACATGTATGGATCTGCTTATGACATTGAGGGAGGCCACATTCGGGTCTAGGACTCGGTCGGCGCCACCCACCCCTCGTGTCATGTCTCGTCCAAATTCTCCACCTCAAGCGTGCAAAACATTGCTCCAAAACCTCAGTCTCCTCATCACTATCGGAGCCCTATCCGGCTCCACCTGCTCAACCTTACTTTCATACCCCCAGAACATGCCTTCATCCATCACTCTTACGGCCCATCGCCTCTGCCTTCACAACCATCATCTCCCTCCACGGGTGACAGGGGATATCCACATGTCTCTTTTGCTCCTCCCGGGATTTTCCCTTCCCTACCTTTCCACCGCTCTTCCCTTTACTTTTACAATCTTACGGACCTCAAACCCCAATGATCGTGCACCTCCAGTACCCCCACCTCAGCCACCTTCCGCCAAATAGGGGTCTTTCCAAAGACCATACCCCTCCAACTCCACCTCAATATCCTCACTATCATGTTCCGGTCCAGCCCAAAGACTTTTTACCTCTACCTTTGGATATTTCTTTAAGTCGACTTATCCCACCTTTGGCAACACGAAAGGCAAACCTTTAGACCAAAGTGCTCGTGCCCACATGGAAGAATTTGAGGCTCGCTATCCCCCCTCGGTCATCGCGAACCTCAACTGAAATTCCACATCTTTTCCACCACATTGCGGGGCTCCCCTCATCAATGGCTCATGTCCAACAAAAGCCACTTTGAAACAAGATTGGTCCAAATGAAAACCGCTTTTCTTTCTCACTATGGGACCACTTGATGATGATCAACTTCATCTCAAGCAACTCAATGACCTTCAACAAGAGCCCACGAGTCTCGCCTCGGGATTTTGCGCACTGTCTTCACATTCTCGCCAAAGAACTCAAGGAGTATCCCACATACGAGAGCCGGATCTTGGTCTGGTTTCTCCAAGGACTTCCTCCATATCGACTCATGACTCATGAATACCGCTACCAAGACTTTGGGCAAAGCTATCGATCTTGTCAATCACTTTCGGTCAATGTTTCCTCCGTGGCGTGGCTCTTTTTCAGCTCCCTTTCATTCCACCCGCCATGGTTCCCCTCCGCTGTTCAACCTCAACACGCCAATCATGCTAGCCGCTATGGGGATCTGTGCCATATCGCAAATATCAAGGCCACTTGGCGAATGAGTGCAACTCCACCAATGGCCCGCCTCATTATAAACGCCGCAACATGTGCAATCATGCCACGGAAGAATGCACTCGCACTCATCCTACACCTTTCCTCAACAAGATGGTTTATCAAGTGCAAACAACACCACGCCATCAACCGCCATATCGGCGGCCACCACCGCAGCGCCCAAACCCAATCAACTCTATCAGCAAATGGGAGCAACAATGGGGACCCAACACACGCTCTCCTTTTGATCCTTCGAAGCTTCGGTGTTATCACCGCTTGCAAGAATGGGGTCATACCACTACCTGGGCGTGTCCTCAACTCCCCAAGTTCAGTGCGACCTCGGCACCAATCGTACCACATCACCGCCTCTTACGGCTTACCAACTCCGGATTGCTAATGACAAACAAGGCCAGCCCAGTTCTTCTGAAGCCACCTCATACCAAGAATCACGCTTATCAACCAAACTCTCCAATCAACCTCGATGGATCAACAAGCACGGGAAGAAATTTTTCGTGCTCTTAATCCTCCACCCGCCATCAAATTGGGTTGGTTTGGTTTCACGCCGTACGAGGCGTCAATACGCCCCTTAACCATTATTCCTAATGGCACGCAACATGCCTTTACAATTGACGCCATTCCTCATGCGTGAAGACAAAAGGTCCATTTTGCACCGGACTTGAGAAACTCATGCCGTAATGTCATGCCTAAACTTCGCCAAAGCATTTTGAACCTCACGCAAGCCGCCGGGCCGCCAAGACGTTAGCTAATGTCCATGCCACCACGCGAGCTCAACAAGCACAAGACGCACCTTCCACGCTCAACCTCCACGCCTCGGACATATCCCAATATCGCCGCGAGGTTGACCTACTCAAAGAAGTTGTTTGCTTCCTTACCACGCACTCCACTTTTTGTGGATCCAAATGATCCTTTTTCTCATGTGCCTCGAACTCCAAGAGGAGCTAGCCAAAATCAAAATTCCTTTAAGCTTGGCTACAATTTTGAAACTCGTCTCCGCTCTCAAGGACCGTTACCACTCCCCCGGACCGCTGGTTGGGGGCTGTTGCTACCTCTACTCCCCACGGTCCATGCCACGGTGGGCAATCAACAAGTCAATCATGTTCAAATTGGATTTGAGGTAGCGCGGTCAATCTCATCACGGATAAACTCCGCAAACAAATGGGCATCAAACAACTCTATCGTGCCCCATATGACATCAAATTGGCCAATGGCCATATCACGAGACCTCAAGGCCACGCTCTTCTTCACATCAACATAGGTGATCTCGATTCCCGAATTTGGTGTTTGGAAGGTCGGAGAAGATCCCGTGATTATGAAATGTTGGCCCAGACCTTTTCTCCGCCAGGCCAAGAGCATTCATTCTTGGGCCCACGGATGGGTTAGTCATCGATGGTCACCTCAATGCCACCATGGACTTGGGAAACAGCAAAATCATTTCCGTCGACAATGCTGAACCCTCTCTCCGACACCGACCTACGAGGACGCCTCGAAATATTTATCAAGTTCCAGCTCCACCTAGTGCGTCTCGCCCGCTATCCTACTACGAGGTATGCTGATCCTTGGGGAGAAATGGACTCTTGATCGGACCAGTCGCGGGCTGCTTTGCTTGACCCTTACCGCTCCTTGCAATCCGAATCCAACGTGTTGATCACTTTTCGCACGCCGAACCTCCCGCAGCTCGTGGAAGTACACGCCGCCATGAAGCAACCTGCTTGAGGAAACTCAAAGAACCTCTCTTTTCACCACGCACGCCACACACATCTGTTATGCTTCAACCTCCGCCTCATATTGTCCGTGACATGGAAGTTATCCCCATATTATCACTCGACGTAGAGATTGTGGACGAGGCAAACAATCACCGTCCGATTGTCGCCAATCTTCCCACACCCTATCGTAATGGCCGCCACGCTTTTCAAAAAAGTTCAAACACATTTTCACCTGAGCTATAGAGATCTTCTGGGATCAACAAAACCTTGGGGAACTCACCATTCCTACCAAGTCCGATGCACGCCAGTCTAGCAACGACAAGACGGCCAACCCCAATTACGGATGGATCGGCCAAGGCGCGTAAAATTGACAAACTCCCTGTCGCAGTTTGATCTATGAGGTCAAACATTCTTGAGTGGGTGAGCCCCATCGCCATTGCACTCAAACACAATGGTAAGATCCGCTTTGTGTGGACTACCGAAAACTCAATCAGGCCACCTGAGCGGATCATTTTCCCTTCCCTTCACGCACGTGTTCGGAAGAGGTTCTTCGACATGAGATGTACTCCTTCATGGATGGTTTTTTCCGCTACAATCAGATCTCAATCAAAGAATCATCAACTCAAGACTACCTTCACCACCCCGTAAACCTTTTGCCTACAAGGTGGTTCCTTTTGGATTATCAAACTCTCCATCCACGCTTTCAACGATCATGCTCTCGCTTTTTCATGATTTTATGAAGGAAAATCCCTTCTTGCAAATTTTTCAAGATGACTTCTCCGCCACAGCCCATGGCTGACCATTTGGATAAATTGGAACTTGTCTTTTCAGAAAATGTGATGAGTCCCAGATTAGTCTCAATCCCAAGAAATGCACCTTTGGCGCCACTTCCGTGTGTTCTCATGGGACATGTGGTCGCAAGCAAAGGTGTATCACCACGGATCCTCGCTAAAAATCACCTGTGTGCTCAAGGCTCAAGCACCCGTACCAATATAAAGGAAACACGCTCTTTCTTGGGTAAGGTCAATTATTACTCCACCTTCATTCCCTCGACTCGCGGCCATTGCAGATCCCATTCATAAACTCACGGGTGATGAATCCACCGGCTTGGAATTCCCCAAAGGATGTCGTTGCTTCCAACAGTTTGAAGTTTTTGCTTACTTCAGCCCCCGTTCTTGTTCCTCCTCAATGGGACAAGCCCTTTCATGTCCATGTCGATGTCTCGCCTTTGCTATTGAGCTGTTCTTTTCTAAAGAATATGATGCGCATTACCGACAAACCAAACCGCTTCGCCAAATTTAAACTCAATTCGCCGAACGTAACTACTCGCCACGTAGCGAAGCCTTGGGTTTAATTTTTTACTGCGCCCAACGCCCATCACTATCTTCCGGGCGATCCAAATCAAATTCTTTGTTGACCACCAGCACTTCTTTACTTGATCAACAAATCCACGCCCGGGCCGCATTGCTCGTTGGGTCCTCCTTCCGCAAGAATTTGCACCTTTTGAAATTGTTCACAAGGCCGCAAATCTCATGTTGTCCCGGATTATCTTTCACGCATCCACACGATGATCCCTCCACATCGAGTCTCGACGCCTTTCCCGGGACGCCAACTCTTTTCCGGGTCACTTCAACAACACCTCATTGGTTTCGCTGACTTTCAGCAAAGATCTCCTCACGAGCGCTTCTTCCACCGTAGGAGGACGCCACGCCTCTCGCCAAGCGACAATCCCGTCGCCATCAATTTCTCCGCCCAGGTCCGTGACTACACCATGGTTGCAGGCCATCTTTACAAAAAAAGGGTAAGGATACAATCCTTCGGACGTGTGGTTCCCTCATGAGGTCCCAGATATTGTTCGAGAAGCCCATGAAGGGCTCTTGGTGGTGGTCATTTTCATGGAGACACCACACACGCAAAAATCCTTCTTGCTGGTTATTTCATTAGAGGAAAAATGAGACCACATTTTGTCCCATTAAGGGATGCTTAAAATGCCATGTCGCCTTTCTAAACTGCCCAATAAGAGAAGAGCTCCAAGATATCTCATTCCAAAGATTATGTGGCAAAATAATTAATGCAGCTTGCAACTAACTCAGAGTATCATTTTTTCATTATAACTTTTGATCCGTAACTCCGATTCAAAAAACTTTTATAGCAATGGATTCGTCTTCACAAGACCTATCTAGTGATAACCCATTCATACATCTTTTACGATATAAATATACAAGAAATAAGCAAAAAATCATATTTTTTTAAGGTTAACGCATATGACCACATTGAAATACATCATAACCACATATCATTGGAAAGATCTTTTTATTCCGCATCTAATGCAACAAACGCCGCAACATTTTGACAAGTGGATCAAAAGTTATGGGGGAAAAACAACAAAGAATGAAGTTGTTGGTGCCGCATTAATTGCGCTAATAGAGGGTAGCCATTCCATTGGAGGATTCTTATGGGGATGAAACGAGATCTCAAATTTCCTCTAATGTTGGCCCACGCTCTTCAAAGACGCTCACGCCCACGCCAAGACGTGCGGATGCTTGCTGCCGTGTGGGGACGCCCGCCTTCCGTGACGCTCTTCCTTTTGACGCCGGTTGCCACGCCACTTCTTCAAAGAAATGGGGAATGGATTTTGTGGGACCCATCGATCCTCTGCGCACATAAGCGTCCCGTTACGTCTACATTCTCGTTCTCACCGACCACGCTACCAAATGGGCGGAAGCTTGCACTTCCGCACAACATCATCGGCCAAAGACAAACCAAAGTCATCTATCAACAAATCATCACGCGATTCTCGGCTGCCCCCACGAGCCGGGTCGCTGATCATGGTGTCCATTTTATCAATCACACCATCAAGGAGCCGACGGATTATCTCCCCGATACATCATCACAAGAGCACACCTTACTATCCTCGAGGGAATGGTTTGGCTGAAAGCACCAACAAAACTCGGGTCACAATTCTCAAGAAAATTTGTGACGCTTCTCCGACCGGGGCAAAACAAGCTTCATAATGCTTCTTTGGGCTTACAATACTTGTTTCAAAATAGCTATGTGTCACACCCCTTTCAAATTGGTTTATGGTCAAGAAGCTCTCATGCCGCTTTGAATACATACTTCCAACACTGCTTTCAACTCAAGCACGCCCATAATCCACTTTCTTTTCACTCAAAGAAAGGGTTTATCAATTGGAACAGTTGGATGAACTTAGAAGAGCTGCTTATATTCGTGTTCTTCATGGACAACAGCTTGCAAAAATCCTTACATGACAAACGGCTGAAGACAAAAAAATTCAATGAAGGAGATTTGGTTCTTCTTTATGATTCTCTTTACAAAACTTTTCCTGTAAACTTAAGTTTCGCTTGGCTTGGCCCTTATCAAATTGTTCAAGTGGTTCACCCAAATTCAGCAACCGGGTGAAGTTAGATGGCACTCCATTACCTACACCGTTAATGGCTTTCCAAAACATTTTCATACAAATGTAGTGCATCTATCCACAAACAGATGTTCGTTCCGCATAATCCATACAATGTGATAGTGACTAAACCAAATGCAAGCATATTTATATTATAGGTGGAATTTTTATACAAAATATGGGCGCAGCCAGCTTATTTCCGCTTATAGGCACCGCCTATATACAAAAAATCAGAGTCTATCTACTAAGTCCTAAGAAGAAAAACCCTCTACTCCGGTTTGGAGCAGAGGGTGATGCGCAGATGTGGTAGAGGTTCTGCCAGATCCCAAAATAAGGTGCAAACCACCTCCATCCTGCTGGTCTTGGGTCGATGTTCAAATTATCCCAAGACACCAAATTGCCCATTCTCACGCCCACGGATTGTGGCAGCGCGAGGTCCGCATAATTCATCTTGCGGTGTAATCCACTCCCGACAGTTCGGCATAGTGCGGTCCTCGTTCAAACCAAGACAGCCATCTGCCGAAATTTACCTGATGCCTTCGCTTACTCCCCGTTCGTCTTATATAGCCAATCGAGGAACTCCTTGTCGACGTGGACCAATCACATAAATCGCCAACGTGTTTTGCAATGCAAGGTTGTTTCTAAAATGAGAATCTTTTCTCCGCCCGCATATCTAGCCATGGTACCTTCCGGACATTCCTTTTAATGATATCCCACTTCGAAGTTGCCGCGATTGAATGCCATTTCTTCTTTTCACGCCTGTCGGACATTAATGTGTGTCCTTTGCCCACCGTCACATCCCATCATTCTCTCACGCCTCATCTCCACCGTTCATTTCTTCTCCATTTGTTGTTTGGGGACTTAGCCACATTTTTTTTGCCTCTCAAATCGCCTCCTTGGCATCTTTTCGACACCTGCACCATCAATCCGTTCGCGGCTCGCCTACTTTTACATGCCCCTTCACCTTTTGCGCCCCTAAACCTTTTGTCTCTCTTCGCTTTTTTGTTCTCTCGCTCTCCTCAAATCTTCAAACAGTTCCTTCTATTCCGACGCTTTTTATACCATGGTCGCCCCAAACTTTCTACACTTCAAGCTTCGCTCCAAGGGATGCGACTCTTTTCGGTCCCTCAGGTGGTCTTTCGACGCCCACCTTCGAGAGGCCCTTGTTGGTCCGAGTCGGGAAGTGGCGAACGCCACAAGCTTTACGCATTTTTCACAAATGGAGCTCCCCGCCCCCAAATCCAGCCAAGAATTGCGCCAGCTTCATCGCCATTACATCGCCAACAGCCCTAAGGATTTGCTACGGTTGGTCGATGGCACCACCATTTTACTTTACTCGCATTTGATTTCTGGAGGTATTCCACATCCCTTTGCAAAAACCTTCCTTCTCTTGGGCTGCTTTTACAGGACATGGACGCCACTTCGCTTGGCGCTATTGCTTATCAAGCCAACCAAAGATCGCCTCACAAATATTGCCAAACCTCATGAGACTTTTGTGAAGTTTCTGCAGGCCGAAAATTGCTTGGGCATTCCATTAAGAACACCCACATCAATAAGCCGCTTTTATAATATGGTCATCAATGCCATTCACTCCACTCGCATGTCGATTGGCCTCAAAACTTTTATTCTACCGCCTTCTTCAAGAAGTAGACATTCACATTCTACCCCCTCCTCATCTCTGAAATTTCCGTGGGTGGCCATCTTCAGGCCCTCATTCGGTCGTTATCTTCAAGTTCTTGAGAGCCCTTCCACTTCCCATACCTCCACTTTCAGTAGCTCAGATTCAGTGATCCAACTCAACAAAATTTTGTACCTTCACGCCCACACCTCCCCTGCCCCTGCTTCAACATCCGGACCATGTCACTCTCCCTCTTCTTCTCCGAGGCCACGCCTTCCAATTCCCGTCCATGCCTCTCAACAATCTCGCACAAGGCAGCAATAGGGGCCACTGCGCCCCCATCCCTCGGCGGCTCCCTTACAAATTCGAAAGAAGTTGTTCAAGCCCGGCGCCTTGTACTCCATGCATCCTGAGGCTCGTGGCGGGTGTTCAGAACGTCCCTGGAAGCCGATCGTCGTTCAAAGAGACCTTCAAGCTGCTGCGCCTATGTTCAAACCACGGAAGCCCAACTTCAAGAAAAGCCGCGTGGCTCTATTACAGGCTGTATAGATCTCACCGAAGCTCGAGGATCAGACCCGCCTACTTACAGATCAGCAGCGCAGCTCCCAAATCAAATTCAGGACTTATTGGAATGTAACAAGTCCAAAGATACCCCTTCGAAAGACAAGGAAAAAACACATTGCTAAGCTAGACACCTTGTACTCGAAGCTTTGTGACAATTACAAAGACTCAAGTTCAAAATCTCATCGGCGAAGCTCGCCACCTCCCCCTTTGAAGCTCAGGCTTTCCACGCCACCAATCAGTTAACGCCCCTCGGTGACTCGGCTTTTGGAGGCTCGAAACAAAAGGTCATCGATGACGCCGGAGATTGCCACGCCGCCCTCCATACCCCGGGGCAATCCTCTTCACATGTCACGCTTCCGAAAACGGGTCGCGTGATCACCCCGGCTCTTTTGTTAGAAAAGAGCATCGGATCCGCGGACCTTGAACATCAGCTCCAAGCAGTGCCCAATCTGGCGAGGAGGCCCAAACCAAAACAGGAGGGATATCTTGACATTGCCACCAACATCCCTGGTGGACTTCTCTACTCCTTCCAAATATCTTGACTATGTGGTGGCCCGACGCAAGCACCTCTTTCTTTTGAAATGGTACGGCCAATGGCAATGTTCATCAACAGCCACTCAAAAGTATGGACTTCCTTCGAATCGGGCCTGATCTTTCTATAGAAGACAAGGGTTTATTTTGTGCACTCTTAGTCTTTGATCAGCTCACCGTTGAAGATCCCAATTAGTCATCTTCCGAGTTGTTCAAACCATGGCTTATGTTTTTTCATGACTTCTACCCGGGGATCTCCGTGGATAAATTCCGGATGAGGCCCATCGTGTTTTTCAAGGCAACTCAAATGTCGCTTGGTTATTATCACCAACCAACAAATATTTCCAGATCCCCGCCACCTCTCGACTTTTGAACAAGAGTACATGCCTCAATTGGCTCAACACTTACCTCCGTGGTGTGCTTGAAACGCTGGAACAGGGTAAACAAAAATCTGAAGCACCCACGATGATCTTGAGTTTGCTCGATATATATGTCGAGACTTGGGAGGCTACAATCAACTCCGTGGCCTTCTCCGGAAAGACCATTCCCACGGGTTGGGTCAATCCTCCTCGCTATCAATTACTCTCTACTTCGAATGGGACCATTGGTGTCGCGCTCTTGATCAAAATCTTGTTCAAGCATTCAGGGGACATGGCTCGCAACCCACGCTAACGGGCATGATTCCCTCTCCATATGCTTCCTTAGGAGCCCTCCCGCCCTCGTTCCTTTCTTCTCGATTGGCGTCTTCCCTTTTGACGCTGTGTCATGGATGGCCACGCCGGGTCGACTCGGGCCAGATCTCCACTGATCTCCCGGGGATCCCCGATTTGTCGACAGCTCAATTGGGAGGATAATGCCACTTTGGACACTACCAAAAATTGGATTTACATCGGTAATGAGCGTGGCTGGCAAAAGCCCGGCCGATGCTCTTAATGGTCTTGACACCTTCTTGCAGAATGCCGCCACCTCACGAGATCCTTGATCCTTCGTCAAAGCAGGTTTTACGTTGCCTCAAATGCATCCAGGCCAGCTCTTTAAATAGGGCAGCGTCCAATCTTTCACCGCCAATCCGAATGCCAGCTAGGTGCCTTCGGTCTTCAAACTTGCCTTCTCATGGAGTGCCGTTTGTTCCTTTCGGCTGCCCATGTTTTGCCACAAGACATGGTGCGCTCTCACTTCCTCATTGAGGCCCATCCTGCCCTAGGGCTCAACACCCCGACGCTCTTCAAACACGCCTCGTGACCTCATTGCTCATTACCATAATGGCGCCCGACCTCATTCCCTGAGGATCACTTTCCGATTCTTTGGTTTCGCCGGAAGCACTTCCTCCTTTCTTCAGACCGAAAGTGTCATTTGGTGGGGGGAGTGTTAGTCCTGTGCCTCCTGGATTCGGGACTATTCATACATCTGACCGGACCAGGCCAAGCTCAGGATCACGGCGGGCATGGGTCAGCCATCAAAGGCTCGGCGGTTAGACCAGCGTTGCAGACCACGCAATTCCAAAGCGTCGCCCCAAACAAGAGGCGCCCGCCCAGACAAGTGATGACCCGTCACACCGCCTGGTCAGCCGGGCGGGCGTGATTCTAGGCATTTCAAGAGGCACTGCCAACATTACTGCAAATCAGGCCTCCTTCCGTGAGTCGGCACCGAGATCATCCCGAGTGTCTATATTGGGCCGAGAGGCCATTGTACTATATATATATGAGTAGAGCTAGCATATGAGGGCTAGATGAGTTTTGAGTCTTGTCTCTTTTTCGGTCTTCTCAATTGGCGAGCTCATGTATGTTCATCGCTGATATCAAGGAAGCATATCATTTTCCCTCTCATTGTTCTTTTTTTCCGTTTTCTTCTTCTTGTTCTTTTCTTGCAAATCACAAGTGACATAGTCCCCCTGATTTCCCCTGTTAGATCCAAGGGTCCCCGCAGGAGGGCTGTCTTGCGAGTTCCCAACCTGCACCCCCAAACATCTTTCCAAAGAAGCTTTTGAGTCGGCCAAGGGCCCGCCCATCACCACGCCAAAGCAAGGTTGGGCAGCGGGCTTCATCCATAGCCACCACCTTCTGGAAGTAAATAATGTGACGCCTGCAGCCCTGAATGGAAGGAAGCCCGCCTCCTGGAGCAAGATCTCGACATGGGACCGTGGACTTCACTCCCAAAGGTGCCGGCCAAGAAGGCCTTATGTACCGCCTAGATCGCTCCAAGTGGTGAGGGGATATCACCGGCCCCCACACTTCTGCCCCATAGAGGAGGACCGGTTCAACCAAGCCCCTAACAAGTGTGCTTGGTGACCCCCCATGCATACTCTGCCTTGTAGACGTTGTTTTGCATTGCATCTGGGGCTTTCCAGCCTGCGGACCCCTAACCTCGATGGATGCATCCTCAGGTGGTAGTAGAAAACTCAATGCCCAAATACTTATAAGATCACCACCTCCACTGCCCCTCGTAAGTGAATGAGGGAAGGCGGGTGCCGGATGATGGGACCAAGCCATACCCTTGTCTTGGCCAAAGTTAACTCTCATGTCGCTGGAATTGGAAAAGTGTCCAAAGCATCCGTGAAGCGCCATGTCCTGCGGGGTATATGCGGCGCGTGTCAACATCATCGCTGATATATGAGTTCAAATTATGTGGTGCATCAACCGAAGCGCCTCCCGCGGCGCCTCGGGCGCTACCCCAATGCTACTAAAAACCGGCCCCCAAAGGTGGAGATCTAATCGAGCAAGCCTCATTATAGAATGCGTATATAGCATTCCGCGAAGTCGGCCACTGGGTCCCTTGGCATCGCCTCAATACGTCCCCACAACTTATCCCCAGGCTTTGTGTCAAAAAGCCTTTCTTGAAATCCACAAAAGCAACAATACAGTTTCTCGGGCGTTGATTCCGCTTAAGCTATCCTCTATGAGTGTTCGGCAGAGTGAAGATATGGTCAATAGTAGAATGCTATGGGCGGAAGCCTGCCTCCGCGTGAGCCCGCGACTTCTCCATCCTCTGCCCAAAGTGTGGTCGGTTGCTCAAGAATCGGCAAGCAACTTGAGAGCCGGGGAACTAACCATAATGAAAATTACGATAGTTAGGTTTGGGCTGTAGGGGTCCCTGCTTTGTATATGGGCACAACTCTGGTAGTCGGTCGCGACCTTCTTTTGCAATGCCACTGTTGAAAGTCTTTGTGGCTTAGAAGCACCATTGGGGCCGGCCCACTTGAAAACTCTGCACGCATACCATCAAATGCTGCTGCCTTCCGTTAGCGGCGTTGCAGGCCATTATGACATCCTTGATGTGACCCGATTGCTAGGCCTATCTAGATGCTGGTGCGGCTTCCCATTGGGTCATCGGCCCATTTGCAAGTATCTCACCCATTGTTAGGTAATATTTCGTAGGGCATCTTGAGGCTTACTCAGACCTTTCTCGAAGAAGGTCCTAGGGTGGCGGTCTAGTAGACCAAACATCTCTGTTGTTTACAGCTTTCTTGGTCTTGAGGAAGGGCGGTATTGTGAGGGCGACTGCGGGCAAATGGTGGGGTCCGGCCTTGGGCCGGAGCCATCGTTTCAACTCCACGACATTAGTCATCGAACCCGGATTCTGCGGGGAAGGTGGTTGCGACCCACGTGGATGGAAATCGAGGAGGCTGACCTCTCCCCAAAGCATCATCCCCTACCCTGAAGAGGTATTCCCGGTGGGCCGTCTGGCGTTGAAGTGTGGGGGGCTACTGCGCCTCTAGCGACTCATGCTCAAGCATCCCCATAGACCGCCCATGATCATAGTTCATTCGGGCCTTGGCCGTGGTACATGGGGGTGTTGGGGCAATGGGTGCTCGGTTGGCCGCCAATCTATCTGCAAACGGGGCTGATGAATAGTCTGCTTCCTGTCCGGCCACTGTCCCAAAGCCAGGCGAGTGATCAAGTGTAGGCATTGCTGCCGTCACCTGTACCGCGTAATCCACCACCAGCCAGTCGCCGAGATCCCCACTGGTTCTCCTGTCTGCCACAAGTGAAGCGGTGGAGGAGACCGCTGTCTTCGACCATTGCAAATGACCAGGTCAAAGATATTTGCCCGAAAGAATTTCTTAATGGGCCATACTGTGTCACACGGCTGTCATCGGCGCCCTTGGGCCAAACCATCTCGGGGGTCAATTTGCAACACATCCTCGCCTAGAGGTCGCGAATTTACGAATCACTACGCCCCAGGCGCACATTGAAATCTCAGTAGCAACATGACCTTGCCCAATTGTCATTGCCGTATGTCATCATATAGATCGACATAGGGCTCTGTCAATCCACATCCAAGTGCGTGTGGTAAAGTTGCTCTCAAGATGGGGAAGTAACAAAGCCGCCACAAAGAGAGGGCTGCCATGTTTATTCGCACTTTTTACGCACTTTCATTACCACTACCACCCCAAAACTGGGTCCACATGTTGTTTTTCAGTGTCTTTTTTGCTAAAAAATAACACCAAAAAACTACGTGTTGTTTTTTGTCCGGATTTGCTAGAAACAACGTGTAGTTTTTAGTCAAATTTTTATACGTAGTTTTTTGTAAAAACTCTACGATGTAGAATTTTGTCAAAATTATCTACATTTAGGAATTACATATTTTCGACATGTTGCTTTTTGAAAGTAGTTGTAGTTTTCAGGTGTTGCTTTCGTGAAAAAAATACATGTGGTTCTTAATAAAACTTAAAAAGTCCACATGTTGTTTTTAACTGTTTTTCAAAAAAAACTACACTGAAAAACTACGTATAGAATTTTGTCCGACTTTGCTAGAAACTACATGTAGTTGTCTCTATTTTTTTTTTTTTTATATTGTTTTCAATTGTTGGTTTCCCAAAAAATGATATGTGGTTTTAAGAAAAAAATGTGGTTATTCAAAAATAGGTGTTGTTTTTTAGTATTGTTTTACATAAAATCCACATATACTTTTATAGAAATAAATACTTTCAGGTGTAGTTATAAAAACACTAACATGTCATTTCTTAAAAGTAGTGGT
The DNA here is from genome assembly GCA_021234155.1 of Isoetes taiwanensis. Classification (NCBI taxonomy): domain Eukaryota; kingdom Viridiplantae; phylum Streptophyta; class Lycopodiopsida; order Isoetales; family Isoetaceae; genus Isoetes; species Isoetes taiwanensis. Next base: position 313,872 of record JAJEKV010000320.1, on the reverse strand, counting down.
TGTTTCACGTGTTGTTTTTGCAGAAAAAATAAAAAAAGACCACCCATAGGATTTTAAAATAGGATTTTAAAATTGACAAAAAGAACGCGTGCTTTTTACCATTTAAATAATATTGGCAAAAAAAGCACTATATTGTTATGCTAGTATAAAATATTGTGAATTTATCATTTAAATAATATTGGCAAAAAAAGCACTATATTGTTATGCTAGTATAAAATATTGTGAATTTATTACTTGCTCTTTTAAAAATTGCCTTCGGGAATCGAACCCAAATAAGTCCATTAGGCATGGTAGTTCTTAAAGCATGAGATTGCATGTCATCACAAATGCTCTTTTAATCTCCATTTAAAGAGGATTCTTTACTGCTCCTTCATTCGTTTGTTTCATGAGTTCTACCATGCAAAGGAAAGAAAAATTTAAGTAAAAACAAAGCACTGCATAGACAAGATTAACAAACCTGAATTAGAGGTACAGATTCGAAAATCACATGCAACAGATTGGCTCTTTAAGCCTCGAAAATCACATCTAACATATTAGTTCTTTAAGCCATACTTGCATGACACCATTTATGCCTTTTCCTCTGTCCTGAACTGCAAAAAGGAGATCAGAAAGCTCTAGTATATAGAACAAATAAAGAAAAGATGCAGAGGTTCAAAACATTCAAAAATACTTACATCTCTCACCTGCAAACGACCTTTGCTGATCCCTCCATCTACAAAGAAGGCACGAATACCACCAAATAATCTTGTACTTCCTGCAAGATTTTCCTTAGGAATATTTTATATATGCGGTTTAAAACTGCAATCGATTGCATTGCGTATGACCTATCTATGAACCGCCCTAGTTAATCGCTCTCCTTACATGCCCACCAAGGTTTTGGCGCGGAATGGACTTGCAGACTGGGGAATGGATTTGCAGAACATGTACAAGAACTACCGGCCTTATACCATTCAGGTAATGAACTGGTTCGCAACCAAGATGATGGAAAACATGGAGCAAGAAAAATTATGTGTGGCAACATCTCCAATTAAAGGCAAAGAATAACTCCATGAGAGAAAGTTGGAAACAATCAAGGCAAGTTATAATGTGAATATGATGGAGACAAGGATGAAATATCCATGTATCAATTCTCCGCAATTTTGGCAATGCTTCTCTTCTTCGCCATCGCAAACAAGGGAACAAAACTTTGGAGGTCAAACATGGAACAAGTCATTGGAGATGAAACAAGCTTTGGAGGCAAGACAAGCCTCGATTAGCACCACCAAATCCGGCCACAAAGCTTTTGAAGAGATTTGGAAAGATAAGCTTATAAGGGCAGATTTAGAAAGATTGTTAAAGCTGCTCTCCAATCTTTAGGAGATTTGTATCCACCCCATGGCTCGAGAGAACAGAAAATCGTTATCCCGCTATATGCACCGCAATTTCAATCTCAAAACAAACTCGATTACTATGATGTGAGGATTCACTCAAGCTCATGGAGACTTCGCTTTAGATTGAAAGAAAACCATTTTATAGGTCGGATCAACCTATTTCCTGATATCCCTTTATTTTTCTAACTAAAAGGTAGAAAATCTCAAATAATCTCGCCGAAATATCTGCCAACCCTTTACACTGACGGGACGATCCCTTTTGCCTCGATCCTAATATCTGTTAAGGGAGGGTGCCCACCTATGGCACACTTATGAGAAAACTAGCAATTGTACAGCCCTCCAAGTAATCAAATTCCCCCGATTTTACACCTTTAGAAAGTTCAAGAATCAAGCAACAACCTCGATACAAAAAAAAATCAGAAAAAAAATTTATAAAAGCAAGAAATTTTACCAAACTATAAGGGTAATTGACCCCAAAATGAAACAAGCCTATATGGCTCAATGTAGCGTGGCACTACTTTAACACACCATATTGGCACACTTGAAGACCTTCCCGCACACCACCTAGTAAGTTTTGCACCGCCATGACCTCAAATGCTCCCTAGAAGAACTTTCACTACCACCTTGTGCACGCTGGTGGCTCGAACCCAAACCCCGATATGAACAGATCTAGACTTGAATGGCAAGTACAAATCACTAATTTATGAGCGTGGGCAGAGGGAATTGAACCCTCTTTGCACATTAATTTGGTCGACCACCAAACCCCCCGCACCAAACCATGCACACACAATCAATCAATTTGGCCTCGAATGATAGTGGTAGCTCTTGTCGCCACCATCACTCCAAATTAAGGAAACAATTAACTAAATTGTTAAATTACCGCAAGAACTAAATCCTCCCAAAACAAAAGGAACACATCAGCCACAACCAAATTAAAAGCACTTCCAAATTAAAAAGCACTTCCATTGAGTTGGGCGATCAATACATGATAACACTTCCAAAAACACACCGCACTTGCAAGTTGGAGCAAAATAGGAGCAACGCAAGACCGCCATATCAAAATGTTAACATTGTTCATTGCCTTAAAACAAAATAGGCACTTGAACCAATGTTTCAATTTACATTCCAAGACTTTTAAATGCTCCCTCCGCCTCCTATAAACATCATCAAGACATTTTAGTTTCTTCACCGCTCGTAATCCGAAAGCCGCTAGCATGTTCTTCCAAGTTTATACCATGGCACACATTCATATCAATACTTTCCATGGAACCCATCGTTCAGTCCAAGAGGTCTTCATCCCTTTCTTTCCAAATGTCCTTCTCTCTCCAACAGCCTCAATTTATGTGCACATCTCGCATCCCAAGAACACTCATGTGTGTCTTCCAAGCTACAAGGAAGACATGTATCGTAATCGAATATGGATTTTGGCTGTCCCTCCATGTGGTGTCCCAAAAGGCATGATCGTGTAAAAAGACATGATCGTGTATGGGACATCTTGCACATGTTCTTCAACTTGTGCATCATATGCAACAGCCCCGAAGCACATGTTCTTGTGCATCACATGCAAATACCGGACATGCAAATACCGACAATGGGCTGAACCCGGATGGGATGATTTGAATAAATGTTTGTTTCTTTTTTGATCTTATCAACTCTAGCCTTAGCCTTAAGTCTGCCAAAGAATTGTGCACTAGTTAACTCTCGTGCTTCACCAAACAATTCAATCACATTGTATCTACATTTACCTGCTCCATCTCCATGGAATAAAGAAGCTCGAACTCGCAATCGACTTCTGCATTCTTCTCTGGCAATCCTTGATCAGCCTTTAGCAGCCTTAGCAAACGCCCCTTTGAATAGCATCCACCTTTTCCCCCGCTTCCTAGTTTCCCTCGCAATCTTTTCTCTCATCAATTTTCCCGCCTTAACTGCGGCAAAATTTTCCTTTCTTTAATCTCTTGCTCTATCCTAGCAGCCACCATTTCATCCTGGTTACAAAAAGCCTCCCCACAAGTGCATCGTAATTTAGACCTCCTAGCTATTGGCAGCCCGCCTACATGCATTACAGAACTTGTTGCATAGAGGCAACAATAGGAACAACATTATTATGGACATCATTATTGACCTCGTCAACATTTACAACATTATGAACATTGATGCTGCAAAGAATTGGACCATTGTCCATCATATTAGCAATTGACCATTGTCCATATCATCTCGCAAATGTGTCTTGTAGAATCGAAAGCATAGACAACATGCTCATTTGCATTATTATTCGCTTGTTTCTATCCGATTCCTCCTCGAGTCACCCACAACACCTACATTATCAAAGACATGGATCCTGGCACCGCCTTGTCATTGAAAGGCCATATCCCTCTGCTTTTAGCAAACCCCGCAAAGAATGTTAGACCGAGACAAAGTCACCACAATTGCCTTGGATACAATGGCAGCCAAATCCTTCTTTGAAGGCTCATGAAGCCTGCTTTTATGCATGTATCTACCCCTCAAGTCTTTAAATGCAGTTTTGAAGGGCCCAAAGCATGCTACATCAAGTGGTTGCAGCCTATGACTTGTATGTGGAGGAAGAAGCAAAATGTGCAAGCCAATTTGCCTTGCATGCTGAATTGCACTCAAAGTAACATGGGAACCGCGGACCATCACACACAAGTAGGTGTGGCCTATCAACACTAATGCCACCAGTGACATTATTCCCTAAATGTTCTAGCCAAGCATCAAACAAAGCATTTGTTATCCAAGCCTTTTTCCTCGAAATGACATTGCTGCACCAGCTCACATCCAAACCCATCAAGTCTCTATCTTTAAGTTTATTGCCTTTAAAAACATATAAACCAGCATTCTCAGAATCCAAATTGACTTACACATGATAAAACAAGAAGCCATTCCCTATTTTTGGTATAGTCATATGGGCATTTCTCGATGCCTCTTTTTGTCAAAATTTCATACCGCACTGCGGTCCAAAATTTCAAGACTCCACTTTCATCACAATTCCAAATGGTAGAGGCCCCCAAAGTTGAATTCAGTGTACAAGGCTTTGAGAGTAGAGTAAAACTCATCCAAGTTAGTATAATTCATGGCTTTTACTCTTTGTACCTCCACACACTCAACACCTCAAACTAAGTTCTGTGGTGTCCTTTTGAAGCCTCTCCACCACTTTCCCCCCTACCCATCTTTAAAACAAGTTTGTCTATGCAAAGCCATATCACCAACCCTCTCTCTCAACAAGTCAAGTGTTATCCTCTACCCTCACTAGCCATTTGCTGGCACCAACACACAAGAATTTCCTCTTCTTCCTTTGTAAGCCCCTTGGGGTTTGCTCCAAACTTCACTTCTGTTTGCCCATTAACCCACCTCCTAAGAGTGGTCAGAGGTATACCATAATGTGAAGAAGCTTTTCTAAGGCTAAGGAGACCATCATCTACACTTTCTATGGCCTCATTTAGCTGATCCATGGTCCAAGAACCTCTAGCCATGGATCTAATTCTGCTTCCTCCCAAGGATGTATTTCCCCGAGTGGGTGTGCACGGGGGACCCTTCCCTTACCAAAGATTCATAGCTCTTGAACCTTTATGAGCAGGAGGAGTTGGTTTAGCAGAGATGGTGGAGCGTAGATCACTCTTCCTCCTCAATTTCATAGTGGAACGATGAATAGCAACAACAAGCTAATAGATTGAATCCAAATTGACAATGAAGAACAAACAATGTGAGGTAGCAATGATCTTATCCTCTTATCTCTTTTTATAAGCCGCACGAAAATGAAAAAGAGGAAAGGAGACTTGGATGAAGATACCAATTGGATGGCTGGATTCAGATCCAAATTTTGTTGATCCTTTGTTGAGCCAAAAAGCAATGGGCAATATGAAGACATGTAGGCAATCTGCATGGAAGTGGAGGGAACTTTTTAAGAAAATTCAAGCAATGGAGGGAGTCCATATAATTTGCAAAGGATTACCTTGGCGCCAAAAATAGAATGCACGATTTAGAACCCGCACCATTGGGCTATATTTGATTAGCCCTTGCATCTATAAAACAATGGCGCCAAAACACCTTAATCTGTAAGTACCGGGTCTTAGATGCATGCATGAATCATGCAAAAGGGAAAAAAGGGAACTCGATCTTAACCCGGAAAATAAGTTTGGCTTCAAACCGCCTCAAAATCTCCTAGAAACTTGCCGGAATACGAGGTCAAAAGGTGTGCCACCGGTCCTTCGCTCAACCATTCGAGTACTTGCATGGTTACATACCGCCGCATTACCGTCGGCGGTAGGAGTGAACCTAATGCAGGCGCAGAGTGTGTCGGGCAGACCGGGAGGAACCTAATCTGGGCGCAGAGTGTGCCGTGGTGTAAAAAAGCCCTAAACCTTGGCGGAAGGAAGAAGCCACGCCGATTCTAATCTGAGCCGTTATGGTTCCTGATGAACCAAAAAGCCTTCCATCGTAAGCCGCCATGGTCGCTAATCGGCATCAACGGAGGGTACCCGAACGATGAAGGGCACCCTCCTTACCTGTTTGGTGACGCTTTTGAAGGCGAAAGATCCGCCGCGATGAATGCAAAGGGTCGCAGCGGGTCGCTAAAAACTTACCTCCGAGCATGGATTTGGCCGTAGTGGAGACGAATCTGGCCGCAGTGGAGAAAGGAGGCTGTGGGAATTTGGGCGGCAAAGCTTAGGCGCCAGAAATCCTGGAAACAAACAATAATAAACAATAATAAACAATAATAGTTCAATTTTCGGCCAATAGAATGCGAGGACGAAGATCACAATCTTGACCATTTATTTCCCGAAGCATCTTGGCCGTTCCTTTTTTTTTAAATATAGACGTTGTTAGCTTATGTTCATGTTAAACGGTTTAGTTGGGTTTTTTTAACATGTTTTAGCTTATGTTCATTTTAAATGGTTTAGTTGGGTTTTTTAACCATGTTTTGTGACTGCACACTATTACAAAGGGATGGTCTTGTAACAAATGTCTTGTTCGAGAGTATAATGCTGTTTATATCACTTCCACGTAATATAAATATGTTGTTAGGAAACATGTTGTAGAAATAGTTTTGACGTGGACCCAAAAAAAATGTGATGTGCAAGCGGGTAAAAATTCCACATCAGTAGGTAAGATCAGCGCATAGAGCAATTTGGCCCCTGCACTTCCGATGAATGATTTTCTAGGATAGCTCGGCCGCGAAGCTTCCGTCCGCCCCGCACGGATCGACCAGATCCACCCATCAATTCAATAAACTTGCAAATCTTGACAAATATCATATCCAATTCTCGAGCTCTCTGCAATACGACTGTTGCAAGAATAGGAGGCGCTTATGTGTTAGTCGTGGCGTGCCACATCTTCCAAAAAAATGACATGTCATTATGGGGAATATGCTTCTTCTAACAAGTTGCAAATTGCCTAGGCAAATTCTTCATTTTTCTATCCCTTCATCTTTTGCCACGTCATCACTCATAGTTGCCATCTTGCATGCTCATGCCATGTCATCACCCATAACTTTTGTAAAAGTCACATTTTCAAAAAGAAAGAAGTTTGGTTTCTCTCTCTTATGGCACCTCATCATTTCCAGTGCCACATCACCTTGCTTGCCATTATTGCCTACTTATTACACATCCATGCCACATTTAAGAATGAGTTTTTCAATAATAATGCGAACCTATATTGAAAGAAACACTCTTGAGCACATTATCTTGTGGAGGTAAATAACTGAGACAGGAAAAGTGGCCCACCTTAGCCTTGAAACGATTTTTTGAATCGTTTATCCATAACAACAGTCCATCTACCAGTGACTTCAGGTGTTTTGTAGATCTTCTGGCGATAATCTGGCACAATAACTTTGGTGAATCCAAGAACAGACTGTAAAGGGTCTAAAACTATGTCACAAAGGAAATAGAATAAGGACTAGCGCATAAAAATTAAATTAGATGTACCTTTACTATTTCAGGGCTTCTCGTCTTTAACAGCTCAAAAACTAACGGCAAAATATCTGGTATCACTTGACACAGATTGGATGAAATTGCAGTAATGGCTGCACTTTGCATTTGAGAAGACTTCCCTGCAATGCAGCCCGTAACCTGATACAACATGAATAGTAGACTTTATGAATAGAACCCCGAAAAGATAGAGTAGCCATCATTAAACACATTCATTTTTTGTCATATGAATTGGAAAATCTCTGTAGTCTACATAACTAAAGCTTTGTTTCTAGTCGGCACAAGATGCAGTCTTTGTGAGACCATGAAGTATTTTACAGGTATCCCTTAATTTTGTTCCCTGAAGTATCAGATAAAAATATTGAAAATGATCATACAAGTCATACTGGAAAGGAATAATAACAACGCCAACATGTCTTGTGCAAAAATGAAAAACCAGGGATGTGTGTCTTGCAGGCAATAGTCTGCAGCTCGCTTGTATAAGATAATAGGTCCTCACCATAACAAAGAGCTTCATTAACTTCTCATTTGAACCAGGTGTAGCATCAAGCATGTCATGGCCAATCCCCACAAGTAAATCATAGGCTTCATTTCCTGTTTTCTCAAGTTAGGTAAATATTGAGCTTCAACGGATAACCTGAATAAAAAAATATGTCTGTAGAAGAGAGACCTCATTTAACGATGAAGCATTGGCGATCAAACAAGGTGGCCGCATGATCATCTGAGGCAGACATCATTATCAATAGCAGCCTAGGTGGCATGTTTGAGCCACCTTGGCATATTTGAGCCTTGGTGGCATGTTGGTGCCTAGGTGGCATGCTTGAGCCACCTTGGCAGGTTGGAGCCCACGTGGCATGTTTGAGACACCTTGGCATGTTTGAGCCTAGGTGGCATGTTGGAGCCTAGGTGGCATGTTGGGAGCCCACGTGGCATGTTTGAGCCACCTTGGCATGTTGGAGCCTAGGTGGCGTGTAGGGGCCCGCGTGGCATGTTTGAGCTACCTTGGCATGTTGGAGCCCGCGTGGCATGTTTTAGACACCTTGGCATGGTTGAGCCTAGGTGGCATGTTGGAACCTAGGTCGCATGTTGGAGCCTATGTGGCATGTTGGAAGCCCACGTGGCATGTTTGAGCCACCTTGGCATGTAGGATCCTATGTGGCATGTTGGAGCCTAGGTAGCATGTTTGAGCCACCTTGGCATTGTTTGAGCCACCTTGGCATGGCGTTTGAGCCACCTTGGCGGGTTTGGAGCCTAGGTGGCACGTTGGATCCCGGGCATGTTTGAGCCACCTTGGCATGTTGGAGCCTACGTGGCATGTTTGGAGCTACGTTGGCATCTTTGGAGCCTGGGTGGCATGTTGGAGCCCACGCGGCATGTTTGAGCCACCTTGGCATGTTTGAGCCTAGATGTTATGTTGGAGCCCGGCGTGTTTGAGCCACCTTGGCATGTTGGAGCCTAGGTGGCATGTTGGAGCACGATGGAATGTTTGAGCCACCTTGGCATGTTTGAGCCTAGGTGACATGTTGGAGGCTAGGTGGCATGTTTGAGCCACCTTGGCATGTTGGAGCCTAGGTGGCATGTTGGAGCCCACATGGCATGTTTGAGCCACCTTGGCATGTTGGATCCTAGGCGGCATGTTGGATCCTAGGTGGCATGTTTGAGAAACCTTGGTATGTTGGAGCTCAGGTGGCATGTTGGAGCCTGCATGGCATGTTTGGGCCACCTTGGCATGTTTGAGCCACCTTGGCATGTTTGAGCCACCTTGGCATGTTGGAGCCTAGGTGGCATGTTGGAGCCCACGTGGCATGTTTGAGCCACTTTGGCATGTTTGAGCCACCTTGGCATGTTGGAGCCCTAGGTGACATGTTGGAGCCCATGTTGCAAGTTTGAGCCACCTTGGCATGTTTGAGCCTAGGTGGCATGTTGGAGCCTAGGTGGTATGTTGGAGCCACGTGGCATGTTTGAGCCACCTTGGAATGTTGGAGCCTAGGTGGCATGAATGAGCCAAGGCGTGGCATTTTTGAGACACCTTAGCATGTTGGGCTCAGCGGGCGCACACCTTGGCATGTCCGAGCCTAGGTGGCATGTTGGAGCCTAGGTGGCATGTTTGAGCCACCTTGGCATGGAACTGGTGTGTTGGAGCCCGCGATGACATGTTTGAGCCACCTTGGCATGTTTGAGCCTTTGGTGGCATGTTGGTGCCTAGGCATGCTTGAGCTTGACTTGGCGGTGGAGCCTAGGTGTGGCATGTTGGAGCCCACATGGCATGTTTGAGCCACCTTGACATGTTGGAGCCTAGGTGGCATGAAGCCCATGTGGCATGTTTGAGCCTAGTTGGCATGTTGGAGCCTAGGTGGCATGTTGGAGCCTACGTGTCATGTTGGAGCCTATAGGTGGCATATAGGAGCCCTTTGCATGGCATATTTGAGCCACCTTGGCATGTTTGAGCCTAGGTGCATGTTGGTGCCCGGTGGCATGCTTGAGCCACCTTGGCATGTTGGCACCTAATTGGCATGTTGGAGCCCACGTGGCATGTTTGAGCCATGTTGGATCTAACCGCTGAAGTTATTTTTCCGCGAATGTAAAACAATACGATACATTCCCAAAGTTGAGCACACAAACAATATTCCGGTGGTGGTGCTTTCTTTGAAGAAATAGCCTCAAAAAAACCATACTTCCTTAAGAAATAGCTAACGTAAAACTACACCACTTGAGAAAACCACATACGTAAAAATAGCCATAAAACTACACCTACTTAAAAACCACACCTCAAAAAACCACACTTACTTTTAAAAATAGCTACTTAAAAACTATACCTAGTTATATAAACCACACCTAAAAAAATCATACTTCCTTAAAAATAGCTTCTTAAAAACTACGCCTAGTTATAAACTACACCACTTCAAAAACCATCTCTTGCATAGGTGGTGGTGCTTTGTTGAAGAAATAGCCTCAAAAAACCATACTTCCTTAAGAAATAGCTACATTAAAAACTACACCACTTCAAAAACCACATACGTAAAAAAATAGCCACTTAAAAACTACACCTACTTAAAAACCACACCTCAAAAAACCACACTTACTTTTAAAAATAGCTACTTAAAAACTATACCTAGTTATATAAACCACACCTAAAAAAATCATACTTCCTTAAAAATAGCTTCTTAAAAACTACGCCTAGTTATAAACTACACCACTTCAAAAAACCATATTGCATTAAAATATAACCACTTAAAAACTACACCCGCTTATAAACCACACTTCAAAAAACCTTACTTCTTTAAAAAACAGCTATTTAAAACTACACCCCACTTATAAACGACACCTCAAAAACAACACCTCGATTGAAAAAATTATACCACTTCGGGAAAACCATACTTCCTAAAAAACAACCACTTAAAAACTATACCTCCTTATAAACCACACTTAAAAAACTATACTTCCATAAAAAAATGACTACTTAAAACTACACCTAGTTATAAACTACACTTCAAAAACAACACCTTCTTAAAAACAACACCCCCTCAAAAATAAGCAACACTTCTTTTAAAAAAGCGACACCTCAAAAAAAACCACATCTTCAAAAAAAAACTATAGCTCCATAAAAAACTACACCGCCTCTTAATAAACCACACCTCCACATAACCACATGTAGATTTTTTTTGAACAAAACACATGTAGTCTTTTTTATTCTTTGTTTTTAGGTGTGACCTGTGAGGGTGGTTGTGTACCCACAGTATCTGTTGTGCACTGCGCCTTACAGGGGGGAGACCGATTGGGCCAAAAAGGCATGGTAGTAACTTCACATGAATTCCTCCGCGTCCTCGTTTCCGGTGCACTCATTGAAGGCGAATGGCCAGCTGGTATCCGCAAATCGGGTAGCCTTGTGACAAAGATGTTCTCATGTTTCCATGAGGAAGATAAGGTCCATGTCCATGGCGACGAATTGAGATCGCCCCTACGCGCCATGGAAAGTTACAATTCCGGGATACCACGCCGAGGCGATCCCTATTTAGTGGCATGCATCGCCACTTCAGTCCGTGGTAGTGGTGGTCCCGGGGGAGCGGCGGATGTGGATGCCTGCTTGTTGGGGCCCTCGAGGGGGGACTCGAGGGGCGAGTGCTGCATCCCCTGTTTGGGCTGCCTCAATTCCGCATCCTTCCCCCCACCAGCCCCGCTGCCCCTCCATGTTCTGGCGGTAGTCCCCGACTTTGGCCAGCTCACGCGCGGTCTCTTCTTTGTCTTTGGGATCAAGTCCCTCAACGTCTGGCAGTGCCCTTCAACCAGGGCCCGGACGGGATGGCCACCCGCCCGCACGCTCTCAAGCTGTGAAGATGACCACCGGGGCGCGTCAGGCGTAAATTCCATGACGACTTCGCCTTTCCAATGGTCACAGTGCCGGGAACATCATCGGTCCAAGATCCGTATGCGAGTCGGGAAGTGAGATGTTCTCCGACTCCTCCGGCGTGGCCTCGCACTACCACATTGCGGCTCCTGCGTCTGTTCCTGAGTTGGCGGGCCGCACCGTGTGTGGGTTGAGGTGGGTGAGGCATAAGCCGGGCCGGCCGCCTCTCGGGTGGTGGCGGCGGGCGTGATCTGGATGTGTCTGCGGCAGTGTTGCGTGGTTGACGCCTCGTAGGTTGGTGGGTTAGCCATGGGTTGGTGTGTTCTTTCTTTGTGGTTTACGTTCTCCGGAGTCTGGAGCTCGGCTCTTCGCGGGACGTTGTCATGTCTTGCCATCTCCGCTGATGCAATGGCGAGTTGCTCATGTGCCTCGGCACAGGCTGCCTTCTTGGAGCAGCGGCCTTGCCCGGCTCTGTAGCTCCGTCTACGTGCTAAATCCTTACTCGGAAGCGCCAGTTACGCACGGCTAGCTTCAAAGCGGCACGGACTCCTTGTCTCACGGTGGCGGCCTCGCGGCAACCTCGGCCAGGGAGGCGGCTGTGCTCCTGTCTGCGCGTGGCCTTAGCCTCCTCAACCTGCGCCTGGATCCGGGAGGCGGGGGTTCACAGTGTCTCACCCCGCTCTACATGGTTCCTGTCCCGTCCCTGGCTTCCGCTAGCTGCCAACCGCGGTGTCTACGCCCCTCATATCTGCAAGCTCCTGGCGGTATTCTTTGTCTGTCAAATTGTAGCAAGTGGATGCTATCATCCACTTTTTGTCGTCACGTGATCCTCCAATTACGTGATTAGCCGTTTTTCCGCACCAATTTGCTGCGCCAACATCAGAGATGTTATGTTCTCCACCTCTGTCCGGAGGCCTGCAAAAGCGTGCAATCATGGCCTCAACCCTCACCGGATCGCGGCTCCAAGGTTCGGACCGGGCGGATTGCCTGTGGGCCCACCCGGGTCGGGTCGACCGGGCCTGGCTCGGGCCTCCCTCTTCATGGAAGACGTCTCTCCCTCTGTCCGAGGCCTCTTTCTACGGGCAATCGTATGAAGCCCGTAGCTAATTTTTGAGGTAAAAATATGCTGATAACTTAGATAACCCTATTCATCTCAAATCAATTCCGCAGTCGACCATTAAAGTCTCTTTAGGTCACAACAGCTAGAATTCTCTTATGTTCTTGCGCTCTTAGGCTTGGAGAGTCCATTCTTGTTATGATTGTTGTCTTGCCTTTTATTATGTCATCTTTTTAAACTAGTTGCAAATAAAAAACGGGGACATGGCAAGTTGGGGTTTCAAAAATGTCACCTAGTGATGCACCTCTATCTAAACATGCTGCGATTCAGTAAATGTCGACATGGGTAGGAATGTTGGCTTGATTAGCAATCATCGGCATTCGTTGTAGATTGTCATCATCAACAAGAAGACATAGCAATCATCGGCATTCGTTGTAGACTGTCTATGCCCATAATACATAGCTGAGATGCAGAGTTAGCAAGATAGTTCAATGGATAAATGCAATGGTTCTATGGCAACATAGAACCATCATTATTGGGAAGACAGACCTTTTTTGGAATGTCTATTTTTTCCCATGAGACCTTTTTCCAGCTTATATATTCCATGAGTTTTTGTTTCTCATCATCGGCCTTCCTCTTGAGCGTTCCTTCTTTTGTGTTTTGTCTTCTTCTTCTGTACTTAGGTTGTATAGTTAGCTTGTCTAGTTCTGTCATGCATGTGTAGGTTATTTGAATTTGATTAGATTTCATTCAAATAAATTCTTTCTGAGCACTTAGTCTACGATAGACATGTTTTACAGTATGTTGCTTGTGGGCCCATGTAGTAATAAAGGTCTTGGTTTTCTATGAACTCTGCACCTGTTATAACTCTATATGTTCATTCGGAACCTTGCTTTGTGGTTGTTCTTCAGAGGAGCATTGGGCTCCTAGAATAGTCTCAGCTTGATCAAATTTCTTTTCATACTGGATATAAATTTATTTTCGTCATTTCTCAATCATCTCTTTAGCTTTTTTGTTGGAGCCTAGTTTGTTGCCCTAATGATCTAGCTTTTCATTCACCTGAACTATAGTTTTATTCCTGTTCCGAGTTGCATGTGAGATTAGATGTATAACCATAAGTTATGTTTTTGGCTCTTGTAACGTTTTTACTCCATAGTTTATGTTTTTGGCTCTCATAATTCTGGGCATTTTCACGTTCTAAGCATTTTTACTCTAGACATTTCATAACATCTTCTGTGAACCATGCCCCGTTTCATAGAGTTGGAATGTATTTTTCTTTCCCCTTGTGTTGACTTTATTTTGCTCAAGATGATAATACCTTGGAAGTTGGCTCTAAATCCAACATAGACCCCAACATAGACGTACCTTTCATTTGACCCTTTCATTTTTCCTTTACTTTCCTTTTTATTTATTGTGCTTAATTCTTAGATTTCCCAAGCTGGCCTAGTCGTTTTCCTTGTTTAGACGATACCTTCTTATAGATTTTTCGTTCTAGTCCTCTGCACCCATTCACACTTGTCTGGATCCTGGTAGATGCTCCCATATAGATTTCTATACCTTGTATGATACATCTTTTTACCATGGAATCGAGTGGGATATTGACATTTTGCGTTCTCTTGAGCATTTATTTGTTGAGCATTTATTTGTCTTTTGTCTTCATATTAGGTTGTCTACAATCTTCCACTATTTATTGGCGTTTTTAATCCAAAGGACCAGGGTTGTGCCTTAGTGTCTTATTGTTGCATTTTTCGTTTCTTTTAAAGCTGTCATTAGTTGAGCATTTATTTGTCTTTTGTCTTCATACTAGGTTGTCTACAATCTCCCCATATCTATTGCCGTTTTTAATCCAAAGGGCCAGGGTTCTGCCTTAGGGTCTTATTCCTGCATTTTCCTTTGGTAGCTTGAATTTCATTATCGATGAAATTATTTCAGAACTCGTATTAACTTTTAAATTTCATTAAATGCATATTCCATTTTGCACTCTTAGCTATACTTTATTTCTAAATAGCTATTCGTTCTTCATTTAGACCATACTTTGCAATATTAATCTTGAGCCTTCCCTTGGTCCCAGCATCTTTGAGTCACATCTTGTGCAGCAGTAACATTTTTGAGCATATCTTGGTCTACCATAACCTTTCTCTAGACTGTTTCAATTGTGTCTGCATTGCCTTTTAGATTTGCATCATCTTTGACGAAAATGGTCTCATAGTCTCTCTCTTTTTTTTTTTTTTTTTTTTTTTTGAAGGCAAGAGTGTCTGTATTGTATTCAGAGGATAAGAGTGTTTACACATACAGTCGAGTCCAGAACTACTACCACTTCTCGAATCCATGGATAGTAGTCCAGACTCTGAGCCTGGTACTTAGAGCCTCTCTCAACTTTTTCTCCAATGGATACTATAGGAGAGAGGACTCTGTTCCTAGACTAAAATTTTTTAACAATGAAGGTCTATGACCTTATTATAGCGGTTCCACAATAGGCCTGATATAAGCTATACGTACATGGTCACCAGAAAGAGGACTTTAAACCTGTGAGGATCCCTGTATGGATCACAAAGCGCCCAGGCTCAAGAGCAGAGTTCAAGCAGCAACTGTTCAGATTAGACTGGCTGGCTAGAAGCCTTAGTGAGAAGGAACCACTTTAAACACCTTCCGAAAGATACCCTAGCATCCAAGGAGTGGCATCTGCGCGTTAACTTGGCCTTATTCCATTACTGCAGTACTATGGGCATAGCCTTCTTCCAAACAATAAGAATAGAGCAGGCCTGCTGAGCCTCAATCCCTTTCTGCACAGAGTATGGGCTTTCTCCCACACTGCCTGGGCTTCCCTAGTCTCCCGCCCAAGGAAGCCCTTGACAAACCCCCAGACGCACAATCTAAACTGAGCAGCGCAGCCATCACTAGCTCCTAATCCAACCCTTGCTGGGATAAGGAGGGCTTCTACTAGTCAGACCAAGAAGTGACTATGGCTAGCCGCAGAACCTACACATAATGCAAATGATAAATTCCTGAGCATCTGGAGTGCCTTCATGAGCATGGTAGCCTGCAATGGGTGCGGGCTTTTCCAGCTACAGTGAGTGCAGCAGCCATCTATTCAGTGACTTTCTCATCTGACTAACCTGTTTAATAGAACTGAAACCCATAGAAACTACTTAGCTTTCTGCTAGCTTATACTGCTTCTGATTCGAACCCAAACAAGATCAGACAATTTCCTTAACCTGTTTAAACCCTACACTGGAGCTAGATCGAAGGGGTATCGGCCATACCTTTGCTAGCGAACTCCGTTGCAGGAGCCCGTGAGAAACAAGAACAAGAAAGTCGTCTGAAGGAGCCATGGGCTCTACTCAGGCAGCAGCAGCAGCTTCGCTGCTCTTCCAGCGTATCTGTCTCAGAGTGTTGAGCCTGCAAGGAACGGGCGGCCGCCGCCGCCGCCCTAATAGCCGCCTAGGGTTTCCATCCCTCAAGGCTTGACTTTTTAGTCTCTCATAGTCTTTTTTGGATTATGCAACCATTAAAGTCTCTTTAGGTCATAACAGTTGTAATTCTCTTATGTTCTTGCACTCTTAGGCTTGGAAAGTCCATTCTTGTTATGATTGTTGTCTTGCCTTTTATTATGTCATCTTTTTAAACTACCTGCAAATAAAAAATGGGGACAAGGCAAGTTGGAGTTTCAAAAATGTCACCTAGTGATGCAGCTCTATCTAAACATGCTGCCATGCAGTAAATCTCGACATGGGTAGGAATGTTGGCTTGATTAGCAAAAATACCATGTGAGGACATAGCAATCATCGCCATTCGTTGCCGACTGTCTATGCCCATAATATATAGTTGAGATGCAGAGTTGGCAGTTCAATGGATAATGCAATGGTTCTATGGCAATATAGAACCATCATTCTTGGGAAGACGGACCTTTTTTGGAATGTCTATTTTTTCCCATGAGACCTTTTTTCAGCTTATATATTCCATGAGTTCTTGTTTCTCATCATCGGCCTTCCTCTTGAGCGTTCCTTCTTTTGTGTTTTGTCTTCTTCTTCTGTACTTAGGTTGTATAGTTAGCTTGTCTAGTTCTGTCATGCATGTGTAGGTTATTTGAATTTGATTAGATTTCATCCAAATAAATTCTTTCTGGGCACTTAGTCTACGACAGGCATGTTTTACGGTATGTTGCTTACTATAGAGTGGTCCTTATCCATACCTGGGTCGACTTGTTTGATTGTGGGCCCATGTAATAATAAAGTCTTGGTTTTCTATGAACTCTGCACCTGTTATAACTCGATATGTTCTTTTGGAACCTTGCTTTGTGGTTGTTCTTCAGACGGAGCATTGGGCTCCTAGAATAGTCTCAGCTTGATCAAATTTCTTTTCATACCGGATATAAATTTATTTTCGTCATTTAATTTCTCAATCATCTCTTTAGCTTTTTTGTTGGAGCCTAGTTTGTTGCCCCGATGACCTAGCTTTTCATTCGCCTGAACTATAGTTTTATTTTTGTTCGGAGTTGAGACTAGATGTATAACCATAGTTTATGTTATTTGCTCTCGTAACGTTTTTACTCCATAGTTTACGTTTTTGGCTCTCATAACATCTCCACTCCAAGACCATAGTTTTATTATTCTGGGCATTTTCACGTTCTAAGCATTTTTACTCTAGACATTTCATTACATTTTCTGTGAACCATGCCCCGTTTCATAGAGTTGGAATGTATTTTTCTTTCCCTTTGTGTTGATTTTATTTTGCTCAAGATGATAATACCTTGGAAGTTGGCTCTGAATCCAACATAGACCCCAACATAGACGTACCTTTCATTTGACCCTTTCATTTTCCCTTTACTTTCCTTTTGATTTATTGTGCTTAATTCTTAGATTTCCCAAGTTGACCTAGTCATGTTCCTTGTTTAGACGATACCTTCTTATAAAGTTTTCGTTCTAGTCCTCTGTACTCATTCACACTTGTCTGGATCCTGGTAGATGCTCCCATATAGATTTCTATACCTTGTATGATACATCCTTTTACCATGGAATCGAGTGGGATATTGACATTTTGCCTTGGAGTTTCTCTTGAGCATTTATTTGTTGAGCATTTATTTGTCTTTTGTCTTCATATTAGGTTGTCTACAATCTCCCACTATTTACTGGTGTTTTTAATCCAAAGGGCCAGGGTTGTGCCTTAAAGCATAATTTCATTAATTGGAGAGAATAACGCAATTTTGAGAATTTCAAGCACACCTAATTTGCTCAAGCACCAATACTTTCACCTACTTCTCGAGCCCAAGATACATGAGGTCACATGATACACATATCCATACCAATTATGCATTATACTTGTACGTGTACATGATACTTGTACACGCTCAATAATGGCGCTACAATCTCTACCAATAATTCACATCAATAATTTTACTTCACTATAAAAACAACTCCATTCGGGGCTAGAGGTCATTCATCTCCCATGGCTTCCTTGCCTGATCGTCCGGAGCACATCCAAACCATCAAGTGCTACATGAGCTACAATGATCTTTGTGAATGCGTGAGAAAGGGTGTCAAACTTGATCCATGGCTGCAATCCAAAGCAGATGGTCCTGAGACTCGTTGCAGGAAGCTCACTCGTGTTGTGATCCATCTTTATTGGCTTCCTGATCAGGAGATCTATGAGCTGAATGCAATCACCTTAGCAGGTGTTGATGATGAGTGAATCAATGATGACTTGTGTACCTGTTAAGGATATAATGATATAAGCACTTCTGGAATATGTAAGGATGTATAAGCATAATGAATATTATTTGATGTATCGAACCTGAGTAATTTGTAACGGTGTGCTCTTCGACCTCCACACCTAATCTCAAGCACAAATACTTTTACCTTACTAAACTCCAAGATACAAAGCATGATTTCACATGATACACATATCCATATAAGATATGCATTATACTTGTATGTGTACATGACTCTTGTACACGTTCAATAATGGCGCTATAGTCTACCCCAATAATTCACATCAATAATTTTACTTAACTATAAAAGTAGCTCCATTCGGGGCTAGAGGTCATTCATCTCCCATGGATTATTCGCCTTCTTCTGTTCACCACATCGAGGCGATCAAGTGCTCAATGAGCTACAATGATCTTGTCGGTTGCCAAGTAAGGGGTATTCTTCTTGATCCCTACATGCAATCCAAAGCTAATGGTGCTGAGATTCGTTGCCCGGGGTTGATTCGTGTTATGATCCACCTTATTTGGCTTCCTGAGCGCAATGGCTATGAGATATCAGGGATCACCGCAACAGGTGTTGATGATGACTGAATCACCTGTTCAGCAATGTATATTGTGTTCTGGCATATAAGATATAGTAATGCATAAGAGCACTCAACAGTAATGTATAGGTTGGCGAGATCTCAACAGTTCCGCATTTACTTCATCCTCATACACCTCATCCCCATCATTATCCCATCATATTCATACTCATTTTCATTCTTTTTCACTCATCATATTCCACTCACATCCCCCCTCCACCATATTCACTCCTATTCCATCAACACTTGCACACTACACCCTCTCTACCATGATTCTCACTCAAGCACCTTGGTACAAGATTGAAGACCCTTTATGGCTGAGGGGACCAGCCATTCTTTTGTTTTGGCGAGATGTTGCCCCCAAAGGGCAACATGCTAATTGTGTTCTATGCCTTCAAGTTAGGTTAAGTCATTTCTGAAGACTAGGTCAAAAGATTGGAAGAGCTTGGTAGTCAACATTGGTATGGAGGTCAAAAGATGCTAACTTTCTAAGTCACCAAGTACTGAAGCCAAAAGTTCACAAGAGGTACTCTATTTGGGATCAAATGCTTAGTTAAAGAATATGCTCTACAAGAATCTGGGTTATGAAGTTTGGAAGACATAGTTTGAAGATTGGAAGTTATGAGTTTGGAAGACCCCATGGTGTATAGTTTCTAATTTTTCCTTTTGTTTCACTCCACTACCCTCATTTTTGCACTTGTGGCTCAACATTATTCTCATACTTGTGGACGTTCCGCACGAAGATCATGAGGATGTATACCGCGTCTTGCTGCGTCACACGCACGTACCGCCACTCGGTGGCGTGTCGGCTGGCTTAGCGATGTAGCCGTGTGAGTAGCCCTAGGGGGCAACTTGCCAGAAATATGTGCAACTATTAATGTGCACATTTTCCAATGAACACATTAATGGAGCACACATTGCCAAGTGGGCCACACCCATAGGTGCAATTAATGTGCACATTTTCCAATGTACACATTAATGTGGGCACACATTGCCATGTGTGCACATTTGGCCACCTAGCCCTTAAAGGCAAGTGGGCCCATTTCCAATTATCCCACATGCCAAAAGGGGATAATTGGAAACCCTAATAACCCCCTTGTCTATATAGGGTAGGAAACCCTAACTAGCCCAATTTTTCGATTTTAGGGCTTGAACTCTGTTTTTGGTGCCTCAGCCCAAAAACCGCATCCCGCATTCGACTAGGAGAATTGCATCCTTAGTTTCTCTAGATTCGAGCGTTTCAGCAGGATGGTCGAGCTCAGGTCAGGAGGAGCCCCTCAAGGATCAGGTATTTGGCCAATTAGATAGTCTAAACCCTATTTTAGTCATTGAATCAGTAGGTTTAGCCTATTAGATTGGCCATAGCAGCTCCCTCTAGATCTCTAGATGGCAGATTCTAACTAAAGAACCTAACTCTATGTTGTAGGTTAGATCTTGTTCTTTAGTTCTTACATGATGTATATGGATGATGTATCTTTATGAACTCCTTGTATTGGGAAGGGGGTAGAGACCTAAAGCTTTGTAGTTGATGCTCCTAGAGTAGCCTCTCTAGCACACTGTAGATTCGGCCTGTGCACAAGAACCACACCGGGATGTGGGTGAAGGGGCCAGACTGGCTGAGAAGGAGGTTCGTGTCCTGACTCTTGAACGATCCCTATGGTGTGTTAGTGCTACCGGGGATCATTGTGACTAGGTCTAATGGCTTACCACCGAGTCTGTAAGGCATGGGCTCGCATAACTGCGTGAAGTGGTGTACACTTTCCAGTGGGTTCAGTCGAATACGGGCAGTGGCCCTCTAGTCACCTTGAGTCAGCATGTAGACCTCTGGAGGGAGTGATCCCTACCTGCCCCATCGGAACTGGGGAGATGGAACCCAGGAATAGCCCTTTTGGCTATGCATCCGGGCCGGGCTCTGATCGAGGTCCCCGACACTTGTGTCGGACCACTCGCAAAGTGTGCAATGGGGGGGCGGATGGAGTGGACAACCCTAAGCCATGCTCATATGCCAGCCAAATCCATTGCCATGAATTCAATGCGCAATGAACTCGAGACCCAAGCCGTCGGGTCATCCTTTGAGTCGAGCCTTGGGTAGGATCCCCTATGTGATGTGGCCGATATTTGTCTATGCAGATATGTGGAGGACCATCCTTCGAGATGGTCACATGATGTTGATGTATGTGCTAACGACATGTATGTTTACGCCCGCAGCCTAGGTAGGCCCCGAGGAAGACGGGTGCAATGACCCTTCCACTCTTCCCACCGGAACCCGACACGGTTGCGGTGTCATGTGTGGAGGGCCCCCGTGTTAGCATGGAGCTGGTATGGGGATGAACTCTGTTTGTATACCTGTGAGTGCAATCGTCACAGTACGGTAGGGACGCCACAAAGTGGTATCGAAGCCGTGATCTTGGCGGACCGTGGATCGAGCATCGACCAGAAACCTGTAGGGACTAACTCATCTAGACATCCAGTCTTGGAGATAAAAGCCCAGGCACAAACCTCGAGTAGCGGGAAAATTTTTCTCCCGGGGTAGAGATAGTAATTATCTAAGATTAAGATAATTAGAGAGCATAGGTAAGATAGAATAAACAATCGAAATAGCACGTAGGAGACCCTACTAAAATTCAAGCACTTTTGGCCAATGACTCCAAGAGTGCGCCAGGAGCATGTTAGGTTCAGACCTAATGGCCCTTTCGCGCACTCTTAGAGTCGTCACCCATATAAACCCTAGAACTTGACCTTAGGAACTCCAAATGGTAAGATAAAAGATGAAATCCCGATCAAAAAAGCTCGAAATAGCTAGAATTGTATGTTAAAACATCGAAAACCATTAAGTACAAGTCACTTTTGGAACAGCGACTCCAAGAGTGCGCCAGAGCATAGTTAGGTCCTAACCTAACACCCCTCCCGCGCACTCTTAGAGTCATCCCCAAAAGTGACCCTTAAAATTGATTATAAATTAATAAAAGGGTCAAAGTAATGATAGGATCTTGCTTAAAATGCTTAAATTAGTGAGTAACAGCATGTAAATTGTGTAAATTGGGTGTGTTGGGCGAGAAGGCCGACGACTCCAAGGGTGCGCTGTAGCATAGTTAGGTCCCAACCTAACACCCCTCCCACAAGACTCTTAGAGCCATTCAAGAAGCAGCACCAAACAAGACCCCAATTTCACCAAGACGGAGAGACTTTTGCCAGCAAAACCACCGAAGACTAAATCGACCAAACCCTAAAAATCCAACCCTATAAATTACGGGACATAGGCTCATTTTTAGGTTTTCTCCCGTGCTTCCACGAGCTCCTTCTCATTAGCCGATCTTTTGTGCCCCTGCTCCAAATCAGGGACGCTTATCGCATAAATGGCTAGGACCAAACAAACCGCCAAGAAGCCAAAGAAGGACGATAGGCCCAATAGCCCAAGTGCTCGCAAAATTGAATGAAGCTCAAAGATGTCGAATCCATCTACAAAACCAAGGGACGACATGGAGAGGCGCCTAGGTATTACAGTGAACTGAGAAGAGGCGGAGGAAAGAAGAAAAGGGCAAGAGGAAAGAGGAAAAGGCAAAAAGAAGAGAAGAAAGAGCCAAGAGGAAGGAGGAGAAAGCGAGAAACGAAGGCGGATGAGGAGGTTGCGTAACCCGTAAGACGCACCAATGGCGGAACAAAGAACCAAGAACGTGAGGACCCCCACCCCAAAGGAAAAGGGTAATGACTCAAGAACCCCCGAATAAGAAGAGAAGAACCCTGGCCGGCGCATCTATAAACGAGCCAACCGAAGGTGAACAACCCCCAACCTCGTCGGAGGAGACTGACGATATAGCAGCATTCTTGGAGGCAACCCTTCTCGGAACGGGAGAATCCTCACAGCAGAAGCCTAACCCTCAACCTGAAACAGAGGAAATCCGCGAGGAAGAGCCAATCCCAACTCCAAACACAGTTGAGACACAGATTAACCTACCCCCGCCGTTGCCCCCACCATTCTTGGAATGGCAAGAAGCAAAGAAGCTAGATGCGTAGAAGGCAAACCGGCAAGAAAGCAACCAAAACTGCGAGAGACTCGTACACCTTAGGACCGTAGAGAGGAGGTACAAGAAAGAATTGGCAGATTACAAAGTATACAAGAAGATGCAACGAAGACTACGCAGCCTATTCACGGCAAAATCAGGGTCAAAACTGTCGAAGGAGGGAGGCCAACTCGGGAAGCATTCCAGCTCAAACCCCCGCCAGAACTACCAGACCCCCCCAAGAAGCCTATGAAGAGATCCCAAGACTCCCCTTTTGCCAGAGCCTTGCGGGAAATCAAACACTTTCAAAGGAGCTACGGATTCCTCATCCCGAGCAAAGATTCGGAGGTTTGTCCGAGAAATCTTGTGGGAGTTCGACCCCAACAAGCGAGTAACCAACGACATGTTACTCGCTTTACAAGAAGCAGCAGAGATGGAGGTTGTGCAGCACTTCGAAGATTCATTAACATGCACTCTCCATGCAAAAAGAGTCACCCTTCAGCCAAAGGATATGAAACTGGCTAAGTACATCAAGCGGATGGACTAATAGAAGGGGAATTACTTTTTTGTAACTAACAGGATTATATCTGATGTATAAAATTTTGAATAATAAAACATATAGTTGTTTAAGAATGTACATTCATTAGGCACAGTATTAGTTTTTGGAACAATTGGAGTAATTTCACCAATGACTCCAAGAGTGCGCCAGAGCATACTTAGGTCCCAACCTAACACCCCTCCCGCGCACTCTTAGAGCCGCCCAAACTTCCCAAGTTCATAACTTGAGCTAGACATACCCAAATCGACCAAAATTTGTTGCATTAGAACCCTAAGACTATAGGCAAGCCACTTCGAGCCTCAAATTAACCAAGAAACAATAGCCTCATCCCAAATGTCAGGAGTTTTAGAAACCCTAAAAATTTTAGGGCATAAATTCCCTATATATATCCCCTCAAGATAACCCCCTAAACCTCAACCACGTAATCAAGCTCCTGCAATTGAGGCGATCTTCCCAATTTTACTCGGGGCCTCCCCAGTTCCGTTTGACATCGGCAGCACGCTCTTCGCCATGGCTAAAGAAGCCTTCATCAGTTGGTATAGCGCCTCCCCCCACATCACTGAAGTAGATGTCAATATAGTATTCCAAGTATTTCAAAAAGAATTTGACCTTTCAGCAACCCTGAACTCCAATCCTTTCTGCCAGCAAGTCCTGCGGAAATTCCAAGAGAAAAGTTGTCCCTAGCTTCTGAAGATACGCCATGCATAGGGTACTTTGTACCAAGGACCGCATTACAAACAACCCTCGATCATGTACCCAATATTGCCAAGGCATTGAGGAACGTAACCAACCGCTTACCAACCTACATGACCCTAACAAGCAATGGCAAAGTCTTCTTCTCCTACAACACGACCTTTAGCTATATCTAGTATATAGGGCGTAAAACCGTAATAGATGAACCATCAATTCAGCCACTAGAAGTCACACCCTTTGGACCTTGGCCCGAAGGTCTAAATCGCCTCGCTTGAAATACGAAGAGACCATAGCGTAAGCATCCTAAGAGAGTGAAGACTCCGAGCAGAAAGCGAGGATGACATAGAGGTGGACCCCAGGAGGAGGAACGGCGGGGAGCGAACAAGACATCACCCGCTTCAAAGGTGACAGACCACCCCCAGGATTGCACAACCAATCGGGCAGGGAATAACAAGTCTAGCACCGGTCATAGTCGAAGGACAAGAATACTTGCCGCTAAACGACATCAAAACCTCCCCTCAATCGCGGGGGACAGAGGCTACCGCGTCGATGAACTCCTTCACCTCCCACGGCAACAAAGGATCTAGAAGACTTCATCGACCAAGAAACGGAAGATTTTCCCAAGACAAATAATGAGGCGCCTACTACACAGGACACACCATCTCGGACATTGAAGCTTACGGCACTATCGAGGTATGATGACGAGGAACTTCCCACCGAGGAGGAGTTTATAGCACTTCAGAGCGCAGATGGGAATAAGGGGAAGACAACAAGAGTACTTCAAGGGGAGTCTTCTTCCTTACAAGAACATAGCAAAATTCCAAGGGAGAGCCACAAACCTCGACAAGTGTACCTAACGCTCTTCCACGATTACAAGGAATTAGTTCAAGTACCCGTGACCAAGATGCATCAAGGCACAGGGGCACCTCGGGGGGAGGAGTACCTGGGGCAAAGACTCAAATATTATCTTCCGCTCCCTAACGGCGGTAGAGTAATAATATTTCACAAGCGCTTCAGCCCACGAGAGGAAGCCGTGCGTGATGTTGGTAGCACTTTCGAGATTTGGCATGCACGCATCGCCATCGAGGAAAAGGTGGACCATGTCATTTTAGTGAAGCGGAAAACAGCCTTGGGCATTTTTTTTCTTTCGCATCTCCCACCTTCGACAAGGTAGGTTGGCGATGAATAAAGACTCATACCTCCCATAGGCGGGTGGAAGAGCTAGCATCCGCCATCCGAGGGGAACAAAGAAGGGATATATTCGGGAACTTGGGAAGTACAAGAGGGTACACCCAAATGTAAAGAAGTTTCTCGAGGACAACCCGTCTTAACTGGGCGATTTCAAGACTAGTCGGACTCTTGATCCCTAGACTTTTTGTATCCGAAATATTATATGATATATGAATATAAATCCTATTGCACTTTAAATGTTTTGTTGATGTATTTTGCCCCAATTTATACCAACAAGCATAATCAATGCAAGAGAACAAAGGAACTAATCATATAACCATGAATTGCTTGTGCATGCGACTAGAGGCCTAAACGCTAGGGGGGAATCGACAACTGCGAGATCTTATAGAAGAGCAAACCCCACCCGCACCACCCCCTAAGGAACCTATTTGAAGATATGGAACCCATGACCCCGAGGAGGAGATAGCCCGCTCTGACTGGGCGAAAAAGACAAGAAGAGGAGCAAGAGAAGGGTTCGATCCTCCGGCCGCTAGCATCAGCTTCCGGACTCAAGACAAGAAGAGGAGCAAGAGAAGGAGATCCTCCAGCCCGGAATCTTCCCGACTCTCAAGAGGAAGAAGAACAGCTTCGAAGAGGAAGAAACGCTCGATGGAAGGCGAGGGAACACCCCAGATGGATCTAAAAGAGACACCGTGGCCTCCGACTACCGAAGAAGGTAGATTCCGCGACCGGGCAATGTATGGAAGGCCCTGAACCGAACAGCTTCGGGGAGAACAGGTCGATTGGAAGCGAGGGCATGGCTGGGCTAAATGAGCGAAGTACCGGAAACGCTTATAGCATGAAAGATAAAGACAAAGGCGAGTTGCAACAGCCAACTTGAAAGGAGCCGCGACGGATTTGGTGGAAGGGTTATGCAAAGGCACCCGGCTTGAGCGGGGATGCTTGTAAGTTCAAGAAGTTTGCAAAAGCCTTCGCTTCATTACGCCCCAAGGAACATAAGTCCAAAGATGATGCAGCAGTTTTACAGTTGCGGCAAGGCAACAAATCAGTCCGTAAATATCTGACGAGGAATTCATGAGGCTAAGGATGTATGTGCCGGTTGGGAGAGAAGCATGCAAGAGAAAAGCTATATTGAGGGGCTGAATGAGGAGATCCGCAAGCTTGTGAGGGCAATAAACCCTAGGACAAGATGCTCGAAGCGGAATCCAAGGCTATAAGCTTGCGAGGGTCGTGACCTCGAATAGCGGGCAGAAGTAGCGTACTTCCGTGGATAAAGGCAAGGCGACGAAGCTATAGCCCCTGTGGCAGCCAGGATCCGGTGTCCAGCTAGAGCCCCATATGGTGGGAACCGGGGAAACAAAGGGGAGAAGAAGCGGTGTCCTTCAAGGACAAGCAGGAGGGGTCAAACTACTCCAAAGCAGTGCGATCCTTTTTGCAGGCAATGCCCAAGGAAAAGAGGCAGGAGTGCATAGAAAAGCAACTGTGGATACTAGTTAGAGGGCGGAGATGACGTCGGCAATCAGGCCCATTTTTCTTGATTTGTTTGTCCTATTCGATTCAAACTATTTTCTTGATCTTTACGTGCTAATTTCTACTATTCTTTGAAGAAATTGGAAGATTCATGTCTGCCAGACCTTGTAGGGGCTAGCAATCCACATGTTTCCCCTCACCTTTTCCTATCGATGGACATCAATATCTTCACAATTATCAAGCACAATGGCGAGATTAACCTTGTGGTTTTAAAGGGAACACCGGTGGATCTTTGGAACTCTCGATTACAAATCGGTACTTCCCCAAGAGCTCTTCACCCCGAATACTCCTTTGTTCCGAAGTTCGGTAGAATTCAAGTCGAAATTGTTGATTCCCGGTTACAAGAATTCATTGGTAGAAAAGAAGTGTCGGCCGGGTATTTTTCATGTGCATTGTGATTGGGCGACTCTAAAATTGTGGTAAAGATATTTTCTCGAGCAATGATTCATCCTCTTGTGCCGTTTCCCCGTCGTTTTGGCCTTGAACTTGGCTCTCCGACTTCCTTTTTTCTGAATTTTCTCATCCTCTGTTTCTTTTTCGCCCCCTTGTTTTTCCCCTCCTGCTCTTCCAAGACGTTTTCAATTTGCTTTTGTAGTTTCCACCTGATTCTTTTACTGGATGGAGCTTATAAGCAAAAATTACCCTAAATTTCTTTCAATTCTTCACGCCTTTGTGATCTTGAGCCCTCTGTCTTGGCGCTGATCTACTTAAAAAAGACTAAGGTCCTTTCAAGAAAATCCAAAAACATTTATTTTTTTGGTGACTTTGCTAACTCTTTCTCTCAGACGGTCGAGACAATTCAATGGATCCCCTCTCTTTCAAGGTTCCATCTTTGGGATAATTTATCTAAGGACCCGGACTTGAGGCCAACTACCATGCATGGACCAGAATCTTCAAATTCTGTTCCCTATGGAGAAAAAGAGGCCTAACAGCCAAAAATGCTCGGATGTTTCTCTCAAGAATGCTCTTGGAACAATTCGGTCTTTCAATCCTCCTTTCACAAGGAAAGCTGAAACTTTTAAGGGTATTTCCCTGGATCTCCCCTCTGTTCATGCTAAATTGAGTTCTTTTCATGAGTCGGCCGTTTGTTGTTAAAGTCAATAAACATGGCATCAAACTTGATAAATTATGGGCTTTCTGTTTGAATCTGCATAAAGGAATCCTCATTAATGCTGTTTATTGGCTTCATTCTCCTTTTATCATGATTGAGTGTGGTAATAGACGATCTGCAAATCTTCTACTCAACCATGGTCCCCTGGCCCTTGAATCCTTCCAAATTACTTTCCTCAAATGGGATCCTAAATTTGAAGTCACTAAATTGGATAAACTGTGTGTGGCTTCGACAACTCTTCACTCTTCACCTTAATCCTATTTCTTTGGAATGAAGACCGCCTTAAATTACCGTTTGGATCAATTGGCTCGCATATATGCACGGAATATTCTCCTTACAAACCCCCAAGATCTATTGTTCAAATTGATATATCCAAGGAAGTTCCAGTCCAAATCCCCTTCCTTGATGTCTTTGGCCAAAAAACCTCCCTTCCCTTAAGGTGGTCTGGTCTGCCCCCTCACTGTCAAAATTGCAGGGTAAGGCACTTTTGGTATGAATCTTGCAAAAAATTATCACTTTCTCTTGATATGAATGACGGATCTATGTCCAAGGCGACCGACAACGAGAAGTCAATGATAATAATATAGTCAATCAAAAGTCAACTCACTTTGGTCAAAAAGCGGATGGGAGTCGATTACTGTGGATGGATCAAAACTCTAGGATGCATGCTTCTCATCATGATGCCTCAAACAAAATCGGTGATATTGGATTTCCGGATATTATCTCGAAAGATAATAGATTCCAAAGTGGACTAAAGTCAATGGCGGCTATAAAAAGAATCCAAAGAAAGAAGAAGGTGAGGGATCTCAAGATAACATTGCAACCTCTACAACTCTTTGCTAAGAAACATGATCAAGTCTTCTCCCTTACTTTGAAAAGGGTTCTTCACAACAAATTAAGGTGTTGCACAAGGCTGCAACGATGGACAAAAAAGCAGATAAGGTCGCCAGCGGTCATCATGAGACCTTAAATAAGATTATTTTGGAAGCCAAAACCTCTCAAGGAAAAAAAATGAGATCTCTCTCTCATTTAACTCGAAAAGGGTAAGAGTGGTTCATTAAGCAAGAAAAAAGCAGACATGGCAAGGTCTTCCAGCCAAAAAGTTCAAGCAGTAGCCAACCGCTTTCGGTGATGAAATTGATCCTAGAGACACTTTGGTGGAGATTGTACACGCTCGGCCCAACCTCTTTTGTAATAACTTCAAGGTAGGCGATAAGGTGGGATGATCCTCCTCATGTCAACTCAATTGATTGCTCCAATCAAGCAATTGGTAATACCAACCAATTTCGGTATTAGCTAACCTTAACTCGAAGTTAGATATGGATGTAATTTTGAGCAATTCCCATGACCTCTCAAACAAAAATTGTCTTTCTCCCATTATTGATATTTCTCTGTCTTTGATCCTTTTCTTCCCCACACTCCACTATTCTTTTGACATTCTTTGAGCAATTAGCTTCCTTGCAAGAAGGTCTCAACTCTCAATCTCGTGAGACTTGCCTTTGGAATTTAATGGATGAAGAAATTGTACAAGATACTCGGATAGAGACATGATTTCTCAAGACAAAGGCCAAGACATTTTGAAGAGACTTCCAAGCTTAGAATCTTGGCAATTCACGGGAATCTCAAGAAATGGTCACCACTTTATCGGTCAGATTTCTTCACCTCATGACTGTTTTTTTGGTTGAACACTGTCAATAATTTGGACCATTCTCCTCCAATAAATAAAATGTTTGAATTTATCCCCAGGGGAGCTTTTGAGGATAGT
Organism: Isoetes taiwanensis; assembly: GCA_021234155.1. Lineage (NCBI taxonomy): Eukaryota > Viridiplantae > Streptophyta > Lycopodiopsida > Isoetales > Isoetaceae > Isoetes > Isoetes taiwanensis. The sequence goes on along the minus strand of JAJEKV010000320.1, from coordinate 284,023 downwards.
GATGTTGATTTGGATCTTTGATATAGATAAAGAGAATTGGGAGGGAGATAAATTTCTTGTTGAGTGCCCTCCTCCTCGGGTTATCTCCAAATCTATCTCTTCTCGGACTAAGAATTTAGCTAAGTCCAAAAACTATGACACCCCACAGAGCTCATTAATGCATAATACTCCATTTTGCTAATACTAGAAGTAAGGTTAAGAAGGGAAAAGGAAAAAGAAACTTCATAGACACTTTGATCCTTTGATTTCCTTTTTTCTCTCACGATCCTCCACGTTTTTCTATGAAGATTCTTTCTTGGAATGTAAGGGGAATCAAGGGCCCTATCAAAAGAAGGAGAGCTATCTCCCAAATTAGGAGCTATAATGTCGACATCATTATGCTCCGTGAAGTTAAACTTCCTAAATTCGAAATCTCAATCTTGGTGATTGGATTTTCCCCAAGTGCCTTTTCCACCGGATTGAAGCCTCTTTGGTAGAAGTGGGGTATTATCATGATCCGAGAAACACGAAAACGACTTTCTTTCTTTAATTCCCCCTCCAAGATGTGGCAAGGTGTTACCTTTGAATTTCGGGACTCGACTTTTGGAGTGATTAATGTATATGCCTCCACTAACCCCAAAGATAGAGAAATTACTCGGACTGAAATTAACCTTTGGTTCTTGAGAATAATCCTATTTCAGGCCCGGATTATTGGGGTGATTTTAACAATACTCTGATTAGAACATGAAGCTTGGCAACAAAATTAATATGTCCATTCGAGGAGAAAATAATTGGGAGTCTCTAGTTTCGACAATGCTTTGATCTATGTTCCCTCTTCCACCGCCTCATATACGGTCTAATAAACAAAAAGGGGACAAAAGAGTTTTTGTGCCCTTGATAGGTACTATGTCTCAGCCCAAACTCCTCTCTCTAAGGGACAAGCGCTTTGTTACTAGTGATGAAGGCAATATTATCTCGGATCACCAGCCCCAATTCCTTTGCACAAAGCAGGTTAACTCAAATTCCCGAGAAGGTAATGTCCCCTACAAATTTAAGCGTGCTTTGCTTGAGAATGATTCCTTTGTGAAAGACTTTAGGGAATTCTATTTGCAAATTTCTGAAGAGAGAAACCAGCACTCCATGAAAAGATTTTATGGCAGAATTAAGAAGATCAAAAGCTGGATAAAAGATTGGTCAAAAAGCAAGCATTTGTCCAAGATCAATGAGAAGGAGCAGTTGCTTTCCAAAATGAGGGATATTAGATCTCTTCTTCAGGATGATCCTTATAATTTAAACCTACAAATTGGGGAAGAGCTCTTGGAAAACTATTTGAAGAGTATTGAGGAAGTGGAAGCTAAGAGTTCAACTATAAAGTGTAAAATTAAATTCACACAAGGATATGGACTGGCGGGCGTTCTAGATTTTTTCTTCAAAATGGCTAAAGTCGGGGCTCCTAAGGAACTCCATCACTCGGGTTAGAACTGTCTGAGGTTGTTAGTAGAAGATCCCAAGCTCATCAAAACCTTTTTTCGGGATAACTATGCTTCCCTCTTCTCCAAATCTGCACCTTAATCTCATTGACTCGATCAAAGAGAAGAGTTTTCTAGATTTCTTTGGATAAGATAATCCCCTCTCCCATTGAGGACATGGATGGTTCCTTTGTGGCCATTCACGGTGAAGATGAGATCTTTAAGGTTTTAAGTTCTTTTGGTAAGAATAAGTCTCACGGACCTGATGGCCTTCCTTGTGAGTTTTTATCCACTTCCGAAATTCTCAAGCATGACATTGTTTCTTTGGTTAGAGGTTTTTGGGAGGTCAATCACTGCATCCTTCCATATCAGTGGCTTTATTTCTCTTATTCCCAAAGTTGACAATCCTTCAACATTCTCGATTGGAGGCCTATCTCCCGACCAATACATCTTACAAGATCGTACTTCTAAAATCATTGCTAATAGAATCAAGGATTATCTACAGAGAAAACATCTCCCTTCATCAATCTTTTTCTCTCTAACAGGTTTATCACCGACAATTATATCCACTATGCTATGGAAGGTCTTCATTGGAATAGAATCTCCAATCAAAATTGTGTTCTTCTTAAGCTTGACTTCAAGAAAAAGCTTTTGATCTTTTTTAGATGGGATTTCCTTGATCTTGCTTTTTATCACGTCTAAGATTGGTTTTCATCCCAAGTTGAGACTTTTAATTCAAAGCTTTTGCTTGAATGTCTACTCCAACTCTGAGCTATCATTTTGAATGGATCCCCTTCTCATTTCTTCCCTCTTGCTTTCGAGGTGTGAGGCAAGGTTGCCCTCTTGCTCCTTATCTATTTCTGATTGTGGTGAGATGCTCACAAGGGCTATAATTCATTTCAAGGACCTTGGTGAACTTAAGGGTCTTAAAATGCACGGCGATGGATCTACTCTCTTACTCTTTCCCAATATCTTTGATGACACCTTTGCTTTCTTAGATGCTGATATCTCTAATATTGAGTTTTTTTCTTGATATAATTAAACAATTCTCTGCTTTGCATCCGGTGTTCATTTAAATCTGGCCAAATGTGTGATCATTGGTGATAATATCAACCCAATTTTGCTGATATTAAGGTTCTAAATTCCAACCAGCGTCTTCTCTTCTTGGTATGCCTTTATCTCTAAATCCTAATCTGAAAGGTCTTTGGCAACCAATCATTGATAGAATCAAAAAGAAGTTGAATAATTTCAAAGGTGGCTTATCTCTAGGTGGCGAGAACTTTAATTGCTAATTACTGTTCTTGCTAGCTCTCACATCTACTTTTCTTACGCTCTTGTGGCTCCCAAGGCTGTTTTACTATGAGATTGAGAAAACAATCGGGAGATTTATATGGAGGGATCTCATAAGGTTGGTTGGAAGTTTGTTACCAATCCTAAAAATGGGGGGCTTAGGGTGCAAAAATCTTCATCCGCAAGCTGTGCTCTTTGCTGGTAAATACATCTGGAAATCCTTTTGAGCAATTCAAGTTCCTCCTCTCTATTCATTAGATCTTGGCTGCTTTCCTCTCATCCCGAAGGTCACCCCTCTATTGGCCATATTCTTCCCGATTCATGCTTTAATGTCCTCCATCTTTGGAGTTAATACTTCCCCTCTTATGAGGAACATTATTCATGCTTGGAATAAGGTGCATGCATGCCTTTGATTATGCTCCCCTCGGGATATGAACACGCACATGTCAATTTTACGGAATCCTATCCTCAAGAATCATCCAAATAAAGTTACGGCTTTGAGACATCCGGGGTGTACAAAAAGTGGTCCGATTATGGCTTCAAATCTATACAAGACCTATACATTAACAACAAGTTGATTTCTTGGACCTATCGAAAGAACACTATCCATGGTACTTGAAAGATAAAAGATTTATTTTCACATAAAATCTTATGCGCCTCATATCTGGGTAAATAATATTGTGCCAAGGGCAACTAATTGGACTCTGAGGGCAAATCTCATTACAAAGTTAGCAAGATATACTCTTTGATAAGTAAAAATGATGAACCCTCAAGGCAAGTTCTAAGTGGCTTATCTCGGAGGAAGAAAGCAACATTACGCTCAAGGAGGTCGGAACTCCTATTGCTTCCCTAAGACCGGTCTCTTTATCCGGCTGATAGCTAATAAAAGTGTCCCCAATTTACAATTGCTTGCCATTAGGAATGCTGATATTTACGCTCTTTGCCATCTTGGATGCAATAGGGAAGAAAATCTTGAGCACATTTTCTTTTGCCCCAAGCTAAACCCCTTTTGGTCTTGGTTCTTTGATAATCTAGGACATCTTTACCCTAATAGGATTCCGTGTCTGTTGTCTTATATTCAAAATAAGTGTGCCTTTGCTAACTCTCTAATGTTTATCGCTCGTGGAATGTCCGGAAAGCTAGAAATAGAGTGGTATATGGTATGAAAAAAATTCTCAACTTTTTGGATCAAGGTCCACTTTCAATTTGATGTTGAGTCCACTGCATCAGCCCATAAAAGGAAATATGCAGATAAATACAACGAAATGGAACTCAATTGGTCTTTTTTTCAGGGGTCTTTTGATTTATTTGCATCAATCTTGGTGTCATTAATTCTAATTCCATTTTTCATGATGATGCTAGCTTACTTGAAGATATGTAAAACTAGTCCAGGGGAGATTGAAGACGACCTTCTTAAGAAAGACATTGGTCAAGATTTGATTGTGTTATTTAGCAATATGTCTTTGGTGGAAGCGAGAGGCAAGCAATAGCATCAAGTTAGTAAGATTATTCTGCGGGGAAGTGGTGCGGGTTTACAACATGTTCGACTTTCTCTCCATGTACCATCACTTCATGACGAGAGAATCGAGTTCTCGGGATACGAGGGGAGCGATTATTACACACATAGAATGTTGGCAGATCTATATGGCTCCTTGCTTTCTGTTTTGAGTGGGGTTGATCCTTCTTGCATTGAGGAGATTCTTTGAACGGACTCTTGACTCTTATACCTTTGATTAATTCTCCTTTCTATGCTTACTTCAATTCTAGACTTGACTCAACATGCCTTTAGCCTACCTTCTCTCTTTCATCCATCTTGAACTCATTCACCGCCCTACTTTCGGTCATCAATTGCTCAATCTTATTTCTTAATCTGGCTGAGTTTTGGTTGATTGTTTCGAGTCCCGTGTTGGTTGGGGTCGAGATTCCTCCCTCTCTGTTGAAGTCATCGTTATATTATAAGTTATTTTTGAGGAAAAAGTTCACGACTTTTTGAAACTTGACTAGCATCACATATGTTGAGCAACACATTTTGTATTTATGATACATAACTCTGGTGATAGACCTTGCTAAAATGTATTCTGCGGCTATAAAGCGAAATCATGTATTATTTTCTTGATTAATGGAAAAATCAACTCTTACTCTCTCAAAAAAAAAAAAAAAAAAAAAAGCAAGCGTGCTTCCACCAAAGCATAGGACAGCAAACCGCCCCTCGTCATGAGTGCAGCTCTAGCGGAGTTGGGAGATTGGGCCGCCCTGTCCGACGACGACGGCGAAGAGGCCCGCGACTACATTCAGGGTGAGTGTCATATCTTTGCCGCAATAGATACAGAGCAAGCAGAGAACCAGTATAAGGTAATCTCCCGCGGTAGGGAAGGCCAATGCCAAGTCCTTCATAGTCTTGATAGACTCGGGGAAGTAGCCATAACTTTGCATCCCCGTAATGGTTCAAATGTTGAAGTTGAAGCCGCTAAAGTCAAAGCCAAGACCCGTTGTCTTAGCAAGTGGTGCAGTAAGGCAGACGGCGGGCAAGAGAATTAACTTCGACATCGACTTGCCGGGGATTAATATCCAGATGGGGGCAGAAGTAATGGGCATTGGCAAAATACCGACTTGATCATAGGAATGGAGTACCTTGGGCCAGCAGGGGCCATTATCGACTGTGGAAAGCGGAAGGTGACCTTCCCAACGCCCGACGGCAAGATCATTGAGATAACAGGTAAGGAAGTTGTTCCCATCATGCAGTGTATGTCTTCTAAACGGCTGTTCAAGTGCATCAAGAGCGAGCAGGTGGCATACATCTTCAAGCTTGAGATTAGTGAGCCAGAATCGGAAGGAAGCAAAGAAGACAAGGTGCTCAAGTTGCAAGTAAGCTAAGCTGATCCTTGAGTTCCATGATCTCTTTCGAGATGAGATCAAGCAGCTCCCTCCATATAGGGGAGTTGAGTGCGAGATTGCACTCGGCGGGGAACAAAGCCAACAAGCAAAGCTCCATATATAATGACAACGCAGGAGTTGTCGGGCTAAAAAAGCGATTCAGCCAAGGAGCTGCTGGACCTAGGTTTCATTAGACCTAGTGTTTCGCCATTTGGAGCGCCCATTCTCTTCGTTAAGAAGAAGGATGGCAGTTTAAGGATGTGCATAGACTATAGGCAGTTGAACAAGCACACCATTAAGAACAAGTACGCGCTCCCCAGATCAGATGACTTGATGGATCAGCTCCAAAGGTGCAAAAGATCTTCTCCAAAATCGACTTAAAGGTCGGTTTATCATCAGATCGGATAAAGGAAGAAGATATCCATAAGATCGCCGTAACAGCGGTATGGGCACTATGAGTTCACGGTAATGCCTTTTCGGGCTTATCGAATGCCCCATAGCGTTCATGAGGCTCATGAGCGACATCTTGAGGAGTTTTAGACACCTTTGTGATTGTTTTCTTTGATGACATTTTGGTGTATAGCGTCCCCCCTTGAAGAACGCATTACAACACTTGAGAAGAGGCTTTGGAGAAGTTGAAGAGGCACGGTTTATGCATGTAATGTTGTCGGGCGCCTTCGCGCATGAGAAGGTGGAGTATCTGGTCATGTGATCCTCGGGCAGAAGGCATCTCGACCGATCCCCGCAAAAGATTGAAGCCGCCATTCATTCCGGTCGGCGAAGAAGAATGTGCACGTAGGTCGTGTTTTCTCGGCTCTAGTTGGGTACTACAGAAGTTCGTGAAGAACTTTGTTAAGATAGCAGCCCCGCTAATTGCACTGACCAGGGTGAAAGATTGGGTAGAGCATTGGCACAAGAAAGCCCAAAAGGGGTTTGAATTGTTGAAAGAAGCTTCCCACATGACCCCTGCCTTGACCTTGCCGGACCCGAGAAAGATAAAGCTTGTAGCAAATGTATGCAGTAAAGATAGCTACGCGGTGCGCGATTTATGCAAGAAGAGCATGTGGTAGCCGTATGATTCCGTGAAGATGAAACGACGCCGACGCTTACCCAACGCATCGATCGTTGCTTGCGGTTGTCGGGGCATTAAGAATATGGAGGCATTATCTCTTGGGAAGGAAGTTCCAATTGATACCGACCATCAGCCTCAATATGTATTCAATAAACCACACCTTTCTGAGGCAGCGGAGATGGATGGAGTTCCTCGAGGAATATGACTTTGATATAGTCTACAAGCGGGGAAGCTCAATGTGGTAGCGGATGCGCTTTCAAGGCATCCCCCCAACTAGAGTGCATTGCAATGCAATTTCGGCGATATCCAAAGCGACTTGGTAAGAGGATTGAAGAGTCCTTGCCAACGGATGTGGATTTCGGGGAAGTATGGGCAAGCCTTTCTAAGGAGGCTAGAAACAGGATAAAGAGCGGGAGGCCTTCAAGCATTATAAGAAGGAAGGCAACCTGTTATACCATAAGAACAAGTTGTGCATACCGAATCATCAGATGTAAGGAAATTGATCCTCCACGACACGCCCAATAGCCCAATAGCCGGCCATGCGGGATTCATGAAAACATATTTTCAAAGTCTTGCAGCAGCTATTATTGGCGAGAATGAAGAAGCAAATAGCTCGCTACATCAAGGAATGTCGGCTATGCCGCCAGAATTTAGGGCGGCAAACAATTCGGGGCATTAGAGCCATTAGCGGTGCCAAACGCTAAGTGGGAGGTAATCGGCATGGACTTCATCCATGACTCCCAAGGACGCGAAGGGGAAGGATGCCTTGATGGTAGTGGTCTAAAAGTTGTCTAAGATGGCACATTTTGTGCCTTGCGGGACCACGAATACAAACTATGGATACAAAGAAAGCTCTTCACCAAAGAGAGATCTTTCAGGCTTCATGGCATGCCAAGGGAGATCATCTCCCATGTGGATCCGTTCATGAGTGCCTTTTGGCAAGACCTCTTTGCGACAATCCGGCGAAGCTATCCATGAGCACGGCATATCATCCTCGACGGATGGCGCTGCGGAGGCGGACCAGCGGGATTTTAGAGGACATGCTACGAAACTATATGCGGAATAAGCAAAGTATGTGGGAAGAATTTATTCACTTGGTGGAGTTTGCATACAATAGCACCAAGCGGAATCATCCCAAATGTCGCCGTTTATGATCAATTACGCTATCGCGATTTCCTAACTCGCACACTTGGCACAACCCCCGTGTCAAAAGTGGAAGTTTCGCAGATGTTGGCGGATATCGCGGCGGCTTGTGGAAGAGGTTCGAGGGTATCTCGCTAGCGGCAAGAAGTCGACAAAAGAGCATCGCCGACAAGCATCGAGCAAGTAGAGAGTTCAAAGTTGGAGATGATGTTTGGCTCAAGATCAAGGTGAAGCGGTGGCTTCGGGGATCGGGAATTGCAAGAAGCTTGCTCCAAGGTGGGCTGGACCTTCGCAATAGTCGAGAGTAGGTAATCAAGCCTACAAGCTAGACTTGCCGTAGACACCTAAAGATTCATAAGGTCTTCCACGAGTTTGTTGAAGAAGCATACTCCAAATCCGCACGAAGTCTTGATTCGCCAACGTTGTTGGAAATGATCGGAGGAGCAAATGGAAATAGTTCCAGAATTGATTCTTGATAAAGCTTTCAAGAAAACGAGGAGATCGAGTTCCTCCAAGATTTGGTCAAGTGGAAACACTTTACCGCTGGAAGACGCGACGTGGGTACTTAAGAAAGATTTAGTAAAGCAAAGATCCACGCTTTATGGAGCAATGGGACGGCAAGGTCATCTCCTCAAGAAATCGCCTGTGCATGTCGATTTGTGTAGGTTAATTCCGTGTAGTTAAGATTAATCCACGACGCAACCTATGCTTAGTATGGGTCGCATGCGTTGTTACCGATGATGGGACCACTACGGGATCTCTAGGGCGTGGTGTAATGTCAATGTAGGCATGACCGCGTTCCTTTTAATAGTGGAAGGTAGATTAGAAAGTCTACTGCCCCATCGAAGTAGACGACCTCGGAGAAAAAGGAGGTCATGAAGGAATGCCGTGGACGCCCCTACTGCGTTATCACGGTGCACTCACCGCATACAAAGGAGTTCTTCCCCACACCGGCTCCATGCTGAGCACAGGCCCTCCACATATCCTTTGCACTGCAACGAAGCCCCGATTAGGGAAGAGTGAAGGTGTCATTCTACCCCTCCCTCGGGGCCTACCTAGCCGCTGAAGCGTAAACATACATGTTAGTAGCACATACATCAACATCCTCGTGACCATCTCGGCGATGGTCCTCCTCATATCTGCATAGACAAAGATCACATTATCCTATATAGGGATCCTACCCAAGGCTTTCACTCAAAGGATGACCGACGGCCATTCTCGTGAGTTCGTTGAGCCGCATGCATGGCAATGGATTTGGCTGGCATAAGAACATGGCATACACCACTCCATCCCCCTCCCACGTGCACTTTTGCGTAGTAGGCCAAAAGTGTTGGGACCTATTCGTGTAGCCCTCCCGGACGCGACAGCGAAGGGGCTATTCCCTGGCCTCATCCTCCCGGCCCGGATGGGGGCAGGTAGGGATCACTCCCTCCGAGATCTACATGCTAACTCAAGGTGACTAGAGGGGCCCTTTGCGATATTGAACCCACGGAAAGTGTACACCACTTCACGGGTGTCGGAGCCCATGCCTTTGTACCCCACTTTCGGTGGTAAGCCATTAGACCTAGTCACAATGGTCCCCCTCGTAGGCTTTACACACCGGGGAGACTGCTTCAAGAGTCGGACATGAACCTCCTTCTTAGCCAGCTTGGCCCCTTCACCCACAACCGTGTGTGGCTCTTGTACACGCGCCAATCTCCACTAGAGAGGCTACTCTAGGAGCATCAACTACAAGCTTTAGGGCCTCTACCCCTTCCCAATACAAGGAGTTCACGTAAATACATCATCCAAATATATCCTGGAAGAGCTAAAGAACTAGATCCAATCATAGAGTTAGGTTCTTTAGTTAGTGTCCCAGATCTAAGATCTAGATAATTACTATGGGCAATTTAATAGTCTAAACCCTACTGATTCTATGACTAGAAGACTGGTTTAAGCTATTAAATTGACCAAATACTGATCCTTGAGTGGCTCCTCGACTGAAGTTCAACCATCCTCCGAAATGATCAATCTGTGGAACCGATGGCGCAATTGGGCAACACCGGAGGGAGCTGCGGTTTTGGCTCCCCGGGCAGCCAAACCTGAGCTCTAAAACCCCAAGGGCCTAAAACTAGCAAGCTAGGGTTTCCTACCCCAAATAGACATGGGGTTTAGGCTAGGGTTTCCACCACCCAATTTGGCATGTGGGATAATTGAAAGGCCCCACTGCCTTTAGTGGCTAGGTGGCAAAATATGCCAACATGGAAAGGTGTGCCCTCATTAATGTGCACATGTGCACATTAATAATATATGAACACTCCTAGTAAGTTGCCCCCAGGCTACTTTTTACGGCTATCCGCTACGCACACGCCAATCGGGGTGGCGTAATGCCGCGTGGCGCGGGCGCATGCAATGTCGCCCGGGGCCGATACCGCGTCTTTGAACGTCACATTCTCCCCACCTTAAAATGATGTCGTTCCCAAAGATCGCGGGTCTCCCCACCTTGGGGTCTTCCTAACCTGCAACCTGCAAATCAACGTGATACCTACAATATAATCTTTATACATTTATCAATGATTACTCTAAGGTAATTACTTTTAGAACATTATTACGTTATTATATTATGGAATACTTATCAATTCATAACACCATTAACAAGTTATTCACTATGTTAAGTTAGACAAAATTTCAACATTTCATATCTATAATTATTGTCGGAGGTACTCTTCATTCCTTGCAACACATTCCAACAAAACTTGTGTTGCAAGTCTTCGTAGCTCGACCTCCTTGCCCTCCGGAGCGCTCTACTGGCCTGCAGGTCGACACTACGTTAGTACCGTTTTAATTATTTAATAAATTTTGGTTATATGGTGACCACCCCACCTATCTACATGAATGCATGGCTAATCTCCCGGCGTAGGAAGAGGATGAATCTTCCATAATGGTCGTGGAGACAGCATATATGCCTATATGCCGCTCATGCCTACACCTCTAGTTGCCCAACGTGGAGGATATCCTTTCTACCGGCGTGGGGGCGTGAAGGATGGATTCCTCCTATCAAAGCATATATGGGGCTAAAGGTGCTTTCCCTATGAATGCATTCCTTAATGACCTCTTTTTTCGAGAGGTCGCCTACTCGTGGGGACCAGTAGACTTTCTAATCTACCTTCCACTCGGGCCAAGCGAAACGCGGTCATGCCTACATTGACATTACACCCGCCCTAGAGATCACCGTGAGTGGTCTCATCATCGGTAACAACGCATGCCCACTCATACCAAGCATGGGTTGCATGCGTAGATTAATCTATACAAGAATTAACCTACACAAATCGACATGTCTGAAATGATTTCTTCTGAGATGACCTTGCGGCCCCATTGCTCCATAAATTGTGGGTACCGCTTTACTAAATCTTTCTTAAGTACCCACGCATGCCTTCCAATCGTAAGTGTTTCCACTTGACCAAATAACGGAGGAATTCCGACCTCCTTGTCTTCTTAAAAGCTTTATCAAGAATCATTTCGAACTATTTCCAGCCGCTTCCTCCGCCATTTCCAACAACGTTGAGTGTCCAAGACTTCGCCCGGATTTGGAGTATGCTTCTTCAACAAACTCACGTGGAAGACCTTATGAATCTTTAGGTGTGTTTGGCAAATCCAATTTGTAGGATTGATTACCTACTCTCTGATTATTCGAAAGGGTCCAGTACCACTTTGGAGCAAGCTTCTTGCAATTGCCAATCCTGAGCTTAGCACTTCACCTTTATCTTGAGCCATACATCATCTCCAACTTTGAACTCTCTCCGACTATTCGATGCTTGTCGGGCGATGCTCTTTCCGACGACTTCTTTGCCGCTAGCGTGATAACCTCGAACTTCTTCCACACGAGCTGCTGCATATCGGCCAACATCTCCGCGAAACTTCTACTTTTGACACTTGGGTTGTGCCAAGTGTCCGGAGTTAGCAATCGATAGCCATAATTAATCATAAATGGCTACATTTGGGACGATTCCACTTGAAAGTGCTATTGTATGCAAACCCACCAAGTGAATGAATTCTTCCCACATACTTTGCTTATTCCGCACATAGTTTCGTGAGCATGTCTTCTAAGATCCCCGTTGGTCCGCTCCGCTTGGCCATCCGTGCTGGGGATGATACGGCTCATGGATAGCTTGGTCTGAATCGTCGCCAAAGGGTCTTGCCAAAAGGCACTCATGAACTTCGGATCCCCTCGCCGGAGATAATCTCCCTTGGCATGCCATGAAGCCTGAAGATTTCTTTGGTGAAGAGCTTTGCCGTATCCATAGCTGTATCCGTGGTCCCGCAAGGCACAAAATGTGCCATTTTGACAACTTGTCGACTACTACCATCAAGGCATCCTTGCCTCTTGTCGCTTCTTGGGAGTCCCGTGGATGAAAAGTCCATGTCGATGACCTCCCCACTTAGCGTTTGGCACCGCTTAATGGCTCTAATGCCCCGAATTAAGTCGCTCGTCACTTCCGTCTGTAGCAGCATAGTCGACATTCCTTGATGTAGCGAGCTATTTGCTTCTTCATTCCCGGCCAATAATAGCCGCTTCGCGCACTTTGAAATATGTTTTCATGAATCCCGTGATGGCCAGCTATTGGGCTGTTAGGCGGTCATGGAGGATCAACTTCCTTACACCGATGATTCGGTATGCATTAAACTTGTTCTTATGGTATAACGTGTTGCCTTCCTTCTTATAATGCTTGAAGGCCTCCCGCTTCTTTATCTCCGTTCTAGCCTCCTTAGAGAGCTTTGCCCATACTTCCCCCGAAATCCACATCCGTTGGCAAGGACTCTTCAATCCTCTTACCAAAGTCATTGAGAGGCGCCGAAATTGCGCTGTAATGCACTCTAGTTGTCGGGGGATGCCTTGAAAGCATCTGCTACCACATTGAGCTTCCTGTGCTTGTAGACTATATCAAAAGTCATATTCTTCGAGGAACTCCATCCATCTCGGCTGCCTCAGTTGAGGTGTGTGGTTAGCGTGAATACATATTGGAGGCCTCGATGGTTACGGTATCAATTGAACTTCCTTCCCAAGAGATAGTGCCTCCATATTCTTAATGCCGACAACCCCGAGCAATTCGATCGTCGTTGGGTAAGCGGCGTCTGGCCGTTCATCTTCACGGAATCACACGCTACCACACTCTTCTTGCACAAAAGCACCTTTTTTGTAGCTATCTTACTGCATCCGCTTTTACAAGCTTTATCTTTCGGTCCGTGGAGTTAAGGCCGGGCTGTTGTTAAAGCTTCCTTCAACAATTCAAACCCCTTTTGGGCTTTCTTGTGCCAATGCTCTGCAATCTTTTCACCTTCTCTGCCTACGCCGTCCGTTAATGGGGCTGCTATCTTAGCAAAGTTCTTCACCCGAACTTCTGTGAATACCGCTAGGCCGAGAAAACTTCCGACCTCGCGTGCACATTCTTCGGGCGGCCATCGAATCACCGCTTCAATCTTGGCGGGTCCGTCGAGATGCCTTCGCCGAGATCACATGACCAAGGTATTCCACCTTCTCTCTTGCGAGCGGCGGCACTTTGACAACTTGGCGCATAACCGGTGCCTCTTCAACTTCTCTAGCACCCAGCTTCTCAGAGTGTTGCACGCTTTTCAAGGGATGCTATACACCAAAATGTCATCAAAGAAAAACAATCACAAAGGTGTCCGTGAACTCCTCGAAGATATCGTTCATGAGCCTCATGAACGCGTTGTAAGGGCATTTGATAAGCCGAAAGGCATCACCGTGGAACTCATAATGCCCATACCGTCCTTAAGGCGGTCTTGTGGATATCCTCCTCCTTTATCCGTAGATCGATGATAACCTCGACCTTAAAGTCGATTTTGGAGAAGATCTTTGCTCCTTTGAAGCTGATCCATCAAGTCGTCGGTCTTGGAAGCGCATACTTGTTCTTAATGGTGTGCTTATTCAACTGCCTATAGTCTATGCATTATTCTCAAAGATCCATCCTTCTTCTTGACAAAAAGAATGGCGCTTCCAAACGGGCGGTAGACACTAGGTCTAATGAAACCTAGGTCGAAAGCAGCTCACCGAATCGCTTCTTTAGCTCACAACCCTCTCTGCGTTGTCATTCTATATGGAGCCTTGCTTGTCGGTTTTGTTCGGTTCGAAAAGTTATCTCGCACTCGACTCCTCTATAAGGAGGGAGTCAGTTGATCTCATCCGAAAGAGATCGTGGAACTCTCATGGATCAACTTAGCTATTTGCCTCGGCAACTTGCCGAGCATCTTGTCTTCTTTCTTTGCTTCCTTCCCATTCCTGGCTCACTAATCTCAAGCTTGAAGATGTATGCTTCTTGCTCACTCTTTGATGCACTTGAAAAAATTTGCTTAGAAGACATACACTTTCGCATGATGGGAACAACTTTTTACCTGTTATCTCAATGATCTTGCCGTCCGGGTGTTGGGAAGGTCACCTTCAAACTTTCCATTAATCAATAATGGCCTCGCTGGTCAAGGTACTCCATACCTATTATCAAGTCATATTTGCCGATGCCCATTACCTCCTACGCCCCCATCTGGATCTTAATCCCTAAGAAGTCGATGTCAAAGTTGATTCTTTTACTGCGTGGCCTTCCTTGCTCCCACTTGCTAAGACAAGCGGGCCTTGGCACGGCTTTAATGGTTTCAACTTCAACATTTGAACCGTGCGGGAGATGCAAAGTTATGGCTGCTTCCCGATCTATCAGGGACTATAAATGACTTGGCCTTGGCCTTTCCCAGCGTGGAAATTACTTTATCTTGGCTCTCTGCTTTTGCTCAGATCTATTGCGGCAAAGATATGACACTCACCACGAATGTAGTCGGGGCCTCCTCGTACCGCCGCCGATCAAAAGTGTCCCAATCTCCCAACTCACAATGCCTTTGCACTCATGACATATGGGCGGTTCATTTGTTCTATGGCCCTTTGGTGAAACACCAAGCAAAAGCTGCTTTCTATGCACTCTGTCTCTTTTCGCTTGGGCATGGCCTGCTGAAAGGATCGCCTTTGCTTTGGAGTAGTTTGACCCTTCTGTTTGTCTTTGAAGGACACACCTTCTTCTCTATTTGTTTCCCTTGATTGCCACTATATGGGGCTCTAGCTGTCCCTGGCTGGCTGTTCTCGGGCTGAAACCTTTTTCGCTGCCTTTGCCTTATCTTGGTATCGCATTTGCCTCTGCCGCTGATGCGAGGTCTGTCCCCTATGCAAGCTTATTGCCTTGGACTCGGCTTCGATACCGTTCTAGGGTTTATTGCCCTTGGCAAGCTTCGCGGATCTCCTCATTCGGACCTTCAATGTAGCTTTCCATTTGCATGCTTCTCACCTAACTTTGGCACATACTGACCTTAGCCTCATAAATTCCTACGTGTATTTCAGACTTGACTTGTTGCCTTCTGCAACCTCAATAGAATCTGCTGCATCATACCGACTTGTGCTCTCTTGAACGTGTAATGGCGCTTTGAAGGCTTTTAGCAAACTTCTTGAACACACCAAGCATCCCTCGCTTAAGCCATGAGCCTTGGCATAGCCCTTCCACCAAATCGTCTTTGCTCCCTTCGGTTATTTATTTTGCCACCCCGCTTTTATCCTTATCCTTCATACCATAGGTATTGCCGTATTCGGCCATCTCGTCAAGCCAAACCTCTGCTTCCATGCGACGCTGTTCTCGGCCAGAATTGCTCGAGCTTCCCGGCCTTCAAACATTTCCCAATCACCGAGTCTACTTTCTTGTAGTAGTCGAGGTTCTTGTGTCCCTTTGTCCCTCCGGTGGTTCCTCTGCCTTCGATGCCCGCGGACTTGGTTACGCTCTTCTTCTTCCTCGGGACCGAGTCTCGAATGCGAGCTTGAGTCGAGAGTCCGGAAGCTGGGGACCTTCCTCTCTTTGCTCTCTTCTTGTCTCTACTTGTTCTCCTCGAAAGCCGATGCTTTATGCGCTTGAGCGTTACCCAATCAACCTGCTCGCTTAGAAAGGGCTAGCAAGGCCTTTATCCGTTCGAGGTCTGTCCTCATTTGGCGATATTTCTTCTTAAGTCATTTGTCCAAACTCTTCAGCGGGGTTCCTTGCCGGGCGTGGCCCGGGCGGGCTCGTTCCCCTGTAAGTTCCCCGGTTGTCGTTCTCCTGGCGCTTAGGCCTCTAGCTGCATACACAAGTGGTTCATATCTACATGGTTAGTTTTCCTTGCTTTCTTGCATTATTTATGTTTGTTGGCATGGTTGAGGGGACACAAAATATATCAACAAAACATTTATAGTGCAAGAGGATGTTATATTTATATTTTATATTACACTAATACAAGAACTTGCAACTAACCTAATAATCATTTACGTTGATGTCTGGTGAAGATGGATTATCCTCCAGAACTTTTTTCACTTGGGCTGTTCCCCTTGAATGGCCCAAGTTCCTAGAACATTGGCTGGAGATCCACCTTGTAATGCCCTTTGCCAAATCTTCTATTCTCAATTGGGAGGTATAAGTCGCTGTCAATCGGCAGTCTTGCACACCGCGTAAAGATATATGGCGGTCGAAGACGCCGAGTGCTACCCGCTCTTTTCACCAGGATTGCATACCGGTGTTAAGGGGTAGCCCGTGCATGCCCGGCGAATCCCGAGTGCAATCAGCAAATCGATACTCCTTCCTGCGCCTCGGGTGAACTTGGCGGTGGATAACCGCTATTCTTCCATCCATCGGCAATGGCGCGGTAATAGTAATGCACGACCGTTCGCGAGATGGGTCCTCTGGGCTACTTCGGTTATCGGCCGATTAATGCGCTTCAAATCATCAACCTCCACCCGTGGTGAGCTCCCCGTAGTCTCCCGGACTTTGAAGCCCTCCCCGAGGTCAATCGCTGTCCTATCCCATTCTTTGGGTGATGAGCTTTTCGGCTTAGGATGTTTGAGGTCGCGCCAAGGATCCCCATCTGTTCACGGAGAGCAAGGAACTCTTCCTCCGTCGGTAGCTTGTTCTCGCAAACTTATGTTCGCCTCCCATGATCCTGCGATGTTGCTTTGTAGGCTTGGATGTCTGAGGGTAAACCTCCCGTGTAAGTGTCGGCCACCTTACTTGGAGGGGGGAAGTCGGACTCTCCTGACGATGAAGTCGCCCAAGTCCGCTCTTCCGAGTTGGTGCGGCAACTCTTCAGGTCGGTTACTCCCTTTCCCCGCACTCCCGGGAGGTTTTGGATGTAAACTAGAGCAAAACTCCTCACCTTCGGCGATAATGGGAGCTAGGCTTGTGATGCCTAACCCGGTGGTGACTGACTCTGAGTCTGCTTGGGTTTCTTTCGAAGTCTTGCCACTCTCGCTCGCTTGTCGCCGCTTCTCTGCTGGGTCGAAGCTCGACATCGTCTTCCTCCTCCTCAGATTCCCTGTTCATCAGAGTCTTCTTCCTTTC
Organism: Isoetes taiwanensis; assembly: GCA_021234155.1. Classification (NCBI taxonomy): domain Eukaryota; kingdom Viridiplantae; phylum Streptophyta; class Lycopodiopsida; order Isoetales; family Isoetaceae; genus Isoetes; species Isoetes taiwanensis. The sequence continues at coordinate 266,807 of JAJEKV010000320.1, read as the reverse complement.
CTTCCCCGCTCCCCGTTCATCTTTATGGTGAGGAGCCGTTGTTCTCACAAGCACGGCTAATGGGTCCACGTCCATGGGGGAATGGAGGTTTCCCCACGGTGTTCTCGGCATTGGGTGAGAAAAGATTACGGGCAAGTGTTGAAGAGAAGTACTTGGTCCCGTTTGACGCTTAGGACCATTGGCTCAGGTGTGCGGCGCTTTGTTTTGTGAGGGGTATTTGGCGATGTTAGGGACATCGCCTAATGCTTGCTGCGGGGACCGCCTAGGAACAAAATATCCTACACAAGGGGAGTTGCACTGGCGCTGGTTCTACCCTAGCTTGGAACTCAGTCAAGACTCTACTATAAGCCGGGTCGCCAGCGTAGCAGTTGCTTGGACGCCTACCTCCTTCCCAAGATCTCGAAGATTTGGTCGACGTCGGCCTCAAGAAGATGATTGTGGCGCTTGCCCATCTGAAATCGGTTGCCATTGATTAATTGCGGAAGAAGGTTAACAAATGGTTGCAAGAGCCTCGAGGATTAGGAAATTAGGCTAGAAGGGCGGGAGAGCGCATTTGTAGGGTGCTATGTGAGAAGTGACGGGTCTATTTATAGAAAAAGGGGGAAACCCCAATTTTTTTAATGACTTTGAAATTTTCCTAGGATTGGGTAATTTAACTTATCCTCAGGTCAAAATAGGAGTTTGAGGACTATAGGAGATGCTTGAACAAGGCTAGGTTACCTAAAAGATGCTATCACAAGAGGGTTGAAGGTGACTTTGACAAGTCCCCGTGAAGAATTGGTGAGAGGTCTCCACGCCTTAGCCTACCGCTTCAATCCTAACTTTTGTTTTCTTACGGTGGCGAGTATGTGAGACATCAGTCCCATTTTAATCAAAAAATGTCCAACTTGGGTAAACTAATGGTGTAAGGGGTGATGGGCTCATCAAATTAGGCAGAATCGACCCCTTTATTTGGTCAATTTGGAGCTGTTTTGGTCAAGTTTAGGCCGAGGTCTCACAGCTTAGCCTCCGGCTTCAATCCTAACTTTTTGTTTTATGACGAGCGAGCTGTGAGACATCATGTCTCGGCTCCCCAAATGTCCTATTTCATCAAATAAAAGCTAAAACTTATTAATTTGCTCTAATTACTCAAGTTTATGTCATCAAGGTACACAAAATTGCTCTATATTACAAAAATTTTTAATTATTTACAACAAAGTTTTCTAAGGGCGTTCTCCCTTAATGCGGTCGCAAGACTCATGTCTTGTCGCGATTAAGGTTACCTTCGCTTACGTGGATAGTGCAAAGGCTGTTGAATCTTCAAAATGTTGCACTATCTTTTACCTCAGCCGCCTCTTGCATTGCCGCCCTCGCCACGCCTCACTCTAAAGTCCGTTCTATAGGCACCGCGATAACTTCACGCACTAACCGAAAGGGGGCACGGGGGATTAGGAGACCCAAGGCTGCTACCGGAAGTGTCTAATCTCCTTAACGCTCTTCTCTCCACCTCCTTCCTATCCGCTTTCTTCACGGTGGCGTGCTTGGGAACCTTGGGCTTCGTGGTGGCGGCCTTAGGAGTTTGTTTGCTTCGTTGGTCGCCCCTCCTCGATGAACTTAACTCTGTTTTTCTTCATAATATTTGTTTATAGGCCTCCCATTTCTTCATGTAGGCCCTGCGGCTCTCTCATCTTCCCTCTCATAAATCTTCACCTTTTGGGTGACGTAGGGCTTCCCGCAGGTCGTGGTTGCTTCTTTCTATCCCATGCCGGGTATTCGGGGGGCTTCGTGACTTGGTCTTGGTGGGGTTGCTCGGTGTCTGGCTGCTCGGGTACTTCACCAAATCGCTGGGTGCTTGGAAGAGCTCCCACCGCAGCGCTAGGGTTGAAGTCTTCATCGGAAGAGTCGTCGGAAGGGTTTGGGGTTCACGTCAGGCTGCCGCTCCTTGATGATAATGTTGGGGTTCTGGCCTCTTCCTTGGCGGCAGTCCCTTTGTTCTCCTTATGCCAACCCACGAACTTCCCTTTTGGCTTCTTCTTTTTCCCCTTTGCCTTTTGTTCCTCCTCCTTCCTTTTCCTCTTTTTGTCCTCCCTTTTCTTCTGCTGGCTTCGTATTTCCTGATGAATCTTCTAAGGTGCGCTACCTCCGGCTGCCGGACACTGGCCACTTGCTCATCCCGCCGAGGATTTCCGTGGAGTGCGCCCAATGGTCTCTTGTTCCCGGGCTGCTGGATCTCCCGCTCTATTTCGTACACCTCCCCTTCGCCTCTTACGTCCATGGGTTCGGTGATGTGGCCTGGGTCCTCCTCCACTGGCTGTTGAAGACATCGATCAATCGGAGGTGTCTTCCTCTTCCGGCTGGCTTAACGACCCCCTCTTGCGAGCCTCTCACGAAGCATCTTCCGAATGATCTCTTTCCGGTGGCTACCGGTTTTAGCGGGCCAAGCACGCTTCCTTGCGGCCCGTTTGGTTCGGCCATGTTTCACGGATAGTCAATCGGATAAAGCGCTAAAAGATCGCCTAAGTTGGGAAGAGCGGATTTCTAGGGCTTGGACGAAAAAATGAGGGGGTTCTACATCTATTTATAGCTTGGGGAATTTTAGGTCAAACTCAAGTTGCTCGCCGCAATTAACATGCTAAGGCACCCAATTTATCTAAAACTTATACTTATTTCAGACTTTTTTCTACCCATTATTCTCACAGCCATGCCTCGCCCAATACTAATGTTTAGTTTTATGCACCGTGCCGAAATGTGAGATCTCATACATTTCTAGGTTTTTGTGTAATTAAAACATGCTATTCCTAACTAATTCCTACCTTAGAATTAGCCTTACCACATTATTTATCTCAAATTCATCATGTTTTGGTGTTCTTGGCTCGATGTCTCATAGCTTCATACCGCCGAAACAAAAAGTTAGTTTTATGACGAGGCAGAAAGCCGAGACCACCCTCACTTGGAAAATTTTTGGCTCGCTTTTTTAATCTTGTTAAATTCCAATTGTTAATTGTTACTAGCTTAGCATAACTACAAAGGTGAGAAAAATTTTCCCACTTTTCGAGGCTTGAGGATCCCATCGTGTTAGTACTATCGGGAACATGGTCGGGCAGCTTTGCTCTTGGTCTCCAAGAACATTGCTCGATACCACCGCGGATGCTCCTCACTGTACCGCACACTCACCGTGATACAAACAGAGGAGCTTCCCCACACCAGCTCCATGTCGATACAGGGCCCTCCACATATATCATCACTAACGTATAGCAGTCTCAAAGTGGGGAAGAGTGAAGGTGTCATTCTACCCCTCTCCTCGTGGGTACCTAGCTGCGCGGAAGCGTAAACATACATGTCGGGTAGGCACATACATCAACATCCTCGTGACCATCTCAAGGATGGTCCTCCTCCTCATATCCGCATAGACAAAGATCAGCACATCCCATAGGGGATCCTACCCAAGGCCTCACTCAAAGGATGACCTACCGGCTTGGGTCTCCCGTGAGTTCGCTGCATGCATTCATGGCAATGGATTTGGCTGGCATAAGAACATGGCATAGGGTTGTCCACCACTCCATCCTTTCCTCCCTCGCACACTTTGCGCAGTAGGCTGAAAAGTGTTGGGACCTGATCAGAGTCTCACGGGACGATAGCCAGTCGGGCTATTCCCTGGGCCTCATCCTCCCGCCCGATGGGGCGGTAGGGATCACTCCCTCCGTAGATCTACATGCTAACTCAAGGTGACTAGAGGGGCCACGCTCAGATTCGATGAACCCACCGAAAGTGTACACCACTTCACGGGTAAATGGTGCCCATGCCTTACCCAATTCTCGCTGGTAAGCCATTAGACCTAGTCACAATGGTCCCCGTGGGCTTTACACACCAGGGAGACCGCTCAAGAGTCGACATGAACCTCCTTCTAGCCAGCCTCCCCAAGCCCCTTCACCCACAACTGTGTGTGGCTCTTGTACACAGGTCAATCTACAATTATGCTAGAGAGGCTACCTAGGAGCATCAACTACAAGCTTTAGGGCCTCTACCCCCCTTCCCAATACAAGGAGTTCACAGAAATACATCATCCAAATATATCACAGGAAGAGCTAAAGAACTAGATCCAATCATAGAGTTAGGTTCTTTAGTTAGTGTCCCAGATCTAAGATCTAGATAATTACTATGGGCAATTTAATAGTCTAAACCTACCGATTCTATGACTAGAAGACGGTTTAAGCTATTAAATTGACCAAATACCTGATCCTTGAGTGGCTCCTCCCCCCTGAAGTTCAACCATCTGCCGAAATGATCGGGTTGTGTGGAAACCGATGGCAAATTGGCTGGCGTGCTCGGAGGCTAAGTTTTGGCTCCCGGGCAGCCAAACCTGAGCTCTAAAACCCTAAGGATCTAAAAAACCAGCAAGCTAGGGTTTTCCTACCCCAAATAGACATGGGGGTTTAGGCTAGGGTTTCCACCACCCAATTTGGCATGTGGGATAATTGGAAAGGCCCCTTTTGCCTTTAGTGGCTAGGTGGCAAAATATGCCAACATGGAAAGGTGTGCCCTCATTAATGTGCACATGTGCACATTAATAATATATGAACACTCCTAGTAAGTTGCCCCCAGGCTACTTTACACTGGCTATCCGCTGGCGCATACCGCCAATCGGGGTGGCGCAGACGGCGAAGCATAAATGTACGCCCCGGAGCGATCTTTGTCTTTGAACGCCACAAATGCATTGATAGGGAAAGCACCTTTAGCCCCATATATGCTTTGATAGGAGGAATCTATCATTTCCTCGCCCCACGAAGGATATCCTCCATCACTGGCAACTAGAGGTGTAGGCATGAGCGCATATAGGCATATAGGCGCCGTCTCATGCCATAATGGAAGATTCACCCTCTTCCTAATGCAGGAGATTAGCCATGCATCCATGTAGATAGGTGGGTGGTCACCATATAACCAAAATTTTATTTAATAATTAAATGGTACTAACGTAGTGTCACCATGCAGACCCGTTGAGAGCTCCCGGAGGGCAAGGAGGTCGGTTATTCAGACTTGCAACACAAATTTTGTTGGAATGTGTTGCAAGGAATGAAGAGTACCTCGGACGTTAATTCTAAAATTTGATAAACTTAATTGTAATGTTAAGTGAATTTTGGAGTAATCTGTTAGTAATGTTGTGAATTGATAAGTTATGTTATAATACAACAATGTGATAATGTCATAAAAATATTACCTTAAGGTAATTTTAATAAATGTGTAGGAATTATAGTAGCGATCGTATGTATCAAGTTGTTGCAGGTTAGGTTGATCCCAAGGTGGGGAGACCCACGATGCTGCGGACAGCATCATTTCAAGGTGGGGAGAATGACGTTCCAAAGACGATATACCTCCCGGGGATACCGCATCGCCTCACAATCGCATTACACGCCACTCCGGTGGCGACGTGCACGCTAGGCGTGTAGCCGTGTGAGTAGCCCTAGGGGCAACTTGCGAGAAAATATGTGCAACTATTAATGTGCACATTTTCCAATGAACACATTAATGGAGCACACATTGCCAAGTGGGCCACACCCATAGGTGCAATTAATGTGCACATTTTCCAATGTACACATTAATGTGGGCACACATTGCCATGTGTGCACATTTGGCCACCTAGCCCTTAAAGGCAAGTGGGCCCATTTCCAATTATCCCACATGCCAAAAGGGGATAATTGGAAACCCTAGCCAACCCCCTTGTCTATATAGGGTAGGAAACCCTAACTAGCCCAATTTTCGATTTTAGGGCTTCAGAACTCTGTTTTGGCTGCCTCAACAGCCAAAACCGCATCCCAGACTCTGACTAGGAGAATTGCATTCTTAGTTTCTCTAGATTCGAGCGTTTCAGCAGGATGGTCGAGCTCAGGTCAGGAGGAGCCCCTCAAGGATCAGGTATTTGGCCAATTAGATAGTCTAAACCCTATTTTAGTCATTGAATCAGTAGGTTTAGCCTATTAGATTGGCCATAGCAGCCCTCTAGATCTCTAGATAGCAGATTCTAACTAAAGAACCTAACTCTATGTTGTAGGTTAGATCTTGTTCTTTAGTTCTTCTGTGATGTATATGGATGATGTATCTCTATGAACTCCTTGTATTGGGAAGGGGGGTAGAGACCTAAAGCTTTGTAGTTGATGCTCCTAGAGTAGCCTCTCTAGCACACTGTAGATTCGGCCTGTGCACAAGAACCACACCGGGATGTGGGTGAAGGGGCCAGACTGGCTGAGAAGGAGGTTCGTGTCCTGACCCTTGAACGATCCCTATGGTGTGTTAGTGCTACCGGGGATCATTGTGACTAGGTCTAATGGCTTACCACCGAAGCGCGGGTAAGGCATGGGCTCGACACCGCGTGAAGTGGTGTACACTTTCCGGTGGGTTCAATCGAATACGCGGCGTGGCCCTCTAGTCACCTTGAGTCAGCATGTAGACCTCCTCGAGGGAGTGATCCCTACCGCCCCATCGAACGGGGAGATGGAACCTCCGGAATAGCCCTTTGGCTATGCATCCCGTGCTCTGATCAGTCCCGACACTTGTCGGACCACTCGCAAAGTGTGCAATGGGAGGGGCGGATGGAGTGGACAACCCTAAGCCATGCTCATATGCCAGCCAAATCCATTGCCATGAATTCTGTCTGCAATGAACTCTGGAGACCCAAGCCGTCAGTCATCCTTTGAGTCTGAGCCTTGGGTAGGATCCCCTATGTGATGTGCTGATATTTGTCTATGCAGATATGTGGAGGACCATCCTTCGAGATGGTCACATGATGTTGATGTATGTGCTACTGACATGTATGTTTACGCTTCCGCAGCTAGGTAGGCCCTGAGGAAGACGGGGTGCAATGACCCTTCCACTCTTCCCACTGGAACCCGACACGGTTGCAGTGTCATGTGGAGGGCCCTGTATTAGCATGGAGCTGGTATGGGGGATGAACTCCTGTTTGTATACGGTGAGTGCACCGTATACGAGTAGGGGACGTCACAATACCCATAGTTCATTCCTTTGCCATGCTTGCTTTGCCATAATTACCATCCTGCTCAAACCCTTTACCATTTCCTTCAATGTGCCATCACCTTGTCTATTCAAAAACCTACTCAAGCCTTTGTTTCAAAAATATTCCTCCCTTTTCTTTATCATTTCCTTGCCCCCCCTAATGGCCCCTCATAATTTCTTTTGCCCTCATTCTTATTTCATCATATTCCTAGTGGTATATTCTAAACCTTGCCAAAAGATGCCCAAAAGATTCCCTATCCTTTGCACGTGTGGGGAATTCCTCCTATGGTTAAAGAATTTTTGATTACCCCTAAGTATTCCTTGGGCAAATGCCTTTGAACCATTGGACAAGTTTTTAAAAAAATGGTCGAATACAGCATACACATGGCATATTCTTGAAAAAATACGAAACCGTATTGCGAAGATTAGGCGAAAATACAGCTGAAGAACCCTAGAACTGGAAATCCGGCTCAAATCATGCCTTCCCGCGCTCCATTCTCTCTGAGACCCCCCTATTTTTAGATTCCGGAACAACAGATCAAGCCTAAATTTATTACCTAAAACCACTGAAACCGAAATTTGAAACTATATACAGAGGAAACACAATCTCGACATTTTCGAAGGCCCAGAAGTATTCAGATCCTACATTGATCATTGCTGAGCAAGATCTGAACGATCCTTGAAGTTCTCGAGCTCTCCTCAACTGGATTTACAAGATTTAGTTGACATTACTTTCAGAAATTATCTTATGACTTTTGATGATTATTTTCTTGTACCTGAAGCTATGAAGCATCCTTATCTGTTGTTATCATGATATATTTACCTTCATATCAATTCAAATTGACTATCAAGTTGTTAATCCATCTCTGATATTTTTCTTAGCAATTCTTGCCATAAAATATTCTATAGAAAATCCTTGAGTGTTTTTTAGCACTTTTGGCCCACCTGCCATCTATTCTTAGGGCTCATGTGAGCCAAAGGAGTTGAAATCATCCAAAAATACCACATCTAGCTCGAGTTATAAAAAATTGCTCTCTGTTTTGATCAGTTTTGACTGTATTTTGCCAAATCCAGCTTAAAAAATACTTTTACATATTCAAATGGGAATCTGATCACTTGCCTCTCTTCCTTACCACCATTACAACATATTTGCTTTGAAAATCCTCAAAAATACACTTGGCAACTCCAAATCCCATTTTCTGATCATTGTTTCCCATATTTGACTGCTATTGACCAAATTTTGACCTCACTTTGAGATTGAATAACTCCTAAACTTAGTCTCTGAATTAGTCAGAGGTTATACCATTGGCTGCTTACAACTTTTTGGACCAGGTCTATAGTGTTTGACTCGAGAAATCAACCTATACCTCATCACTACATCTGTTTTGGTAGAGGTACCAGTTTTTGGAAATGGGAAAGGTATAGAACTTCAAAAAATTTGAACTTTTCTTTAAATTTATCTTGCATAGACTGATTACCTTAAGTGATCTGGAGGTTCTAACCCCAATTTGAGTGGAAAACTCAGATTGGTTCCTTATGGTTGACCTTTTAAGCCAGGTTTAGGGTCAACATTTTAGAGGTTCTACCGAGATCTTCCTGGATCTCAGAACTCATGGCTCCAAAGCAAAAATTTCCAGCAGAACAAGAACCATTGGAAGATGTTGATGTATCAGATCATTGCAGAGAAAGGCCATTGCCCCCAAGTTTCTCAACTAGCTTACTTCAAAACATGCCATTCCAATTCGAGTTGAATGTCCCTGTTCCTTTGCCTACCTTTGATTCCAGCATGAGTGCTAACAACTTTTTGAGAATATTTGAAGACTATTACAGGGATTATGGTTTCAAGAAAGGGTGCAAGCTTTCAGAATTTGAGAAATGTTTCAAAGAGGAGAGTGAAGCTGGTGCTTGGTTAACTTATGAGAAGTTAATGGGTACCACCTCATGGGATGAACTCGTCAAGAAGTTCCTGGACAGGTTTGGTAAGTTAGCTGCTCCCAAAGATTTGGTTAATGAGTTGCAAAGTTTTTCTATACATGCAGGGGAGAGTGTGAATCAGTACAAAGAAAGATTTAGCACATTTATGAGTAGGTGTCAAAGAGTACAAGTCACAATCCCAACACTTTTTTTAGTCACTGCTTTCATCAATGGTTTGGAAAGGAGACCAGATATCCAAAGGAAATTGCTCAAGATCCAAGCTGCTGAAGGATTTGATTCCATACACAAAGTTTTTGCCAAAACTACTGATCTGACTCAAATGCTCTCTACTTTGCCTGATAAGCACCATATTTCTCACCATGGCCATGATCCTTTTTACCCTGATGCTACTGATGCACATTATGATCATCACCCTTCCATTCCAGTTTATGCCATACAGAAAGAAAAGAAGAAATCTAAGGAGGAGGAAGCTAGTTCTCAAGTTGCAGAAGTTAAATCAGACCTATCTAAGGTTACTGAAGCTTTAGCAGAATTAACCAAACAACTGGTTGAACTCAAAGCTGCAAGAACAGGTAAGACTTATTCTGAATGTATTTATTGCAACAGGAATACTCATCCATCAGAAATTTGCTATTGGCAAGTGTGTTCTAAATGCAATAGAAAAGATCACTTTGGAAAAGAATGTCCTGTTTGTTCTTTCTTTAAAGAAGTTGGTCATACTGATGTTAGGTGTGCTGTTAAGGAATACTTTGCTAAGCAGGAACAAGAAAAGAGGCCAAAACCTAAGCCTCATGTGAGATTTGTTGAACCAAGTACTTCTATAAGGTTTATTCAGGCTACAGAAGTTCCCAAGACTGAAGAAATTATGGCAGTGCAAACTAGAAGGATGAATGAAGTCAATACATATGCTGAATCAAGTAGACATCCCATAGCCAGGTCTTCATCACCTATAATAGAATCACCTGCTCAAATGATAGCTCCACCTCCACAGCAAAAATATGGTAAGAAAGACCAAGTCCTTGATGAAGTTGATGTTTTGCTCAAAAATTCCAAGGTGAGTGTGGATCTTTTCACACTGCTAAAGATTGCACCTAGCTACAGAAAAAGGGTGCTCCAGCAAACTGGTGGTGAGCAATTAAATGCTTGTATAAATTTCACTGATGCCACTGACCTTGTTCTAGCACAGAATGAAGAAGACCCTGGGGCATTTACATGTTCAGCTGCTTTAGGAGGTTTTACCCTTTCAAATGTATTACTTGATGGAGGATCCCCCCTAAACATCATGCCATATCACATTATGAAGAAGTGTGGTTTCGAGGTGGACAAGAAAGCTTCTATATTATTGAGATCTTTTTATAATGCTAAAATTACTCCTATTGGTGTAGTGACTAAAGTGCCTGTTAATATAGAAGGCATAACTGTAGCTGCTAATTTTATTGTAGTGGCTTTTGAAGATATAGGAGATGAATCTGATATTTATGACCTACTTTTAGGGAGGAGATGGTTAGCTACTGTGGATGCTAGGCTAGTCTGGTCTCAAGGGAGATGTACCATCTCCAATGGCTCTCAAACTGCTACAATTTACAACCAAGAAGGCTCCTATGACTCCAAAGAAGAGGTAAACTTTATTAAAGAAATGCTAATTGAAGAGCCTTTGGGATCTTACAGGATAAAAAACATAAGACCAAGGAAATATGAAATGGTTCCTCTTATTATGGAGTGTGCACTCCCCAGCAGACAAGGACCAACAGGTTTCTTATGGTTTGATGGAGGTATCTCTAAAAAATTAAATGTTGCATCATCTGCTGCTATTTTGAAAGATTCTTCTCACAAACTCTTAGCTAAAGTAGGACGAATTTTCCCTCAAGTCACTTCTAATTTAGCAGAATATAAAGCTTTGATTGCAGGTCTTCAGGAAGCCAAAGCCATGGATATTGCCAATATCCATATTTATGGTGATTCACAATTAATTTGCAGACAAGTTTCAGGAGAGTACCAAACAAAGAATGCAGATATGGAGCTTTTGAAGAATCAGGCAATGGGAGTACTCTCAAGTTTTGCTTCATGGAGGATCACTCATATCCCAAGAGAAAAGAATTTTGAGGCTGATGCTCTGTGTAGGGAAACTCTCATGTCACATTTAACTGTGGGAGCTATTCCTGAAGACGACCTTGATGACAATGAAGTAAAAGCACTCTGTCCTATTTTGACCATTGATGCATCGAGAAAAAAAGATATTGAGGAGATTGTAATCACAAAAATGGTACTCCTAGAACTCTGTTTGTTGGAGATCTGATTTAATATCAAAACAGAGAGAGCATACAAATGTTTTTTGAAGAAAGGAAAGATGTATTTGCTTGGGACTATTCAGAACTATCACGTATCAAAACTGAGGTATGCCAATTTGAAATTAAGATCAAGGAAGGTTGTAAACCTGTCTTTCAAAAATTAAGAAGAATTAATGCTTCACCGATGGGACTAATCAAAGGATGAATTGGATAAGATGTTAGATCAGGTGTTATTATTGAAATCATTAATCCGAATGGGTATCTTGCATTGTTCCTGTGGAGAAGAAAAGTGGTGCTTTAAGAATTTGCATTGATTATCGAGATCTCAACAAAGCTACCATCAAGGATTGTTACCCTTTGCCTTTTTTAGAAGAAATCTTATATGTTGTAGCAGGTAAGGAAGTGTACTCATTTCTGGATGGATTCTCGAGGATTTAACCAGTTAGCATTAAGGAAGAAGAAGGAAGAAGACCAAGAAAAGACTTCTTTCATCATCACCCATATGGTATGCATATATAGCACCTCCCAAGAATCTAAAATCAATGTCTGGCGAAGAGTTCAGGGTGTACTTAGATGATTAATCCATATAATCATGAGTTTTATTGGTATGACAAGTTTTTTTGCATCAAAAGGATGTATATTCCAACCAAGGCATTCAAGTTGCTCATTTTCAAAAAAATTAGCCCATATTTTATATTCCTAATTTTGAGTCCCATTTCTAGATTGACAAGGGTAGGTAAGTTCTCTAAATCTGAAAGTAAGCATATACCTATTACATGGACTTCAGAATGCCAAGAGGCTTTTGACTTTCTCATTCTATCCATATGTGAAGCCATACTTTTGAAAAAACCAGATTTGAATATGCCATTTGAAGTTTATATTACTGTTACTAAAAAGGCTATAGGATTAGCCATTTTGTAGGATAAACACACCATAGTGTTTGCAAGTAAACAATGGTTTGCTCTTGAGAAGAGATATACCAGAATAGAAAAGAGTGCTACTGCCCTCATGTTTCTTATCAATAGGCAAGGACACTTGCTTCTGAAGAGTCAAGTCCAAGTCTACATGAAGCAAAATCCAATGGGTTTACTGTTTGGTAAGGCAACCAGTAAGCCAAAAATCCAAAGATGGGCTTGTAAGTTGCAAAGTTATGATATTTCTGTAAAAGAATTACATTTGGTACGAAGTCCTAGCCTTTATTTACCTTATATATTTTTTGATCATGAAGATGAGTTGGGTACTACTGACACTTCACTTGCAGTAGCTCATGTAAAGGTAACTCCAGAAGATCAAGCTGATGGGGGGTGGCAACAACCTATTAGGGACTTTTTACAACATGGGATCATCTCCTCAAGCCTCATTTCAAGCCAAAAAAGGAGACTCAAGGATAAATGCAGACAATTCAAGATGATAGACAATGTCTTGTGCAAAGTCAACCGAGATGGAGTCTTGTTGAGGTGTGTAGATGAAAGTGAATCTGCTCTAATTATCGGGGAAATGCACAAAGGTATTTGTGGAGGGCATTTTGCTAGTGATACTACAGCAAAAAAGATTCTCAGGTCTGGATACTATTGGCCTACTGTCTTTAAAGATTGTTATGAGATTATAAAGACTTGCCATCAATGCCAAATCTTTAGCAAAAGAATTTTACTGCCAGCTGCCCTTAATCCCATCATATCTCCAGGGCCCTTTCAGATTTGGGGACTAGATTATATTGGCCCCATCAATCCTTCTTCTGCAGGTCAACATCAACATATTATTGTGGCCACAGATTATTTTACCAAGTGGGCAGAAGCTATACCTTTGAGGCTGGCTAATGCTGCCACAACTGCAAGGTTTTTACATGAAAATGTTTGTTCCAGGTTTGGTATTCCTTTTCAGTTGCATTCTGATAGGGGTACACCTTTTGTTAATGAAGTTATTGCTAACCTGTTGGACATTTTGAAGGTCAAACATACCAAAAGCTCCTCATATTATCCCCAGGGTAATGGACAAGCTGAAGCCACTAACAAAGTGTTGAAAAATATTTTGCAGAAGACAATTGAGGTCAACAAGAGGGATTGGCATGTCAAAATAGTGGATGCACTCTGGGCTTATAGAGTCACTATCAAAACAGCTACAAATCATACACCCTTCAATTTGGTTTATGGCATAGAGGCAGTTCTACCAGTGGAACTCGAGTTGCCTTCCCTGAGATTAGCTTGTAAACTATGCTTACCTTTTGAACATGCCTTGCAAGAAAGATTGGATGCCTTGCTGCACCTAGATGAATATAGGATGGAAGCTGAGAATACTAATTTGCTGAAAAAGGCCAAAGATCTGGCTGCATTCAAAGCTACACATAGAATACAGGGTACTTTTAGAAAATGGGAACTTGTCCTTAAGTGGAATAAGTCAAAAGAAGACTCAGCTGGCAAGTTTGATAATATTTGGGAAGGACCCTTTGTGGTGCTGGAATCTGCAGGTACCAACTCATATTGGCTACAAGAGTTTGCCTCAGAAATGTTGTTACCAAATCCTATTAATATCCTGCATTTGAAGAGGTATTGGGACCAGCATGCTTGCTTGTCTCTCTTTTTGCATTAGAGAAGTTTAAAAATCTATGGTAGGATTAGTATAGTTAGATATATTTAATTCTTTGAGCATATTACTTTGATAAGTTAACTTTATGATTGTAGGTTGGGCTGACTTGAGGACAGTATGAATGATCTCAAGAAAAAGAATGATTACTAATGCTTTACTAAGTGCCATATGCAGGAGCATCCTTTTTTCCATCTTTATTCACCTGCCATAAATGGTCCTGTTATTCATCTAGACTTCTTACTCCTGTTTTCATTCCCATAAAGGCACTCTGCAAATCAGCTTCACCACCATAGCAGAGTTGCAAGGTTTTGAGACTAACTAGTTTATGTGTTTCCATGACAGGTGCATCCTTTTTCCATTTTCATTCATCTGCCATAAGTAGTCCTGCCATCCATTTAAACTTCTTATTCTTGTTTTTGATTCCCCAAAAAGAAAGCACTCTGCAATTCAGCTTTACCATCATAGCAGAGTTGCTCTTGGAAAGATCAAGGAGGCACACATTCTTTTGTTTTGGCGAGACCTCAACAGTTTCACATTTACTTCACCCTCATACACCTCATCCCCATCATTATCCTATCATATTCATACTCATTCTCATTCTTTTTCACTTATCATATTCCACTCACATCCTCCCTCCACCATATTCACTCCTATTCCATCAACACTTGCACACTACACCTGCTCTCTACCATGATTCTCACTCAAGCACCTTGGTACAAGATTAAAGACCCTTTATGGCTGAGGGGACCAGCCATTCTTTTGTTTTGGCGAGATGTTGCCCCCAAAGGGCAACATGCTAATTGTGTTCTATGCCTTCAAGTCAGGTTAAGTCATTTCTGAAGACTAGGTCAAAAGATTGGAAGAGCTTGGTAGTCAACATTGGTATGAAGGTCAAAAGATGCTAACTTTCTAGGTCAACAAGTACTCAAGCCAAAAGTTCACAAGAGGTACTTTATTTAGGATCAAATGCTTAGTTAAAGAATATGCTCTAGAAGAATCTGGGTTATGAAGTTTGGAAGACATAGTTTGAAGATTGGAAGTTATGAGTTTGGAAGACCCCATGGTGTATAGTTTCTAATTTTGCCTTTTGCTTCACTCCACTACCCTCATTTTTGCACTTGTGGCCCAACATTGTTCTCATACCCTTAGTTCATTCCTTTGCCATGCTTGCTTTGCCATAATTGCCATCCTGCCCAAACCCTTTACCACTTCTTTCAATGTGCCATCACCTTGTCTATTCAAAAACCTACTCAAGCCTTTGTTTCAAAAAATATTCTTCCTTTTTCTTTATCATTTTCTTGCCCCCCTAATGGCCCCTCATAATTTCTTTTGCCCTCATTCTTGTCCCATCATATTCCTAGTGGTATATTCTAAACTTTGCCAAAAGATGCCCAAAAGATTCCCTATCCTTTGCACGTGTGGAGAATTCCCCCTATGGTTAAAGAATTTTTGATTACTTCTAAGTCTTCCTTGGGCAAATACCCTTGAATCATTGGATAAGTTTTTAAAGATGGTCGAATACAGCATATACGTGGCATATTCTTGTAAAAATACGAAACCGTATCGCGAAGATTAGGCAAAAATACAGCTGAAGAACCCTAGAACTGGAAATCCGGCTCGAATCTTGCCTTCCCGCGCTCCATTCTCTCTGAGACCACCCTATTTTTAGATTCCGGAACTTAAACAATAGATCAAGCCTAAATTTATTACCTAAAACCGCTGAAACCGAAATTTGAAACTATATACAGGGGAAACACAATCATGACATTTTCGAAGGCCCAGAAGTATTCAGATCCTACATTTATCATTGTGAGCAAGATCTGAACGATCCTTGAAGTTCTTGAGCTCTCCTCAACTGGATTTACAAGATTTAGTTGACATTACTTTCAGAAATTATCTTATGACTTTTGATGATTATTTTCTTGTACCTGAGACTATGAAGCATCCTTATCTGTTGTTATCATGATATATTTACCTTCATATCAATTCAAATTGACTGTCAAGTTGTTGAATTCATCTCTGATATTTTTCTTAGCAATTCTTGCCACAAAATATTCTACAGTAAATCCTTGAGTGTTTTTTAGCACCTTTGGCCCACCTGCCACCTATTCTTAGGCTCATGTGAACCAAAGGAGTTGAAATCATCCAAAAATACCACATCTAGCTCAAGTTATAAAAAATTGCTCTGTGTTTTGAACAGTTTTGACTGTATTTTGCCAAATCCAGCCATAAAAAATACTTTTACATATCCAAATGGGAATCTGATCACTTGCCTCTCTTCCTTATCACCATTACAACATATTTGCTTTGAAAATCTTAAAAAATACGCTTGGCACTGTTTCCCATGTTTGACTGCTATTGACCGAATTTTGACCTCACTTTGAGATTGAATAACTCCTAAACTTAGTCTCTGACTTAGTCAGAGGTTTTACCATTGGCTGCCTACAACTTTTTGGACCAGGTCTATAGTGTCTGACTCGAGAAATCAACCTATACCTCATCACTACATCTGTTTTGGTAGAGGTACCAGTTTTTGGAAATGGGAAAGGTATAGAACTTCAAAAAATTTGAACTTTTCTTTAAATTTATCTTGCATAGACTGATCACCTTAAGTGATCTGGAGGTTCTAACCCCAATTTGAGTGGAAAACTCAGATTGGTTCCTTGTGGTTGACCTTTTAAGCCAAGTTTAGGGTCAACAGCTCCCACCAAGATACAAAAACCTCATTATAATGAGGGGCAGTGGGGTCTTGTATAGGACATGGAATAATTTAAGGGCTAAACTTAGCTATTTGGCGATTTTTTAGCACATTTTCCAAAAAAATTGGCTAAAGTAAATGGAAAAAATTGGGAAAAAAATAATAATTTTAGCTTAACTTTTTTCGGGACCGCACCAACTCTGGAGCTCTTTAGCCAAACGCTAGAAAGTAAGAGAGTGAAATTTTGTATTGTTTAGCTAAACTATAGAAACTTTTGAAATGAATTTTGGGCTAGTTTAGCTAACATCATTCTAGTTTATATGAAATATATGATTAGTAATTTAGTTTCTAGCATTATGAATTAATTTGAGTCCTAGACTTTGCTAGTTAGCATTATTTTAGAATGTTTTCACAAAGAAAATAACTAAAATAAGTGGAATATATTGAAACAAAGTATAGTAATTTGGTTTAATATTTTCTGTTGGCCACACCATAGAAATTTCCAAGATGATGTTTGGGTTAGTTTAGCTAAACGCTAGAAAGTATTAGAGGAAAAATGTGTAGAGTTTAGCTAAACCACATAAAGTTTTGGGATTAATATCGAGCAAGTTTAGCTAAAGTTATTCTGGCTAATAAGAAATATGTGATTAGTAATTTATTCCCTGGTATAGGATCCTCCTCTGCATAGGCTACCCATGTAGGACATGCATTTGCCGGTCTTACAAGCAGAAACATATCTTTCTGTACATCTTGGTATGGGTCAAATATCTCCGCTGCATTCTTGGGTTTATCCTTAGCAGGTTCGACAAAGGCAACTGGAGTGTCATATCGATCGACCTGAATAGATTCAGGCTCTTCAAACAGAACTTGCCTTGGTCGAGGCCAGAAGTTCTAAATTTCTGCATTGCTCGGGGGTACTTCACCTAGCACACGCATCACTTCGCACCAGTAGTCCATGACCTCGTTCATGTAGGTATTGGACTACGAGTTCACACCATCCCGTGAGATATTAGCCCAATGCATCATGTACTTCGCAATGGACGACCTCAATGCTCCTATGTCCTTGAGGCTTGCATATGGCTTGACAGTCTTGGGCGAGCCAATCGGTATCTTTGGCGAACCACTGTCATCTGCTTTCCACATCCGAATACCCTTTTCTGGCAACCATTCTCTATGACCAGGTCTCATCTTGTAATATATTACTGGCCACCCATCATTCATGCAGAACTTAAACAATAAGGGCTCTAAGTGACCAACCAAACGGTCCTTCTTATCAGGAATGTATCCTTTTACGAAACCCTTCCAATCGGGAACCTCGGTAACAAGGTATGGTGTCGGTGCCTTTGTGCTACATTTTCGGAAGAGTTGCATTAGTTCTGGAATAGTTAGAGCATCCGACCTGCGCATTAACGTTGAATAGTTACCGAAGAGCGCATCAATGTCATCATGAGTGTGGCCTACCATCATGAAGCCAAGCTGTATTTGATCAAAAACACCCAATCACACAAGATAGGATAGATAAGAGAAGAGATATCTGTTCTTGTTCTGCCCCGCGCAGTTGTCTAGCTGCAAGTAGAGCTGCCTAGGTAACCTCTTAAGGTGTGCTGGTTGTTTAGGAGGTGCTACAAAGTCTTCCCCAGTGCAATTGTTTTTTTTTTGTCCTCAACCCCGCACTGTTGAGAAGTGCGGTTCCCCACATGCCCTCAGGCCGACCTTCTTCTCTCAAATGGCCCCAATTGTCTTCGGAAGTATCCTCCAGTGTTTTGATAGCATGATTCAAGGAACCAACATGAAAATTTAAATCATCCTTCCAAAGTCGAGTGAGAAATGTCCTAAGGCACCTCTGCCATGGCCATGCATCAGTACACCAGTCACGCTAACTTTCAAGCGTTCACCTCTTCATACCGATTTTGCTAATTTCTCCAGTCTTGGAATCATAGTCTTGTTTTGGTCCATCTTATCAATGTATGATAGTGAGCGCCATCCGGTGATCGATGGGACAAAGCTCTCCATGACCAGTACAAGCTCCTACAAGAGATCTGGGCTGTCATGTGTTCCTTCCTTTCCATCTGCAATTCTCTTCTCTCCTGTGGATCTCTCGTCTTAGCCATTTTCTCTTTTATTACAATACAGGTATTGCACTTGGAGAAAGCTGTCCTCTTTGCTATTGCAATCTCTGCGTGATTTAGCTTCCAGCCACGTGAGAATGAAGAATGAGAGACGTGCTTGCCCATCATCTCCATCACATTGGCGTCCACCTCATGAAGAATGTCTTTTTTGGTTAGGACAGAGGGGAGCCTCCTCACATTCTCTCTCACCCCTTCAGTAGTGATTTTCGATCTGTGGGGCATCGTCTCAGCATTCTCATCTATGTACATAGAAAGCAGGGCCTTTCCTGCTAGAGTGTGAGGCCTCGGCTTTTTCGAGCATGTGTTACCATGTTCAGCAACTCTGTGACCAGCAAGGAAAAGTCTTCGCCGGACTGCTCAACCGGATCGCGGCCGTGATCTTCATGAGCAACTTCTTCCACTAACTAGTGTATCTTTCAATTATTATTGTAGCGTTGGATCTTTTCCGCGGCCCCAACGTAGAACCGATCAGAATCGTAACACCTGATAGAAGCCGGAAGTGGTGTGTGGAAATTTCGCAAGCCAAACCACATGTGGCTGGAGACCGCCGAAAGGATTTGTGTCTGTTCTTCAGGACGGGCAAGGGTCCAGAAGATTACGAACAACTAGGAATAGTTATTGCTATGTAGAAAGGCACCAAAAATAATGTACAGGATGCAATTATTTGCAGCGTGGAAGATACTCATCAGCTTCAGTTTGTTGAGTATGTGTTGCGGTGGCAGAATTATGATCCATCGTATGATTGCGAGTAAAGTCAACAAACCGGCAAGCGGCAGGGGATGCCCACCAGTGCAAAGGGATTTGGGTGGATACTGCCATCATATGATTTGTTGAGCTTGTCTGGTATAAAGTGTAACAAGGATATACTTGTTGGATTTAGTATGTGCAGAAAGGGTCTTTCTGCTGATAAGAAACCTCCTTCTGCTGCTTTGAAGGCTACTAAGGACAACAAACTGCCTTCAAGAATGGACACCAACTGGCTCAGAGTTGTTGCCAAGAAGAGATCCGTGGCCCCTCTGGCAGCTATAGGCGAACCATCCACTCCAAAGGATACTGTACTCCCCATGGAGGTTATCCCCTCAGCAAATATTGGTTGTTCTGCCGTTGTTGACCCTTCAGCTCCCGTCCTGCTTATGCCACCTCCCGCCAGACTCTCGAGGCAATAGAAGAACAGCCAGCAAAGAAGATAAGGACATTCAAAATCAAGCTTTCAAAGCTGAACACGGATGACAGTGCGCAGCCTTCAACATCTTCTACTCCTTCCTCGTCCACCATACCAACAGCTACTAGCCACATGTTGACCTGGCCAACTGCTGCGCAAATGCCCGAAGAATTAAAGTTTAATCCAGATGAAGAAAAGAAACTCGCTCAGGAGACAGCCTCTAAACTCGAAGAGTTCAAAAGGTATTACCCAATGGGTGTAAACTGGTTCCAGAAGATCAGTATTTTCGATTGCGAGCCAGCTCCCGCAAATGTGGCACATAGAGTTCGCTCGAATGACCACGTCCAGACCATGATAAAGAGCTTCAAAAAATACCCAACGGAGGTTCTTACACCAGCCGATGTCGTTCCATTCGATCCAATAACAAGGTCAGTTATATCATATTCATTTCTCGCTTGTATTATTGGTTTTATATCAATATGCTGTCCATGCAGGAAATTAGTCACTTGGTCCTGCCCTGAAGAACTGTTGAACAAGAAATTCTTTATTATTTCTGGTACTCACAGCATCTTTGCTGCACAGTTTCTATGCACTTACATGGGTAATGTCGAAAAAAGGCTGGAATTTGCGAAAGCATATGCAAAAAGAAGAAGTCGTGTGTTAAATGGGAATCTCTCCAACAAGGAATACATTCAGATTTCTATACAGTGCAACGATGTAATCGCAGAAACAGTATACAAAGAACCACTCATTGAAAAGCTCCAACAACTAAGAAACCAGCATAGGGCATTCGGATGTCCTCCACAAGGGCCAACAGGAACTGCAGTGACATCCGCCTGGAAGGTATGTTTTTCGTTTTTTTGTTCAGGAAAATCACCGTCGCGATCCAAACCAGCACTTCTGTACAGGATGTTGTCGAGGTGGCTACCACAACCTTGAAGGTTAAGGAACTTAAGGATCAAAAGCAGTTCCTATTTATGCAAGAAGAATCATGGTCTAAGCTCGTAGATGTTGTCAACAAATGGGCAACTCGAAAGCTAACTGATGATCAGGGGGAATTACCAGAGAAACCATCAAAGGAGTTTTTCAACAAGACATTCCTAAGAAACCTTCGAGGAATGAACAATGCCTAGGTAAGCCAATTGATGGACGAAATCTTACAGGGCAAAGTTTTTTTGAAAGTGCAGCAAGGATATGCAGGATGTTTTGATTGCCATCAGAGGGCTTTAGACATCAGAACATTTTCACTCATGCGTCGTGAAGTGTTATCATATGCCAATTCTGTTTCAGATAAGCAATACAAGAATTTTGAAGAGTTGGCTTCATGTTTTCCAGAGCTGTCTGAACAACGACTCCTGGATATAGCAGACACAGATTTTGAATATATTAAAGCGAACTATAATAAAGAAGCAGTTCAAGGTAATCTTCCAACAGTTTTTTTGGAAGCTATTATTGCTATAATGAGGCCAGAAGAAGCCAAGAAAATGAAAGAAAGACACCGTGCAGCACGTCACAAAAACTGGCATCCTTGTGTCTGCACCGGTGTCAGAAAATGCCACCATGATTTTCGTTAACATGCGTAGTTTTACGACGCTGTGGGATGTCAAAAAATATACAGATTTTTTTAGCAGAGTTGCAGGCATGACACAAGCAAAAGTGTACCACATAGTCATGTTCCTCAGATCAGCGCATTTGCCAAACTGTTTGTACAGTCAGAGCTAGATACAAGGTAGCTCCCATGTTTTCCTTGGGGCTTATGAAGAACAAGGATGGGAGAGCAAAAAAAATATCAAAGAATTCCAGTATTATGTCAGCCACGTGACAATAAAACGTATGACGTTAGGTGTCTTTGCCAAGCAAGCCCAACTTGAGACTACGACCCGACTCAAGTGACTAAAGCACCGAAAAGCACTCCTCTTCCAAAATATCCGATTACTGGTAACGAGGAGGTGGACATGAAAACAAAAAGAAAATATTTGGAGTTATTTACAGGTAAACCCAAGTTCTCATGGGTAGCTATGGAAGGTGACTTCATCCTTAAGAGCCAAGCAAAAACTTCTTATATTTATTACATAGTGAAGGAGCTGGTTCCATTAGAAGGTTGCGCTCGATTTCTTCTCAAAGGAATCTGCGGCCAAAGGTAGCTTTGATGCAAGGAAAACGCAGTATTGCTTTTGAATATGACGACAAGGTTTGCCGATTCCTTAGATCTTTCTTCGAGATTCTTGAGAAAATGGCAAGGCCTGACACAGAGGAGCAAGATGATGGGCTTGAAACACCTGCCGGATATTAATATAACACAGGGAACAGATCTCAGCCAGATGGATCAGCTGCTAGGCATACTGGATCGAAAAAGTTTCAAGAGAGGTCAAGGAAACCCGGGAACTGCTAGAGAAGACTGAGAAGGAATCAGCAAAACTAGATCCTACATTCAAAAAGCTTGAAGCACTGAACAAAAACATGGACTCCATACTGCCAGCAATAGCCAAGTGCCTGGAGAAGCCGCTTCCTAATTTTGAGTACATGGGCATGTCCGGCGGGTTCGAAGTGAGAGAACCTGCTCACGACCATTCACCAAAAAAAGACGTTGGTTTCCTCTACTGAATTTTCGTTGGCATTGCAGGACGAATTGTTGGATAGCGATAAAAGCATTGCTTCATATATGTCAGAGCGTGTTAAAGGCGCAGCTGCTGCAATGGATGTTGACATGCCAGAAACAACTGGATACATAGAAATGGACCTGTCACAGACGCTTGCTATTGGAAAGGAGCATATTGCAAGAATAGCTGCTCAACTTGGCGTTGATCCAGAGACTGTAAAAGAAACTCAGTGATAAAGCCTTCGTATTTGTGCTGGGCATTGTTTACAAATTTTGTGTTAATACAAGGAACAGTCTTACCTATTGGCAGATATTAGCAGGAATAACCGGATGGTGATTTCTCAACTAAGAACGGCTTCACACCATCTCCATGTTGAGACTGGTAGATGGTATGATGTACCTCGATATGAGCGCTATTGCCCAAGCTGTCTTGATCCAAAGGTTGAAACTGAATCCCATACATTTTTAGAGTGCCCTGCCTATGAAAGTATCCGGAATAAGTATGCTCTAGAGTGTTCTACTTTGTTAGAACTTTTATCTCTCCCACCAAACCTTCTGAGTTCTTATTTGAAGGAAGTTTTGAAAGAGAGGAGTGAAATATTGGAATTATTTGTGAATATGAGTACTCTTGAGGAGAATGATGCCTTTGATTAGCACCTCAAAAGTATTGACGATGTAATTTTTGCCATATGGGCCTGGGGGTCTAAAATGGCGTGATAATACATTATGATTATGATTATGATTATATTTTGACCTCTTTTTGGCTACACTATGTGTTGTCCTTTTTTGTTTAATTGTTTTGTCAACATTGAATTGCATGAACAAAGTAGTCTCGAAGATCGCGGCGGCGATTCTGTAGACCAGATATACCTCCTCCAGATAACACCTTGACCTGGTAGCACACAATGTGCTATTTGTATTTTGCATTCACTTGTTGTCGCAAAAATCCCATGGCGATCCTTACGACCACTAGTGATGCTGCTCAAACCCCACACTTACTGTTATGACAGCTATAGGCTACACGCCTGCATTCAAATTTTGGCGACTGTTACTTTTTCAAGCTGAACTAACAATTATTAACGCTTCATTTTAGTTGAGAGGAATCATTTCTTACCATCTCCGGGGTGACCACGACCTATTTCGTTGTCAAACGAGAAAACGAAATTTCTCTAATTAATGAAACCATGCTTCTTAGTGTCGTATCATTGCATTTTCCTTTAGTAGCTTGAACTTCATTGTCGATGAAGTTATTTTAGAACTCATATTAACATTTAAATTTGATTAAATGCATATTCCATTTTGCACTCTTAGCTATACTTTATTTCTAAATAGCTATTCGTTACTTTGCAATATTAACCTTGAGCCTTCCCTTGGTTCGAGCATTTTTGAGTCACATCTTGTGCAGCAATAACATTTTTGAGCATACCTTGGTCTTCCATAACTTTTCTCAAGATTATTTCAATTGTGTCTGCACCGCCTTTTAGATTGGCATCATTTTTGACGAAAATGGTTCCATAATCTTTTCTGGGTTATGCTTCTGCAACTATAACTTATATTGCAATCCTGAGCTCTGCAACCCTCTTTTGTGGAGCCATCATACAACATGTTTTTCGGCCTTGTCCCTATGCTCTTCTTATGCCCTTCTTCTGCTCCTCTTGCTACACCTATATCTTCTTCAAGATTTTACAACGGCTCCATATTGGGCTAGGTGTTCCATATTGGGTTGTAGCATCTCTCGCATCTATACCTACTACATTCCTTCTTTGCAAGTTCCTGCAACGAATTTGTTCATGGATTCTTGCATTTAGATTTTTATTCCACATATTCTATGGGCATCCGTGGATCTTCTTGGATTGCCTCTTGGGGGCTAGTCCTACAATTGTTTGATGCCGCTTATTTTGGCTCCTTCTCTCTTGTAACTATTTTGATGTCTTTGATGTCTTCCAATGGCATCGTGCGATCTCTCAAGGCCGGTAGCAAATACTTTATACTTTTAACTGATTACTCCAGTAGGTGCACATGTATTTATCCATGCTTTGTACGAATAAACGCCTGATGTTTCATACTTCAAAGTGTTTGGATGCCTAGGATATGCTACCTATTCTAGGGCAATTTTGCAAGAACATGGCAAGCTAGATGACAGATCCTTTGAATGCTAGGGGCCACAACCAATATGAAAGCATGGCAATGCTATGTTCCTATTTCTCAGAAAGTATTTGCTTTTCCAAGCATGATATCTATAGAAGATGGCGTATACTCTTCTATCACAACGGTCAAATAGACTACGATAAGGTAATATGCAATTTGATTGACAATGAACAATATGGTAAAAATCCATGTCCAGCATGGAATAAATTACTACTCCTATATTTTAGTGTAGCCAAAATAGGTTTAGCTAAACTACCTTCAAATTGGGGCTAGAAGTTTCTAACACTTGGCTAAACTAAATGGTTTTTCTCCATCACAGTTTCTTGCTTTTGGCTAAACTTTCACAAAATGGAAAGGAAAATATTAGCCATCACGATATAGTAATTTAAAAAAATCCAAGCATTTTGCCAAAGACATTGAATTTATTGTAAATACATAAATCAAGACACGAACATACATGAACATGTTCAAACCTAAAAAGAAAAAGACTACGTTGTTCCTTTTCCTCTAATGCTTCAACTGGAACAAGAAAGAAAGTGGGGAAAAAAAAAGGAAAAATATAAACCCTATTTGAAATTTCTTAAAGTTAGTACATACATTGGTGTTGAATTTCGGGCTAATCTATCCATTTTTCCAAGCCCACTCTATCTTAGATTTAGCTAATCCATGTCCTGATGGATATGTCTGGAGGTAAAGGTTTGGCTATTCAACTTAAAAACTCACTTGGGTGGCAAAAAAATTGGGCTAAAATTTTCTTTTTTTTTGGGCATTTTTTCCATTTACTTTAGTCGTTTTTCTTGGCAAAACTGCTACAAAATAGCCATTTGGCTAACCTTAGCCGTTATTTTATTCCATGATGTCCAGCATGGTCTTTTCCACCAATAGTTCCTGTTGTCCAAACAATCATCCTGCTAATGACATCAAACAGTCGTCCGCTTGTTCCAGGTACAACTGCAGTACTTGCACTAATTCATTGTCTCAATAGTGGTCTTGCATCTTTCACTGGGATCATTTCTCACTGGGATCATTTCTACGTGACCAGGCCATCGCCTAGCCCCACCAGGAGTCCTGTGAGCCTTGTATGTTCGTGCAAGACCCCACCCCCACTTCACCACTGCGTCCCTTCTCTGGTGCTAAGCAATCCCATAGCATCCATGACTCGGTGGTCTCTTGTGCACAGGCCGCATATAATGGGAAATACAGGGATCTACCTAGGAGCATACTAATAAACATGGCTCAGAGGTCTCTACCCCCCTTAATTCCCCCATTTCAAGAGTAATACTATGCAAAGAACTATCAATCCATCATTTAAGAGCAAGTACAGAATCGAGATAAGGAGAACTCACCTTTGCAATCAAGGGTTAGTTCCTCCGTAAAGCATAGAGAACACAGAGAAACGTAAGAAATACACACAACAAGTGCCCAACAGGGCGCCACCCTCTACGATAACACAAACTAAGCTACTGACTCAACCGCCGAATCAGGGCTTGGGATGGCTCCATCTCGATTTGTCAAGGGTGCCCGTCGCTACCTCTCCTCCTCCATCTCCAATTGCTCCTAATTCCGAATTGGGGCACAAAAGCCCCAATTTGGGTGTCCAAATGGAAACCATGCCTTGCCCAATCGATTTGGGGCCAGGTGGCATGTCATTAATTAACTAATTTTGGTATTTTAGCCCTTTTAATATTAGGATAAGCCCTAAATTCGAATTAGGGTTTTGGGTTAGGTTTCCACCTTTATAATTTAATTATTAACATAGCTAACCTTAGCTTATGAATAATTAATGTGCCATTAATTATTCATAGTGACGTGTCATGTATTTATACTTAAATATGCGTATAAATATGTGGAACGTCACACCGCTCATGAAGTATGTTCCCTTCTGCCACATCTTTGGTCATCAATAGCTCCGTGCAAATAACTTCATATGTGTCACATTTGGAGAATGTTATTTTCCTTGCAATGTGACATCCCGAAAACTACACCTCCATGTCTTTATAAACCAGGATGCGAGATCTTCTTTTCTGGCCGCTGCATCAACCTTCCCTGATTGACTTCGCCCTTTGAGAAATGTGTTTTCAAAACATGCGAGCAATTTTCTCCGTTCCCGAATACCATCCTCGTTCCTCCAACTTTGGTGCGGCATGAACTCATTCTTTCACAAAAATTGAGAAAGTCGCTTGGGAGGCTAGGTAGAGACCCGAGGGTTTCATTGTGCCACTATTCCTATGCTCAATTTTATAAGCCCTTTCTTGATATTGTGCCTTCTTTCAGATATCTTAATTTGATATCTTGAGACCTAGAGTACCGTGCCTTTTCACACACAACTTTGCCATGCAAAGACTAGCCGTTGGACATGGCGGTCTTTCATATTATTCCCAAACATGTCGTTATGTAGGTGATCCGATCAAATGATTTCATGGAATAGAAGTCCTTCCTTATGTTGATTGCTTCACTTCATAAAAACGTCCCCCAAAGATCTCAATCAAGAGCAATGCATGGTTTATACTTTAGGATAGCCTCATTGGTGGTGAGCCAATCCACTATGGGGGCCTTGAGTATCCTTCTAGGATAGACGCCGCAGCGCACTGTATTTGCACTTCTCATAGTGTGGATGTTTTTTCCTCCTAAACTACCAATGCTAGATAATGGTTCCTCGAGCTCTTTGCTCAACAATAAGGCACGCCCCAAAACTATAGAAAATAAGTTACAAGTTTGAGCAAAAAATAAGCTACGGATCAGCCAGCCAACTAGCATTGATGATGGACCATATGATTAAGTATAATTAGAAGATATGCAAGAATATAAAAATTTCAATTCAAATTCAAATGCGAAACTTGATATCCGCTTCGGCATTGGATCCAACCCGGCATAAAAACTCGAAACATCTAAAAGAAGCTCCCAATATAGCAAGAGAGAATCCCGGTCGAATCAAACAACACCAAAAGATTTCTTGGCACAATGGGAGGTGCAATTGAATTGAGGGTGTCAACTATGGATACCCTCAATACCTTAGCGTGCAATGTCCTACAAAATAAGGGAGACAATCGATGGTCGAGTTGAAGGTACGATTATGGAAACGAAGTGATTTAGATGCATGGCAAACCTTTGATAAGATAAAAGTCACATCTTTACGAATTTGAGAAGCAAAATAGGATTAAGCATGACATTAGGTCGATAGAGTAATAGAGAGATCTAATGAAGACAACATTACGAAAGTTACTACAGAGATATTGAAGAACCCGGTTCAAAGAACACAGAGCATAATAGTTAAGCGCAAAGCACTCAGTAGGGGCATGGAGGGGCGTGGCAGGCACATCAACCCCGACACTCCACGCCGATATGGTGGCTCCCGGAAAGAGTGCTCCATGCGTGCTAAACTAAAGGAATTGCCAGTACAGAAGCCCTCGACCGCAATGCGTAACCAAGGGCTGCAATGAACCGAAAAGGCACAAAAGCTCCTCCCCGGGATATACCATCGAGTAAGAAATGGCAAATTGTGGGAAAAGAGTAATGACTACATAAAGGAATAGCTCTCGCAGATAAGGAGATCGTGAGGCTAGTAGAACAAGAGAGATGGAGGCAGAAAATAGGGAATTTAAAGACCAGATGGTTGGAAAAGAGATACACCGATGATGAGAGAATAATAGGGTTAATATCGAAGGAACAGTACAAAACAAAAAACGGAGAGAACGAAAAGAAGACCCTTGGCAGCACAAGAGGACATGACACCCTTGGAGGCCAAGAAGAGGGGGCAATCGAAGAAATGGAATAGAGGGACATAACCATAGAAGGGGTGGGACTTTAGAAGGGGAAAAGAAGAACACTGCATGAAAGATTGAAGAAGCAAGAGAACATGACATCATATATCTAGTCGATATTGGGGCATGAAAAGAAGAGGCTAAATGTAAGAGCCCGTTAGAAAAAAAAATTTAGTATAGGAAGAGGTATCAGAAAGGAAAAAAAGGTTGCAAATGAAGCATATATTTTATTGCATGTGATATCAATAAAAGATATATGCTAGTTAATGTCAAATTACATAACAAATAAGCTCTCCATTGACTGATTGCATATTATCCACCAAATTGTGATAGACTGAAATTATTAAATCGTGGGGAAGTAGTTATGAAATACAAGGAGAATGGGGCCTTAATCATGGTGGGAGATGTGAATGCCGAGTCCAGCCAAGAAACGCATACGTATAGTGTGAATAGGAAATGGAGAACCGTGACATGCGATCCACGCCCGACAAAGGAGTGTTTTGATTCGGAGAAAAAGAAAGATAAAGCTTTATTTTTTTTATTTTTTTTTTTTTTGAGAGAACGGGGTGTTTTTTATATTTATCAAAATAAGAAGTACAATGTTTCAAACATATAAAAAGATTACTCTGGGAGAAGCCTCAACATCTTCATCCTTTATGCGTAGAAACTTATTCTTTGCTCTGTAAGCTGATATATACATGAAGCGCATGATAATCTCCCATTTGGTAACCAGGATAGACAAGAAGATACTGGAAAAATAGCTCCCGAAGCTTTCTTTTACATATAGAAGAACCAAAGCGGAAGATCTAGAACCACTGAACATAGAAGGAAGTACCATAATATGAAACCAGTTTAGTTGCTGCATTGTTGGGATGCAAAACAGTCAGCCTAAGTAGGCTAGACCCACTAGCCCAGCCGCCAAGACTCCTCCCAAAAGTCTGGTTTATGGTATAAAAGCTTCTTCCTGCTCACACGATGTCCCTAGCTCGGCCCCTAGACTGATCTCATTTCCTGTACTTCAGATCCATTCTAATAATTCCGGAATTCCACAAAGACTTCATGATAAAAGGCAGATTCTGATCTTATCATGAATAACCTGAATCTTTCTTGCTAGTAAGAAAGAATGGGAAGAGTAAATGACGGAAGTAGCCAACAATTTTCCAAGTTTTGTAAAGAAAGAACAGATCGCAAATTTTACAGGCCAAGAAACGCTTTTTGTTCAAGAACTCACAAGATTTCATTCCACCTTATAAGCTTCAGCGCTATTTCGGTGTAATCTTTGCAAGATGCAGGAAAGATTATAATGCTAGGAGCATTAGAACGAAATACCACGTTAGTGGTTTACCTGAGATCAAGAAACCGCCCAGAAGATGCTTCAAAGGCCACAAATTCTTCAAATTGCATTGATGAAAGATCCGACCCTAGAAAGATGTTTGCCCCGATCCCCGCTGGTCACCGGCTCAATCCTAAGCGAATCAGAAATTGCAGCAGTTTAAAAGGTAGGAAGAAGGGCGGCCTCTCCCTACCGTCGCCGCCCTAGCCGCAGGCGCCAAGAACTTCAACGGCCATCGTCATGCGACCAGAAGCTTTATTACTCAAAATAGAAAAGGAAATGTGTAGGAGGGAATGGAAAAAACGGGATCCAACAAAAAATGGTAATGAGATCAACGACATATTAGTTATGGTGGAAAAATTGGTGTTTGTGCGAGTTAAAAAAAAAGGAATGGAAACATGCCTTCAAAACTTCGATATGGTTTGATAAGGAGTGCAGAGAACAGAGACAAATCACCAGTAGGCCAAGGGAACTGAACCTTCTGCTTAAGATTTCAGAGACTTTGACACCATTCACCACGACATGTTCATCGTTTTATCTCACAAGCATACCATGCTTAGGATAATATACACAATCCATGACAATACAGATCGACAGCAATTGGGATTGGATAGCCCGCCGCAACTATCATGCCTATAAACTTCAGCTCTAGGTACTGGTCACACACGACATTCTCGGGTTCAGTGAAAGATATGAACCCTTGGCCTGCAGAAATTGCAATGCATGAATACCAAATCTCACAAAACATGTCGATCAGGGTATATCTGGTCAGTGGTGTCCCAGCTCCCCTGCCTTCTGCTGGCACTTCAACGCTATTGTCATCGTTTGGTCTTCTAGCGTTCTCGTCTACTACAGGCATTGCACAGGTATTTTCTTCTACACGACTTCTTTCTGAAGTCGTTGAATTATCATGCAGGCATGCATCGCGTGCAACCTTTTGTCTCTAGAGGACGAAGGCTCCCTTAGCCTCTCCAAGAGTATATGCATCCTTAATTGCCATAGAAGATCTACTTCAGGGAAAAGCACCTCTTGGATACCAATGTTGACCATGCCACTTAGAATTCCTTCAAAGTGGCATTGATTTGAACCTCCAAAGAAATCCCTCCCCACCATACAACCATCTCGGTTAAGGTTCAACAACTGTGCATAAAGTTGTCTAAAGAAGAATGACATATACTTCCCACATCTAAAGAAGTTAAGCACTGAAACACAGGTATTTCATTTGTCTAAAAAATGTAGATTGTATAAATTGGGCGGCCGCCCAATTTGTGAATAGGTGGCAGGGCCCCTAGGGGCTACATTTTTGCCAACTAGAAAGAGCACCTAACATAAGAATAAACTACCCTCAACTTGGGCGATTGCCCAATTTGCAAATAGCGTGCATGGCCATAAGGGGTTAGTTATGACCCATACAAAACTGTACCTGCTCTCAAATAGGACAGACACCCAATTTTAGCTTTAGGAAAGGGTTTCTAACCAAAACAAATCATAGAAAAGATAGGATGTCACTTGCGATACAACTCATGATTGCTCTTTCAAATGCAATGTCAAACAACGCTAAGCTTTTTCGATGTGCAAACAATTGCATGTCATGAGTTGAATAGACAGTGGTGATCCTTGAAGGAACCATGCGAGAATCTGGCTGTTGATTTAGGTGGGGATTTGGCGAAAGTTTTTGATGAGAGCCGGAGGAGAGAAGGGAGCAGCTTGCAATGTCAGTCAAAAGGGACGGGCATGCAACCGGCGCGAAATAACGTACAGCCTCACGTAATGGCCCAAGTTTTCGCCGCAACATTCATACGATAAAATATCAATCCAAACCTTAGTTTATAATTTCTTCGTTAGCACATAACTATTGTTAATGGGGCATTCCTTTGCATGTAATGTTCTCCATTTTTATGAATTATGACTTGGTCTTGGCCTATATGCCATGGATCATTATTGAATAGTGATCTTGTTAAGCTTGTTGTTCAAAGATATCAATATGTTAATCATGCAAAACATAATATTCGCATATTATAGTGCATGTAGAAAAGTTCTAGAAAAATGATAGGTAAATGAGTTAGTAAAGGAGAATTTTTTTCTTGAAGCCTCAAAAATTCCTTTTTCTCGATAAAGAAAAATGTCTGTAGCAGCCTGCGATAAATTTCTTGTAATAATAAAATTAATGCATGCATTAATTTTCTTATCAGACTCTTGTGCGTATATTGAAAGTCCACCCCTTTTTTTTCTTATCAGATTATGCCTCTGCTGATAGTAAAAGATGTGCGGCCTAGACTGTACGTGCGTGGCCAGATTACGTGCCAAATATCTGGCCTCGGATGCACAACCTCAATCATGTTTTTTGGGTTATCATCCACGGCCAGACCGATAACCTTACCTTCTATTATACTCCTTATGGCACACTCTGGATCATTGGATTCAGAGATATTCCGGTGAATATCCCAAATCAATGCACCACGAATTTACACATCAGACCTCCATAGAGAGAGGCACTCCCTTGCCTATGTATGTACGTATGCTATACGGGAAAATTGTGGAGTACGATGCACATAACCATTGAACAACCAAGGGCATGAATTCAAATAGCAGAAATGAGTTAATGATTGCATTGGCTGTTACACGAGAATACATTCGCCAATGAGATTACATCGGAAATTCCACAGAATGAGAATATATTTCGCAATTACATATGGATACATTAGCAATGGCAACTACATGACAATACGGCCATTAACTACAACCGATTTCTCATAGCTAGAGGTCACTGGGGATAAAACCTCTACATGCAAAGGAAACAAACTTCTTGAAGAAGCCATTCATCAAAGAAAGCCCTTTCCACATAAGGAAGGCAACGTATAAGAAAACATCATTGGGGACAAAGCCCCTACATGCAAAAGGAAGAAACTTCTTGAAGAGAACTTTCAGCAAAGAATGCCCTTGAGGAGGTCATATGTACAAAAAGCAGCATGATTGCAAAGCCTACCTGGTTCTCAAGGAGTGCAATTATACAACTCCACTTCTCCTCGATCCTGTTGCAGAGAATACACACTGCTCTGGCATTGTTAAAAACATATTTACAACATGTTAGATTATCTTAAAAGACATGTTTCCGAAATTTTGGTCAGACAATGGACAATGGAAATTGGAGGAAATGCCGATAAAGGGAATGGAAATTGGGCTTACCCAAAACGGACCTCAACCAAGGGCATGCATTGTCGAAGATCCATTAGCAGGAAACAAGTTTAAGATCCACATCCAAATCTGCAATGTCAAACAACTCTGAGCTTTTTCGCATGTGCAAACAACTGCATGTTCTACAAGACCACGCATTTTCTATTCACAGTGGGAGAATGAATAACCTGGACATTCGTCATGAAGAAGATTAATTTTGTTTTAATGTTCCAGATTGCTTTTAGCAGGAATTTGCATTATGAGTGCAGACGACAGAAACATGAGCTCTTAAGGAGGAGTTCC
Organism: Isoetes taiwanensis; assembly: GCA_021234155.1. NCBI lineage: Eukaryota > Viridiplantae > Streptophyta > Lycopodiopsida > Isoetales > Isoetaceae > Isoetes > Isoetes taiwanensis. Next base: position 233,710 of record JAJEKV010000320.1, on the reverse strand, counting down.
ATCATGTAAAACAGTATAAACGTTCAATTTTGATTTGGAATAGAAAGAAAACAACTCAGGTAACAATGTCATATTATTATGTTCCTTCTTAAATTTCATCTTCAATACTTCATTATTTGTATATTATCTGTATGCTAGATGTCCAAAGCCAGGAGCCTTATTCTTATTTTGTGATCCTATGTATTGTTTGTTTATCAGACAAAGCTTGCTCAAATGTAAATTTTCATTGAGTTGTTTGTAAACGCAAAACTCTAGATACAGTATCCATCTTTTTAGAAGATAAGAACTAAGAACGTATAGCAAAGAGCACAAGAAACATTCAGCAGAAAAAAACATGTGATTTTGGAGGATAATTGTTACTTCTTTTCATTTGCTCATCTGAGACGTATCTGTACATTCAACCCATAGTGGGAGTCAATCTAACAATCATGATAGAAATCTAGCAGCTCATCAATCTGGAGTTTAGCTGTCTGCTTTTTGTCCTTGCGCAAAAGCCATAGCAAGTGTTCAAACAATACTGGCTCACAAGGGATTGTAAGGCCTCCATTATATTCAAATCCATACTCTTGGGCAGATCTATCAAGCAGCCTTCTCATAAATGGGCATCTCAAAATCTCAGTGTCCACGACAAATCTTTGCCTTTGCCCTCCCACATACATTGCTATACAACCTTCAGGCACTTCACAAAACCCAGAGCAGCATGCTTCTCCCTCGCAGTTGCTGTCTAAGTCTGAAGAACTACAGTTGCTACTCGCGGCCCAAGAATTTGACCTTGATAGCATATTTCTGTTCCCAAGGAACTCATAAAACCTGCACAACTTAGCCTTCAGGGAAGCCATTTCCTGGTGCTAGAAAAAGGGAATAAACTAGGAAATCTGTAGAAAGAACTGATTGCATCATAACTGAAGGAATGCTTCATTTTATAGTCAATACCAAGGGTAAGGGCAAGTAGCAAGAACAATAAGTAAATGGTCTCCTTCATGGGATTGAAGCTGTCTGCATATACAACAGGCCTGGCATGGCCAATATTGAGGTTGGTCTTGGCATTACTTGGCAAACATGAACAAGTAGGAAAGGAATATGACGTTGGTGGACAAAAGCGCACAGTTGAGGACAAGCATAGCCGGAAAAGTTTTGGCAGCTGCCGTATTTTTGTGTACTCAACCATTATAATACTCCCAAATTTTGACAAATTTCAATGTGGTATGCTGTCAGCAATATCATGTTGCTCAGTAAAATTCAAGTTTATAACACCAAAGATATTTGATGTCAAGTAATGGAGTAAGGAACCTCTACTCCTCTCATGTTGTTTTACAAGGATCCACCACATGGTATGTCTGACACCTTTTTTGGTCCACTCTACAAGTGCTTTAAGGTTGGACAATGCCTCGTACCAGCAAGAAATAGTCTGTTGCATTTCACAAGCTAAAGTAAGACATATAATATGATTTGTCTGAACATGTAGACAAATGCCTGGGAAAATGGGTCCAGGCATTTAATGTGTACTTACAATCGTCCTCCTTGCAGCAATCCATATTGGTGATAAAACCAACCAAGCCTTCATATTTCCAACACATCCCTCCTCACAAGTTCTTGCTCGCCATAGTTTTTTTAAATATGGCATCCAGAAACATGATCCCTAGATACATAATATCTAGATAGATACTTTACTGGTCTCTTTTAAAAGACAATTAACAACAGTTTTCTTATTTTACTGCACTCTGGATTCAAAGTCAAAAAGCCATGCTTGATTGATCATGCAGCATTAGAATATCTAAGAAACAGGCTCACCTTGTCAACAATATACGGTGCTGCATTGTCCAGAATTTATCCTGACACTATCTGGCCCACGCCACAACTGCCTTACAGTTGAGACATTACTTTGTACCAATATGCATGTGGTAAGAGAAGCAAGTAATACAACTTGTGTAGACAAATGCATGTGCTGAAAAGAAGAAGTAGGTCCGCCCATTTATTGTGTACTCAAACGTCCTACCCATCTTGGTTATAAATCCAGCCTCATCTTTCTCTCTTCCAACACTTCTTCCTTCTCATATTGTTATTCACAACTTCTTACTTTCTATTGCTTGCCATGGCTCCTTTGAGATCTAAATTGCAAAGGTTGTCTGATTTCCTGCAAAGAAAGGACAGGTTATCAAGATCAAGTTCTCGGGGTAGTAGCAGGAGCAGCTCTCTTGGGCAGATGAGTGACTTAGGCAGTGATTATGAAGAAGATGCGTCCTGTGTTGAGGTTTCAGATATGCCAGAAGGTTGTGTGGCAATGTATGTAGGAGAGAAAAGGCAGAGATTTGTTGTCCCAACTGCTGTTTTGAGCAACAATTTGATGAGAAGATTGCTGGACAGATCTGCTGAAGAATATGGATTTGAATATAGTGGCGGCCTCACAATACCATGCGATCCTGTTCTATTTGAGCACTTTATGTGGCTCTTGAAAAAGAACCAGGAACAGGCAGCTCAACTAGCTATTGACGAGCTGTTAGATTTCTACGACTGTTAGCTTAGGCGAAAGAAGTTTTGCCTCCCATTCTATTATTCATCTGTACAGAAACTGCCCCCAATTTTTGGGGTAATGAATATACTCCCAATTTTCGTTCATATATCCTATAGTAGCCGTTGTTTTAGAGTGGTCACAATGCACTATAAGAAGTCCTTACTAAACTAACACTCCGCCACATAAACTTTGGTTGAAACATTTGTTTTTCCATGGATTCTTTGTTTTGAAAGGCATCTCTGCTTAGAACAGAAAAACTTAACTGTTTCTACACGTAAATCAAGAACAAAGTTCCAAACTGGCCAAGTGCTAAGGTAATAGAGCAATTTTCTCCAATCTTCTTGTTGTTGGCTGCTACTGCCGAACCAGAACCTCTACCCTTTTGGCCATGTTCAATATGAGAACTGGTGGATGCACATTTTAGCAGCATTTAGAAGACTATGGATTAAAGCATTTTTGTGAACAAAGAGATGATGCAATCGTATGAAGCCCGTAGCTAATTTTTGACGCTGATAACTTAAGATAACCCTATTCATCTCAAATCAATTCCACAGGCGCCCATTAAAGTCTCTTTAGGTCACAACAGCTGTAATTCTCTTATGTTCTTGCCTCTTAGGCTTGGAGAGTCCATTCTTGTTATGATTGTTGTCTTGCCTTTTATTATATCATCTTTTTAAACTACCTGCAAATAAAAAATGGGGACATGGCAAGTTGGGGTTTCTAAACATGATGCTATGGAGTAAATCTCGACATGGGTAGGAATGTTGGCTTGCAAAAATACCATGTGAGGACATAGCAATCATCGGCATTCGTTGTAGACTGTTTATGCCCATAATACATAGCTGAGATGCAGAGTTAGCAAGGATAGTTCAATGGATAATGCAATGGTTCTATGGCAACATAGAACCATCATTCTTGGGAAGACGGACCTTTTTTGGAATGTCTATTTTTTCCCATGAGACCTTTTTTCAGCTTATATATTCCATGAGTTCTTGTTTCTCATCTTATCTTATCTTATCTTATCATCGGCCTTCCTCTTGGTGTTCTTTCTTTTGTGTTTTGTCTTCTTACTTCTATACTTAGGTTGTATAGTTAGCTTGTCTAGTTCTGTCATGCATGTATAGGTTATTTGAATTTGATTAGATTTCATTCAAATAAATTCTTTCTGAGCAACTTAGTCTACGATAGGCATGTTTTACGGTATGTTGCTTACTATAGAGTGGTCCTTATCCGTACCTGGGTCGAGTTGTTTGATTGTGGGCCCATGTAGTAATAAAGGTCTTGGTTTTCTATGAACTCTGCACCTGTTATAACTCAATATCTTCTTTCGGAACCTTGCTTCATGGTTGTTCTTCAGAGGAGCATTGGGCTCCTAGAATAGTCTCAGTTTGATCAAATTTCTTTTCATACTGGATATAAATTTATTTTCGTCATTTAATTTCTCAATCATCTCTTTCGCTTTTTGTTTGGAGCCTAGTTTGTGGCCCCAATGACCTAGTTTTTCATTCGCCTGATCTATAGTTTTATTCTTGTTTGAAGTTGCATATGAGACTAGATGTATAACCATAGTTTATGTTTTTGGCTCTCGTAACGTTTTTACTCCAGAGTTTATGTTTTTGGCTCTCATAACATTCCAAGACCATAGTTTTATTATTCTGGGCATTTTTGCGTTCTAAGCATTTTTACTCTAGACATTTCATAACATTTTCTGTGAACCATGCCCCGTTTCATAGAGTTGGAATGTATTTTTCTTTCCCTTTGTGTTGACTTTATTTTGAGATGATAATACCTTGGAAGTTGGCTCTGAATCCAACATAGGCCCCAACATAGACATACCTTTCATTTGACCCTTTCATTTTCCCTTTACTTTCTTTTTGATTTATTGTGCTTAATTCTTAGATTTTCCAAGTTGACTTAGTCATATTCCTTGTTTAGACGATACCTTCTTATAAATTTTTCGTTCTAGTCCTCTGCACCCATTCACACTTGTCTAGATCCTGTTAGATGCCCCCATATAGATTTCTATACCTTGTATGATACATCTTTTTACCATGGAATCGAGTGGGATATTGACATTTTGCCTTGGAGTTTCTCTTGAGCATTTATTTGTTGAGCATTTATTTGTCTTTTGTCTTCATATTAGGTTGTCTACAATCTTCCCCATATCTATTGGCGTTTTTAATCCAAAGGGCTAGGGTTGTGCCTTAGTTTCTTATTGTTGCATTTTCCTTTGGTAGCTTAAACTTCATTGTCGATGAAGTTATTTCAGAACTCGTATTAACTTTTAAATTTCATTAAGTGCATACTCCATTTTGCACTCTTAGCTATACTTTATTTCTAAATAGCTATTCCTTCTTCATTTAGACCATACTTTGTAATATTAACCTTGAGCCTTCCCTTGGTCCCAACATCTTTGAGCCACATCTTGTGCAGCAGTAACATTTTTGTGCAGGCACTTGGGGTTCCACAAGATCTTCAAAATGCAGTTTATCGGCTTTATGAAAGGGTTTTTGCTAAATTTCCAGCATCAGGTACTCAAATCACTAGCAATATCGGAGTTCGTCAGGGTTGCCCTTTATCTCCTACACTCTTTGGCTTGTACATTGATCAATTGGAAGAATGGCTTGATAATCATGGCGGCGGAGGTCCACATTTGGCACATTATATCATTAGGCAACTTATGTATCGCCGATGATGTTTCACTTCTAGCACATATCTGCCGCTAGTATGCAAAGAACATTTACATGCTCGCAGCTTTTTGTGAGAACACAGTCTGCAGTGTTAATCTCCAAAAGACCAAGCTTTTGGTAGTTCAATCTTCTCGTCACGATTTTCCCCTATGCACTATGATAGCCGGTTGAAGTTGTAGATAGCTACAAGTATCTTGGTGTAGAATTCAGAAGAACACACTTTGGGAACAATGTATTACCAAGCCGGTGGTCAGCTTGGATGGAGAGCATTCTATGCAATGCAAAACAATTATTTTTGTACGAAATTCATGATTGGCCACGGAAAAGCCCACTTGTTTTAGGGCTTTGGTAGAGCCTGTTTTTGTATGGTCCAAGTGTGGGGACCCGCCATTAGTGCTAGTGCTTGGGAGAGCTTGGAGCGGGTGCAAAAGTCCTTTCTCACTTACGACCTCGGAGTTAAAACAACGGTGCCCTATGCTATTCTTTTTACAAGAGATGTGTTTTTGGCCTCTTCAACATTCTCGCCATGAAGCGCCATCTCCACTATATCCGCAAGGTGCACCATATGGATGATGTTAGGTATCCTGTTCTTGCACTTGCCATGGTGAATCTCCTCGGCGTTTGAAACGATGTTGGAAAGAGCATTGCACTACATGGTTTGCCCGCGGTTAACCAGAAAGAAACCTTTGCTGATGCTTGCCGGCTTCGATCCTCGAGCTTTTGCAACAATATCTCAATGGCCGTTTTTCTCAAAAGATATGGGGCCTTGTTACTTTGGCCCAAGTGAAAACGGTCATTATCATGCACACATAAATCCCACCTTGGCACCGGGCCCCAAGCTTATTTGCTTGCTTCATTGTCCAGGAAAAAGCTTGTAGCTATTGCATCAATTCACACCGGGTCCCACAGTGCTATGGATTGAGACAGATAGATGGGAGCGCCGCCGCAATTATGAGCGAGACTATGTGCTCTGTTGCCGATTCTGTGTTATTGAAGATGAAAGCCATACTCTTCGAAGTTGCCCCGCTTTTGAGATAGTCCTAATCATTTTTTGACCTTAGCATTCCATTCCACGCTTCCACAACTTCTCAGAGCACCATCTGTGCATGACTTGGCATTATACATACTTGAGGTTCTAGATAAACGTCTGCAATTACTGAGCCTCCAGTAGTCATTATCTCTGTTTGTCTAGTATCATCATTACTGCAAAGGTTTTTCCCTTGAAAACCTTTCGAGGCAGGGGTTTTTTAATCCTAGTAGTAATGATTGTACTAGCCTATTGTATGGGTCCCATGACCTATTGGTCTCCGTGGACGTTAAAAAAACTATTCTATTCTATTCTATTCTAGACTATTTCAATTGTATCTGCACCGCCTTTTAGATTTGCATCATTTTTGATGAAAATGGTCTCATAATCTTTTCTGAGTTATGCATTTGCAACTATAACTTATATTGCACTTCTGAACTCCGCAACCCTCGTTTGTGGAGCCATCATGCAGCATGTTTTATCAACATGTTTTTCGGTCTTGTCCCTATGCTCTTCTTATGCCCTTCTTCTGCTCCTCTTGCTACACCTATATCTTCTTCAAGATTTTACAACGGCTCCATATTGGCCTAGGTGTTCCATATTGGGTTGTAGCATGTCTCGCATCTATACCTACTACATTCCTTCTTTGCAGGTTCCTGCAACGAATTTGTTCATGGATTCTTGCATTTAAATTTTTATTCCATATATTGGCATTATTTAGAATCTATGGGATTCCTTGGATCTTCTTGGATTGCCTCTTGGTAGCTAGCCCCACAATTGTTTGATGCCGCTTATTTTGGCTCCCTCTCTCTTGTAACTATTTTGATGTCTTTGATGTCTTCCAATGGCATCATGCGATCTCTCAAGGCTGGTAGCAAATATTTTATACTTTTAATTGATGACTCCAGTAGCTGCACATGTATTTATCCATGCTTTGTACGAACAAAAGCCTGATGTTTCATACTTCAAAGTGTTTGGATACCATGCGATCCTGTTCTACTTGAGCACTTTATGTGGCTCTTGAAAAAGGACCAAGAACAGGCAGCTCAACTAGCTATTGATGAGCTGTTAGATTTCTACGACTGTTAGCTTAGACGAAAGAAGTTTTGCCTCCCATTCTATTATTCATTTGTACAGAAACTGCCCCCAATTTTGGGGTAATGAATATACTCCCAATTTTCGTTCATATATTCTGTAGTAGCCGTTGTTTTAATGAATATACTCCCAATTTTCGTTCATATATTCTGTAGTAGCCGTTGTTTTAGAGTGGTCACAACAATGCACTATAAGTCCTTACTAACAATCCGCCACATAAACTTTAGTTGAAACATTTGTTTTGCCATGGATTCTTTGTTTTGAAAGGCATCTCTGCTTAGAACAGAAAACCTTATCTGTTTCTACACGTAAATCAGGAACAAAGTTCCAAACTGGCCAAGAGCTAAGGTAATAGAGCAATCCTTTTGTTGTTGGGCTGCCACTGCCGGAGCAGAAACTCTTCTGAAGGAGCACTTGGCCATGTTCAATATGAGAAGACTGGTGGATGGACATTTTAGCAGCATTTAGAAGACTATGGATAAAGCATTTTGTGAAAGAGATGATGCAATCGTATGAAGCCCTTAGCTAATTTTTGAGGTAAAAATATGCTGATAGATACCCTATTCACCTCATATCGATTCCACAGGTGACCATTAAAGTCTCTTTAGGTCACAACAGCTGTAATCCTCTTATGCTCTTACGCTCTTAGGCTTGGAGAGTCGTCCATTCTTGTTATGATTGTTGCCTTGCCTTTTATTATGCCATCTTTTTAAACTACATGCAAAATAAAAAATGGGGACATGGCAAGTTGGGGTTTTAAAAATGTCATCTAGTGATGCACCTCTATCTAAACATGCTGCCATGCAGTAAATCTAGACATGGTAAGGAATGTTGGCTTGATTATAAAAAATACCATCTAAGAATATAGCAATCATCGGCATTCGTTGCAGACAGTGTATACAAATAATACATAGCTGAGATGCAGAGTTAGCAAGGATAATTTAATGGATAATGCAATGGTTCTATGGCAACATAGAACCATCATTCTTGGGAACACAGACCTTTTTTGGAATGTCTATTTTTTCCCATGAGACCTTTTTTCAGCTTATATATTCCATGATTTCTTGTTTCTCATCATTGGCCTTCCTCTTGAGCGTTTCTTCTTTTGTATTTTGTCTTCTTACTTTTGTACTTAGGTTGTATAGTTAGCTTGTCTAGTTCTATCATGCATGTGTAGGTTATTTGAATTTGATAAGATTTCATTCAAATAAATTCTTTCTGAGCACTTAGTCTATGATAGGCATGTTTTATGATATGTTGCGTACTATAGTGTGGTCCTTATCCGTACCTGGGTCGAGTTGTTTGATTGTGGGCCATGGAGTAATAAAGGTCTTGGTTTTCTATGAACTCTGCACCTGTTATAACTCGACTTTTCTTCTTTGGAGATGGTTGCTGATGTTCTTTCAGAACCTTGCTTCGTGGTTGTTCTTCAGACAGAGCATTGGGCTCCTACAACTGATCTCGGCAGATCAAATTTTTTTCGCATCCGAAGCGTGGAGTCGGCTAAAGTCGGGGGGCCGCCACAGACATGGAGGGGCAGCGGGGCTGGTCCGGGGAAGGATGCGAGAATTCAGGCAGCCAAACAGGGATGCAGGCACTCCGGCCCCTCGAGTCCCCTCTGAGGGGGCCCCAGCGGCACAGGCATCCACATCTGCCGCTCCCCCTGGGACCACCACTACCACCGGACCTGAAGTGGCGATGCATGCCACTAAATAGGGATCGTGCCTCGATTGTGGTATCCTCGGAATTGCAGTGGCTTTCCATGGCGTAAGGGGGGCGATCTCAATTCCGCCGCCATGGACATGGACCTTATCTTCCTCATGGAAACATGGGAACATCTTGGTCCACAGGCTACCTGGATTTGCCAGGATACCGGCCACTCCGTCTTCAATGAGTGCACCGAAAAACGAGGACCTGCGGAGGAATTATGTTACTACCCGGGCGGCCTTTGGCCCAATCGGTCTCCCCGTACCGGCGACGGGCACAACAGATACCGTGGTGCGAGTGCGTAACGGCGATGGCAGCCCTCTCTTTGTGGCGACTTGCTACTTCCCACATCTTTGAGAGCAACTTTTACCACACGCACTTGGATGTGGGCGGGGGAGAGCCCTATGTCGATCTATATGATGACATGCGGCCAGTCTGAACAATTGGGCAAGGTCATGTTGCTTGGAGATTTCAATGCACGACACAGGCGAGCGGATCCCAAAATTCACACCTCTAGGCGAGGATGTGTTGCAAATGGACCCCGCAGAGATGGTTTGGCCAAAGGCCGATGATGACCGGTGACACGGTATGGCCCGGCATGCTGTTGCTTGACTCGGTCATTTGCAATGGGGTAAGACAAAGGTGGCGCCTCCGGCCGCTTCACTTGTAGAGCGGGGAGAACCGAGCGGCACGGTGTGGTGGATTACGCAAGCTAGCAAAATCGAGCAATGCCTACACTTGATCACTGCGCTTGATGTGTTCGACGGTGGCCTGGCGAGGAAGTAGACTCCGACCATCATCCCCTGTTCTTGCGGATAGATTGGCGAGCCAAACGAGCACCCATTGCCCCAACACCCCATGTACCACGGTTGCGTCCGGACTATGATCATGTGGCGGTCTATGCGAGGATGCTTGAGCATGAGCTGCCAGAGTCTTCTGGCTCCCACACTTCAAGCCAGACGCCCACCGGTGAACCGGCTCGCCGAGGGTAGGGGACAGATGCTTTGGGAGAGGCCGCTCTCGGCGATCCACCCAGGGGCTGCAACCACCTTCCCCGCATCATGTCCGTTGGACCCGATGGCGAATGTCGGGAGGCTGAAACGATGGCTCCGCCAAGTCTTTGGACCCCACCATTAAGCCCATGAGCCATCCGTCCAATACCGCTCCTTCCTCAAGACCAAAGAAAGCCGGGTACCTTGAGCACTTCGGAAATGAGATGTTTGGTCTACTAGGCCGCCACCCTAGGACCTTACGGAGAAAGGTCTTGAGTAAGCCCGCAGCTCACGGGAAATATTACCGGAACAATGGGTGAGATACTTGCAGGAAATGATGACCCAATGGGAAGCCGGGCATCCGTACCTCGCCAAACAGCCTAAAGCGGTCATTCTTAAGGGGATGTCACAATGGGCCTGCAATGCCTCGCTAATCCGAAGGCAAATGATTTGGATGGTATCTTGTGCGAGCTTCTCAAGTGGGCGGGCCCCCAATGGTGCCGGGTTCTCCGGACTCTTCAACAGGGCATTGCAAGAAGGCTTCCCCCGACTTTGGACTACCAGTAGAGTTGTGCCCATATACAAAGCAGGGGACCCCCACAGCCCAGCCAACTATCGTACCATTATGGTCGGGCTGTCTTTGCCAAGTTGCTTGCCGATTCTTGGCGTTGGATCGACACTTTGGGCGAGGGATGGAGAAGTGCTGCTCACGCAGGCAGGCTTCCGCCCCCGGCATTCTACTATTGACCATATCTTCACTCTGCGAACACTCATAGAGGATAGCCGGAATCAACGCCAGAATCTGTTCTGTTGCTTTGTGGATTTCGCAAAGGCTTTTTGACACAGTGCCTCGGGGATAAGTTGTGGGACGATTGAGACGACTAGGGATCCCCGTCGACTTGCGAGAATGCTATATACAGACTATCTGAGGCTTGCTCGGTCGTCTCCCACAATGTCGGGAGCCCGTTGTTAGTAGCATTGGGGTGCCGGTGGCTGCCCTCTATCCCCACGCTCTTGGCTTGTACATTGACCAGCTAGAAGAATGGCTAGGCCGAGCACGGGAGGCGCCGGTTGATGCACCACATAATTCGCAACTCATATATCGCGATGATGTTGACCTGCTTTCGCATATACCCCGAGGACATGCAACGCCACGGATGCTTTGGACACTTTCGCCAATTCACCGACATGAGAGTTAACTTGGCCAAGACAAAGTGCTGCTGGTCCCATCATCCTCGCACCCACGCCTTCCCTCATTCACTTACCGGGGCGGGTAGTGGAGGTGGCTCATTCTTATAAGTATTTGGGCATTGAGTTTTCTACTACCACACACCGGGATGCATCCATCGTTTCTGGGGTCACTGCAGGTGGAAAGCCACAGATGCAATGCAAAACAATAGTTACAAGACAGAGCTATATGCATGGGGTCACCGGGCACACTTGTTCGAGGGCCTTGGTTGAACCGGTCCTCCTCTATGGGGCAGAAGTGTGGGGCCGGTGATATCCCTCACCACTTGGAACGATCTAGAGCAGTCTGAGAAGGCCTTCTTGGCCCGAACGCGGGAGTGAAGTCCACGGTCCCATATCGGATCTTGCTCCAGGAGGCAGGCTTCCTTCCATTCTGAGAGGGCTGCTTTTGGAACGTCATATTATTTACTTCCGGAAGGTGGTAGCTATGGATGAAGCCCGCTGCCCAACCTTGCTTTGGCGAAGGCGATGGGCCCATGACGACTCAAAGCCTTCTTTGGAAAGACAAAGCAAGCCCAGTGGTTCTCGCTATGGAATGTGCGAGGCACCACGATGTGGACCCGGTGCATACCACCAAGGAACGCTTTTGCCTTGAAGTAGTACTTGGATGCTTGCTTCATGGCCAAGCTTTGGGATGCAGAGGCCCTGTCACATGTCAAGGTGGCAAATTATCGACAGCAGGTTAATCCCATGCTCACGAGGGGTCCACACCACTACCTGCGCACCCATCTACCCATGAAAAAGCGCAGGGTGATTGCTTCCATTCGCACAGGTGCACACCACCTCCGCATTGAGACGGGGAGATGGATTCGGGAGCCGCGTGAGGGACGAGTTTGTCGATCTTGTCAGGCGCCATTGAGGATGAAAGTCACGCCCTCCAGGCCTGTCCGGCGTACTAGCATATCCGGGCTCGGTATGCTCGGTTAGTTGTGCCCCATCAGGCCTTGCATGAGCTACTGAGCACGGCCTCTGTAGGCTTGTTGGGATCGTACCTCTGGGAGGTAATGGATCTGCGGACTTCGATTATGCCCCTCATCCGGCATTAACCTCACCAGTACTTGTGATTATGTATATAATCGTGTAGTATGTCGAAGATCCTTATTGCTACTAAGGTTTTCCCCCGAAACCCTTGGTGGGGGTTTTGTAATCCCGGTAGTAATGTCCTTTCTTTGCTCTCTCTTTGTACTTGGGTCCCATAGGCCAGTTGGTCTCCGTGGACGATAAAATCATATTCTATTCTATTATATCCTTCTTCTCTGTGTGTATTTTAACTTTAACTTGTCTTGCTAGGTTAATTAAGAGACTTGCTATGTTTTTCCACTATTGGTTTTGCCTTGCATCCCTTTTGTTGAAAATTTTGAATTTAGCCTATTTTACTTCTTAAATCCTGTGTTGCTGGGTTGTGTCCATGCAAACAATTATAAATTGATTGTTCCTCTTCCAAAATCCATTGTAGCTTTTGTGTGGTCCAAAATAGGCTCCTATGTTGCTTATGGCATGAATACTTCAAGTTGATCTCATCTCCTATATTGCAATACCATTTTTTGCCTCAACTGCATCAAACTCAACCTTTTGCTTGTATATAGCAACCTTTGAGCTTCGGCCTAATTAATGATTGATTACGTATCTTCTTTCAATGAAATATTTTATGTTTTTGGATGCTTCATTTCCTATTATAACTAGTTTTTTCCATTAGTTTTATTCCTACGGGCCATCAACTTGCTTGGGGTCAATGCTTAGATCCATATGATTTTTCTTATGGACTTTTTGTCTTCTTGATAGCTTTATTGCTTACTAGTCTTAGATTCATTGGTACTTATAGGCTTTTTTTCTTATATCTATCCTAATGGTTGTCTCTAAGGCACCCTTCATTTTCTAACTTATATGGGACTCCAAGTCTTTGCCACACTTTGTCTTCTTATGTTTCCTTAGCGTTATACTTTACAGGGCTCATATCTTCTTGATAGCTTATTTTTAATTTTTCTCATGATGAACCATTGGAGCCTTGGATGACAATATTATTTCGGATTTGAAGTGGTAAATAACTATTAGACAAAAAAGATCTTTCTTAGCCTTTCAGCCTTGGCATCATAAGCTTTGAGACAAGTTTACATGCACTCCTTGTCCTTCTAAAGTTTTTCTTGATTCTCCAAGTATATTTCCCATTCATTTTTCGTCCCCTATTCTAGCCAGAATTATGCATAGATATTTTCTTTAATTGTCCTCGCCTCAGTGCAGTTCATGGCTTCTTAGTCAAAACCAAGTACTTGTTCTTCCTTGTGTAATATTCACGATTGCCTTTCTCTATCACTTCTTTGCTCTCTGCATGTAGTGTTATGACTTTTGAGTCGGCACCAATCGTGTTGGTTGTTTCTCCGTATTTGGTTCGCATATATGCCCTTCTCTATTTTATTGTCTTTGCTTATCTCGGCAGCTCTAGAGCAAGTCTCGTTGGATGTTTTCTCCCATTTGTATTCCATAGTTAGTTTTCACTCGTTCTCCAATATTATGCGATCCTGTTCTATTTGAGCACTTTATGTGGCTCTTGAAAAAGAACCAGGAACAGGCAGCTCAACTAGCTATTGACGAGCTATTAGATTTCTATGACTCTTAGGCGAAAGAAGTTTTGCCTCCCATTCTATTACTCATCTGTATAGAAACTGCCCCCAATTTTGGGGTAATGAATATACTCCCAAATTTTGTTCATATATTCTGTTGTAGCCATTGTTTTAGAGTGGTCACAATGCACTATAAGAAGTTCTTACTAAACTAACACTCCACCACATAAACTTTAGTTGAAACATTTGTTTTTCCATGGATTCTTTGTTTTGAAAGGCATCTCTGCTTAGAACAGAAAAACTTAACTGTTTCTACACGTAAATCAAGAACAAAGTTCCAAACTGGCCAAGAGCTAAGGTAATAGAGCAATTTTCTCCAATCCTCTTGTTGTTGGGCTGCTACTGCTGGACCAGAACCTCTACCCTTCTGAAGGAGCACTTGGCCATGTTCAATATGAGAACTGGTGGATGCACATTTTAGCAGCATTTAGAAGACTATGGATTAAAGCATTATGTGAACAAAGAGATGATGCAATCGTATGAAGCCGTGGCTAATTTTTGAGGTAAAAATATGCTGATAACCTAGATAACCCTATTCATCTCAAATCAATTCCGCAGTCGACCATTAAAGTCTCTTTAGGTCACAACAGTTGGAATTCTCTTATGTTCTTGCGCTCTTAGGCTTGGAGAGTCCATTCTTGTTATGATTGTTGTCTTGTCTTTTATTATGTCATCTTTTTAAACTAGTTGCAAATAAAAAACGGGGACATGGCAAGTTGGGGTTTCAAAAATGTCACCTAGTGATGCACCTCTATCTAAACATGCTGCGATGCAGTAAATCTCGACATGGGTAGGAATGTTGGCTTCATTAGCAATCATCGGCATTCGTTGTAGACTGACATCATCAACAAGAAGACATAGCAATCATCGGCATTCGTTGTAGACTGTCTATGCCCATAATACATAGCTGAGATGCAGAGTTAGCAAGATAGTTCAATGGATAATGCAATGGTTCTATGGCAACATAGAACCATCATTATTGGAAAGACAGACCTTTTTTGGAATGTCTATTTTTTCCCATAAGACCTTTTTTCAGCTTATATATTCCATGAGTTTTTATTTCTCATCATCGGCCTTCCTCTTGAGCGTTCCTTCTTTTGTGTTTTGTCTTCTTCTTCTATACTTAGGTTCTATAGTTAGCTTGTCTAGTTCTGTCATGCATATGTAGGTTATTTGAATTTGATTAGATTTCATTCAAATAAATTCTTTTTGAGCACTTAGTCTGGCTCTTGTAACGTTTTTACTCCATAGTTTATGTTTTTGGCTCTCATAATTCTGGGCATTTTCACGTTCTAAGCATTTTTACTCTAGAGATTTCATAACATCTTCTGTGAACCATGCCCCGTTTCATAGAGTTGGAATGTATTTTTCTTTCCCCTTGTGTTGACTTTATTTTGCTCAAGATGATAATACCTTGGAAGTTGGCTCTGAATCCAACATAGACCCCAATATAGACGTACCTTTCATTTGACCCTTTCATTTTTCCCTTACTTTCCTTTTTATTTATTGTGCTTAATTCTTAAATTTCCCAAGTTGACCTAGTCGTTTTCCTTGTTTAGACGATACCTTCATGCAGGTACTTTTGGGGATTGGGTTCTGGCTCTGTTTTGAGTGAGATTGACTAGCCGCCAGATTCTTTGCTTCATGTATCCTGGTGCTTGGCGCTCTTGCGGCGGCAAAAGCCTTGCATCTGTGCATGGCTTGGTTGGTGTGGCTGATTTGGCGGCGGCGGTTGTGGATCTTCGGGGGATTGAAGACTGCGACCTCTCCGATTCCTCGACTTCGGTACAAGCTATTTCAAAGCTTTCTAGTGTTCCGGGATTAGTAGGCGGAAGTTTGCCATTTGGCGGGACTTCTTGGGTGTTGTAGATGGTGATGGTCGGTTTGTATAGCAGTAGAGTTGCAGTTTTTCTGTGAGTTTGTTGTGGAGTGTCGAGGTATCGCTGTCTCTTTGGGGCAGTTCTCCTTCCTCCTCACTTGCTTTGTAACATTACCATTCTTTTAATATATTGATGACACAGTTCTTCAAAAAAAAAAAAGCCATAATATTATTCTATGGGGCAAAATGAATAAGGTTCATGAGAGATATTGCTCTATACAATTGGTCTCGTGGACCATAAATGGTGGTGCGTGCTTATATAAATAAAACCTTAGAAATAACATGTTACTTTGACATGCAACTAGAGATTTCTATTGCCAAGTATCAAGTCCTTCAAAAAATGCCAGCGATTCGACACCGTCGGATCGCCATTCTGGGGAGAGACGAGACTATTTATATGCATCTTCCTCCTTTCACCCTTATCGGCGTCTTCTCACAGCAGTGTACGTGCGCCCTTTCTTCATCAACTCTTTCCCGTCCACGTTGCTCCAATTTCTCTTGAGCGCCTCATCATGATCGCTATCCTCGGCCTCCTGCTCCTTCTTTCCACTCTAGTCACTTTCCTCTGGCAGGCGTAGGGACACTTGCACCTTGCATTTTTTATGGTTGTTTTCTAAGACCGTTTTTCATGGCCTCGTTTGACTGCCCCATTTGCTCCCAGGGCGTGCCTTTGCTTCCCTTCGAGCCGACAGAAGTTGATATGTCTCACCACCATCTCTATGTTTCCCATCTGGCCTCCCTGCACCCTTCTGCATCTAATGCCTTTTGCTTATCTGCTCACACCGTGGATTGGCTCCTGGAGTCTGATCGTCATCTTCAAGTTTATGCCGCTCTTACGCCTTCTGTTCGTCGTTTCTTTCGACATCTGCATCGTCTTGATCCTCAACGTACCCGTTTTTTGGAGGAGCTGATCCTTCGTTGGAATGTTACTTCCTTGGCCCCTTTGAATATGCGGCAGTTCCTGACTCTTATGACCCATTTTCCTCCTACTTTTTTGCCTCTCTATCCAGCTTATGTGTTTGGCGTCCTGCGTTGAACTGATCCTACTTGGAGTTGTTTACGAGCATGAGGGTGTTCTTTTCTTATGTGGCTTGTATATATGGACATGTGGGTTATGGTGGAAGTCCCTCTTGGGTGCTTGAATATTCATTGCTAGGAGCTAAGTTTTGGTTTGAGCATGGTATTAGCTAAGTTTTAGTTTGGGCACAACATATTACACATGTTTTTTCTGCAATATTTTTTGTCTATGCACTAGCCTTTTTTCTGCAAGCATGATACTTTATTGCATGTGTTTTGCCGAGAATATTTTTTCCTTCCCTCCCATTGTTTTAAGTTGACTTACATTAACGTTGTTCGGTTTTTATTTTAAGCATTATAAATCGTTTTCATTTTTTGTTTCCATTCTCTCCTTTTTCTTTGCAATTTTTTTTTTTCACATGAATATTATTGGTTTTACAAACCGGTGGGGCCTATTTTCTTCTTGGCATGCCTCTTGGTTTTGTCCCGTTGCAGGACTAATTCTTTTCTTTTCCTTTCTTTTCTTTTTCTAATACTCATTGTGTTTTGCATGTGACTATCAGATGGTTAACCCTACTTCCTCCCCTGTTACTCCCGAATCTTCTCCCACCCCTTCTTCTTCTGTCTCTCCCACTCGCCTCGCCCGCCATGCTGGGACCCGTAGATCTCGTGAGCCTTCTTTTTCTTTCGATACTGAGATTTTTGACTCTCCCTCTCCCCCCTCCACTAGTTCTCTGTCTTCTGCTTCATCCCCACAGGTCTCCTCATTCGCTTCCTGGCCATGGGCTTCTCCCCTATTTTACCCTACCTTACCTGTTCCATCTCATTCCTCTCCAGCTTTTTACCCTACCATCCCCGTTCCTTCCCAACCTTCCATCCCTCCCACACGTCTTCCCTTAAATCTCCTTTTCCTTACGCTTGTCTAAGCCTCTCCCCTTAAGCCTACTCCGGTGTTTCATGCCCCATTTTTTTTCGGCCCCTCCCTCGGATCCATTAACTTTCGGTTGCTTCCGAGATCACACGATCTCAGCGTACTACCTTGAACAACCTTCGGTCTACCTTAACCCGGCGAGATACCATTGCCCCCCATTTGGATGCGTAGCCGGAGAGAACTCCGTGGCGAGCTTAGCGACCTACTCCGAACATTTGAGCGACTCTACCCGCCATTATTATTCACGATTTTCTTTGCGGCCATGGAAGATAGGTTTGCTTGGATTCAAACGCGTTTATCTTCAATGGGGACTCCTATTCCTGATGATGTTCTTCAAATGCTTGAAGATGCCATTTTTCGACTTGTACCCTCCAGTGAACTGCACCTCTATTTTTCTACCTTGCCGTTCATGCTCTCTTCTCGCGCGCCCGTGACACTCCGTCGCGTGATTACGCCATTTTTCGCCCGCTTTGCCACACGGTGCTTTCGTATATGTCATTCCTTCTCTCCCGCATCTCCTATTACTATTGCTTGCCTTTTTACATCCCTCCAAGAACCCCAATCCTCCTCATCCACGCTCCTTTCCGCATCCGCAGCCATTGCTTTTTTTCACCAACTCCTCAACCTATCTTCCCCTGTCTCCTCGCCGCTACCTCTTTTAGTTCGTCAGTCTGGTATTCGGCATGCACCCCCGTCTCGCCCTCATTTACCTTTGCTCCCTGACCATGTACGGTCCATTGTATCCGCGTTTTGCCCCATCTGCCTCTTTCGCAGACCTTTCAAAAGCCGCTTTGATCACGCTATCTTTCGCTGCCTTTTTGCGTATCTCTGAGGCTCTAGCCCTAAATTGGCGTGATATTACTTTTGAACCTTCTCACGCATCCATCTTTATTCGTCGCTCTAAACGAGATCAGTCTGCTAGAGGCTATTCAGTCGTCGTGGCTAGACTTCCTTCATTAAACTTGTCACATTACCCTCTTACAGCGTTTGATTTTTTGTGGCGCATTCCATTTATCGGACCCAGCCTCTGGTGGCCCTCTTTTTCGTCTTTCTCCTTCTTCTCTTCGTCCTCTTTCTTATTACCTTTACGCGGCGGTGGTGGCGGCGTTGTTTGGCGGCAATCGGCTAGAACCCTTCCCTTTATGGCACTCCGCGCCGGCCGTTAGATGGGGGCGCTTCTCTGATGGCGGCTTCGTGGTGTTGACAATGAGATTGCGCGCACTCACGGACGTTGGCGTTCTCCTTCGGCTCATGCTCGTTATGTCACACCCAACTTGCACCAACAGCTCACCCTCTCACACCATCTGGGTCTTTGAGAAGGAAGTTCTCTTTGGATCGGCCGGTTTTCCCGTCTAGACGAGTCTCTCACCAGAATGCCAGCGATTCGACACCGTCGGATCGCCATTCTGGGGAGAGACGAGACTATTTATATGCATCTTCCTCCTTTCACCCTTATCGGCGTCTTCTCACAGCAGTGTACGTGCGCCCTTTCTTCCCTCCCACCCCCCTCTCCATCTCTTGTTCCCGCTATGCATTTTTTCATAATAGTTTCTTTTTCAGCTTTTTGATATCGCGTGGTGCGCGTGACCAACCCCTCCGGATGGGAGGATTTGTTTTTTCGCGTGGCACGCGTGAACAGCCCCTCCTTGCGAGGTCTTGTTGCGTGGCTCGCATGAACAGCCCCTCCACATTGGGAGGTGTTTTTGTTTCGCGTGGCACGCGTGACCAGCCCCTCCCCGTTTTCTTTTTCTTTGGGGAGGCCTTTTTATGGTATTTGTTCTCTTGTTATAACTTTCTTGTTAACGTTTTTTCCAGGTATCGAGTCATCCTTTTCTCTCTCACACTTAACGGGTTCTTTCTTTGAGTTTTTACTTTGCGGGCTCACTCCATTCTGATTCGCCGCCCGGGGAATCGAGGAATTTTGACGTTGCATCCTCTCCTCATAAGGTTGGCGGTCCGGTTTTTAGGGAGCCCCCGGCGGGTTTATCATTAGGGTTTTCCTCGAAAACCCGAAGGGCGAGGGTTTTATCATGATAAGGGTTTTCCTCGAAACTTCTCCATGCGGCGACCGGTTTTTGGACTATCCTTGTGTTTTTTGGGTAATAAGGTTCCTATGGTCGGCTACCCCACTTGGATATTCCAAAACGTTGTATATCTTTCTTTGTGATGAAAGATATGCCTATCTATCGGCCGGGCCCTTCTCCATGCGCGTGGTTTGATCTTCACCGTCTCCAGGACATCCTACTTTGTGCTATGGACTAGGTCCTTGTTAGGGGTGGCACTTTCTTTATGCCCCGATGGGGGTTGCGTCCCCCGATTCCAAATTCAATATTGGGGAGATTGGGAGGCAACAAAGGGCAACTTGAAGGAGCAATCCTATGGTGGAGGCCAAATTATGCCCCCCTCAAAGGAGGGAATTGGTGGATATTCCAAAACATTGTAAAGACAACACACACAAGATCCCATGGACAAGGCCATGAGCAACCTCCATGCTATATCATTGTATGAGGGTGATGAAAGATTTGCCTTTCTCAACTAGTGGTTTGTAAAATTTATGAGGAAAACAAGTAACCCAATTCTATGTGTGTGTCATGTGTAATTCTATTCAAGCAATCAATTCAGAAATTTCTTTTTATGGTGTGTGAAAAAAAAAATTCAAGATTTGTCCCACTTTAATTAAATAATGACTTAAATTCTATTGCCAAGGAAGGTTTGCATCCATAAAAAATATAATATACATGAAAGATAACCTATATGTAATATTATTCTACTTGGATGACAATGGTTTATAGCAGTAACACAGATATGAAGTTTATGTTAGTAAGAAATCCCATCGATCCGAGACATCGGATCGCCATTCTAGAATGGGACGAGCATGCATGTTTTGCATGCATGCGGGCGGCGCATGCCCATTCTGGTTGGGAGTTCGCTATTTTAGGCGCGATTCTGCATCAACATCTCATCGGCGCTTCCTCTTCTCTCTCAGCAGTACCTTATTCTCTTTGATTTATTTCCCAGGCAGGGGAGGGGCTTCTCCCTGCTTGGTTTGGCCAATTTGGCGTTTCTTTCTTGCTGTCCTTTTCCGGCCTTTAGCCTTCGTCCTGTGACCTTCGTCCTCGATCCTAGTTTGTAAGGAAGTCCTTTGGTATTCGGGCGGTTTCTTGGTTTCATGCGAGTCCCATTCTAGAATCCCATCGATCCGAGACATCGGATCGCCATTCTAGAATGGGACGAGCATGCATGTTTTTGCATGCATGCGGGCGCATGCCCATTCTCGGTTGGGAGTTCGCTATTTTAGGCGCGATTCTCGCATCAACATCTCATCCTTTGAACCCACCCTCCCCCTTCTTTGTTTTTGTATTTTTTATCGCGTGGCACGCGTAATCAGCCCCCTCCCTCTCACGGGAGGTTTGTTTTGTCTTGTTGTTTTGTTGGTGATGTGCGTGCGGGTTAGCGGCGGCATCGTTTTTGGCTTTTCCATTCGTGGGTTTGGGAGCAATTTTTATGCCTTGCGTTTGTCCAAGCCCCTTGCCGAAGGCTTATCACTAGGGTTTTTCCTCGAAAACCCGAAAGGGCGGGGTTTTTTAATCCCGGTGATAAGCTTTCGGCAGGTACACTAGCCCAATCTCTATTAGCATTGTATTTTGTTGGGGTCCAAATGATATAATTGGATTTTCCCTTTATTTTTGTGGGTAGTTCGCATGTGTGCGGCTACCCACTATCCACCATTGTAGAAAATCTGCTGAGATGAATGAGAAGCAAGTCCGGGTGGTTTCTTGGTTTCATGCGAGTCCCATTCTAGAATAAGCAGATTTCATGGTATTTTTTTTCAATAAGATCATATAACCTATATAAAAGATCTTTATATATGTCATTTCTCACACTTTGAACTATTTTAAAGGCATATTTGGGGAAAAATAGTGTCTCTTTCTATGAACCAAAGAAGCATATATGAAATATTATATGGTCTATTTATATATTCATGGCTAAACTTCACAACATTCACTTGAATTCATCAATAAACATCACTAACTATAATCATTGGGGCATTTTGGACCTATAATTGTGGAGTTGACCCAACTTTTTATGCTCTACTGTGTTAATCCATTTTCATACATCATGTTTGAATTCCAAAAATTGCATAGTTACACCCTAGTTATACTATGTGTAAGTTGATAAGAGTTATGTTCTATGTAGATATAAATAAAATGCATTATTTATTACCCACATAGCATTATAGATGGTTATTATTGGAGTATTTTAACATATACTTTTGTCCAGAATTCTGTATAGTAGATTCCTTGAGTAAATATTGAGGTTGATGACTTATAAACACTCCAAAAAATCATGAAACTATAGCTCGTATAGTTAGCAACTCATGGCCACAAGAATTAAGTCAAAACTGGTTATAATGAGAGAGAAATAATTCTTGAACCTCAAGCAGTTTTTTTGATCAAAATAGGGTTTGGCGACTTCCACCGATGTCAGATGATAGCAAGAAAACATGGGAACATAAAACTCAATGTTTTCTATGATAAACAGGCAAATACCTTCAACTTTAGCAAGGTTTAGGTCACTTTATTCTAGAAATATCGAAGAAGGCAGTTCTGGATTGGTGTAGAAACTGCCAAATTCTCCAACGTTTGAGCAATCACCACAATGCATAGGTGACCCCATTGGTCTTGAAATTCTCAGAGGTCATTAAGAAACAAGTGAAGACTCAAATGATGGTGGCATATTATAAAATTGAAATTTCTTTCGTGAGTTACATGGGTTTAAGTGGCAGAGGTCATGTGGACCAGTTCTGTCCCAGGGACAGGTCTAGTGTTAATCCAAAGGGCCAGGGTTCTGCCTTAGGGTCTTATTCCTGCATTTTCCTTTGGTAGCTTGAACTTCATTATCGATGAAGTTATTTCAGAACTCGTATTAACTTTTAAATTTCATTAAATGCATATTCCATTTTGCACTCTTAGCTATACTTTATTTCTCAATAGCTATTCGTTCTTCATTTAGACCATACTTTGCAATATTAATCTTGAGCCTTCCCTTGGTCCCAGCATCTTTGAGTCATATCTTGTGCAGCAGTAACATTTTTGAGCATATCTTGGTCTTCCATAACTTTTCTCTAGACTGTTTCAATTGTGTCTGCACTGCCTTTTAGATTTGCATCATCTTTGACGAAAATGGTCTCATAGTCTTTTCTGGGTTATGCGACCATTAAAGTCTCTTTAGATCACAACAGTTGTAATTCTCTTATGTTCTTGCACTCTTAGGCTTGAAAAGTCCATTCTTGTTATGATTGTTGTCTTGCCTTTTATTATGTCATCTTTTTAAACTACCTGCAAATAAAAAATGGGGACAAGGCAAGTTGGGGTTTCAAAAATGTCACCTAGTGATGCAGCTCTATCTAAACATGCTGTCATGCAGTAAATCTCGACATGGGTAGGAATGTTGGCTTGATTAGCAAAAATACCATGTGAGGACATAGCAATCATCGCCATTCGTTGCAGACTGTCTATGCCCATAATACATAGTTGAGATGCAGAGTTAGCAAGGATAGTTCAATGGATAATGCAATGGTTCTATGGCAATATAGAACCATCATTCTTGGGAAGACAGATCTTTTTTGGAATGTCTATTTTTTCCCATGAGACTTTTTTTCAGCTTATATATTCCATGAGTTCTTGTTTCTCATCATCGGCCTTCCTCTTGAGTGTTCCTTCTTTTGTGTTTTGTCTTCTTACTTCCGTACTTAGGTTGTATAGTTAGCTTGTCTAGTTCTGTCATGCATGTGTAGGTTATTTGAATTTGATTAGATTTCATTCAAATAAATTATTTCTAAGCACTTAGTCTACGATAGGCATGTTTTACGATATGTTGCTTACTATAGAGTGGTCCTTATCCATACCTGGGTCGACTTGTTTGATTGTGGGCCCATGTAATAATAAAGGTCTTGGTTTTTTATGAACTCTGCACCTGTTATAACTCGATATGTTCTTTCGGAACCTTGCTTTGTGGTTGTTCTTCAGACGGAGCATTGGGCTCCTAGCATAGTCTCAGCTTGATCAAATTTCTTTTCATACCGGATATAAATTTATTTTCATCATTTAATTTCTCAATCATCTCTTTAGCGTTTTTGTTGGAGCCTAGTTTGTTGCCCCGGTGACCTAGCTTTTCATTCGCAACTATAGTTTTATTCCCGTTCGGAGTTGCATGTGAGACTAGATGTATAACCATAGTTTCTGTCATTTTCTCTCGTAACATTTTTACTCCATAGTTTACGTTTTTGGCTCTCATAACATTTCCACTCCAAGACCATAGTTTTATTATTTTGGGCATTTTCACGTTCTAAGCATTTTTACTCTAGACATTTCATTACATTTTCTGTGAACCATGCCCCGTTTCATAGAGTTTGAATGTATTTTTCTTTCCCTTTGTGTTGATTTTATTTTGCTTAAGATGATAATACCTTGGAAGTTGGCTCTGAATCCAACATAGACCCCAACATAGACGTACCTTTTATTTGACCCTTTCATTTTCCCTTTACTTTTCTTTTGATTTATTGTGCTTAATTCTTAGATTTCCCAAGTTGACCTAGTCATGTTCCTTGTTTAGACGATACCTTCTTATAAATTTTTCGTTCTAGTCATCTGCACCCATTCACACTTGTCTGGATCCTGGTAGATGCTCCCATATAGATTTCTATACCTTATATGATACATCTTTTTACCATGGAATCGAGTGGGATATTGACATTTTGCCTTGGAGTTTCTCTTGAGCATTTATTTGTCTTTTGTCTTCATATTAGGTTGTCTACAATCTCCCACTATTTATTGGTGTTTTTAATCCAAAGGGCCAGGGTTGTGCATTAGTGTCGTATCGTTGCATTTTCCTTTAGTAGCTTGAACTTTATTGTCGATGAAGTTATTTTAGAACTCGTATTAACGTTTAAATTTCATTAAATGCATATTCCATTTTGCACTCTTAGCTATACTTTATTTCTAAATAGCTATTCATTCTTCACTTAGACCATACTTTGCAATATTAACCTTGAGCCTTCCCTTGGTTCGAGCATCTTTGAGTCACATCTTGTGCAGCAGTAACATTTTTGAGCATACCTTGGTCTTCCATAACTTTTCTCTAGATTATTTCAATTGTGTCTGCACCGCCTTTTAGATTGGCATCATTTTTTACGAAAATGGTTCCATAATCTTTTCTGGGTTATGCTTCTACAACTATAACTTATATTGCAATCCTGAGCTCTACAGCTCTCTTTTGTGGAGCCATCATACAACAGGTTTTATCAACATGTTTTTTGGCCTTGTCCCTATGCTCTTCTTATGTCCTTCTTCTGCTCCTCTTGCTACACCTATATCTTCTTCAAGATTTTACAACGGCTCCATATTGGGCTAGGTGTTCCATATTGGGTTGTAGCATCTCTCGCATCTATACCTACTACATTCCTTCTTTGCAAGTTCCTGCAACGAATTTGTTCATGGATTCTTGCATTTAGATTTTTATTCCACATATTGGCATTATCCAGAATCTATGGGCATCCATGGATCTTCTTGGATTGCCTCTTGGGGGCTAGTCCTACAATTTGTTTGATGCCGCTTATTTTGGCTCCCTCTCTCTTGTAACTATTTTGATGTCTTTCAATGGCATCGTGTGATCTCTCAAGGCTGGTAGCAGATATTTTATACTTTTAATTGATTACTCCAGTAGGTGCACATGTATTTATCCATGCTTTGTACGAACAAAGGCCTGATGTTTCATACTTCAAAGTGTTTGGATGCCTAGGATATGCTACCTATTCTAGGGCAATTTCGCAAGAACATGGCAAGCTAGATGACAGATCCTTTGAATGCTAGGGGCCACAACCAATATGAAAGCATGGCGATGCTATGTTCCTATTTCTCAGAAAGTATTTTCTTTTCCGAACATGATATCTATAGAAGATGATGTACTCTTCTATCACAACGGTCAAATAGACTACGATAAGGTAATATGCAATTTGCTTGACGATGAACAATATGGTAAAAATCCATGTCTAGCATGGTCTTTTCCACCAATAGTTCCTGTTGTCCAAACAATCATCCTGCTAATGACATCAAGCGATTAAATTAAAATGTTCCAGCTACAACTACTGATTCACTAATTCATTGTCTCAATAGTGGTCTTGCATCTCTCACTGGGATCAACACTCTTTATCATGCTTTTGAGTATTGGAATATGTTGAACCTCTTCCATCTCCACCATCTGCTACATATGCTCCAGAAGACGATATGACTCGTTTTATGCCAAGGAGATCTATACGATTTGCGTTGGACCAATGCAATTATGCCTTGATGGCAAAAATATTGTTTGATTCTGATCCAACAACATATGCTCAAGCTGCAAAGGATGATCACCGGCAAACAGCAATGCATGAAGAATATTTTACACGTCACAAACAAGACACTTGGTAACTCATTCCAAAACCAGTAGTTCATAACATCCTAGGGGCCAAATGGGTGTTTCGCACAAAGTACCATTATGATAGAACTATTTTAAAGCATAAAGCAAGATTGATAGCCAAAGGCCTCACTCAAGAAGAAGGATTTAGAAGGATTTGATTATAATGAAGTAGTTGTTCCCGTAGTTCGATTGCGTACTATCAGAGAAGTTCTTTCATTAGCAAGTTACAAAGGATAGATAGTCAGTCTACCAATTGGACTTCAAATCTACATTTCTTAATGGAGACTTAGCAAGCGAACTTCTCATGGATCAATCCCCTAAATTCACAGATAAGCAGCATCCCAACTATGTGTGCAAGCTCATAAAAAGCATTTATAGTCTAAAACAATCACCATGCTCTTGGAACATGTAAATAAATGCCTTTCTCATTGACATGCAATACCAAAAATCCAGAGCGGATTCCAGCTAATACCATAAGTTCCAATATTATGTGGTATCCATTAGTTTAAGCACTATTTGATTATATGTGGACAAAACTTGATTTTTTGGATCATTTTTTGAACTCATATATCAATGAGGTTTTTTTCACATCAATTGCCATTACTGACACGTGCTGAATATGCTTCAGCTACATGCATTAGAATTTTGATAGTGGTAGGAAGCTTCTTCTTGTTGGAGGAAGCCCAACAAAGTCGATGGCCTCTATGTCAATGCGATCACCCGCTGTTGTTGGCCTCCATCTTTTCTTTCAGCAGTTGACATAATTAGACGAATATACTTGCTTCCTCACTAGTACTAAATCCTGCCAAGTCACATGAATAGTCTCAAAGTTCTCCTGTTTATCGTCCATCTGAGGTTCTTCAGTAATATACCCCACCTAAGTGGGGCACAAGACATCGCTCGTGCAGAAGAAACATACCTTTCTGCAGGTCTTTGAATGGATTAAATTCCTGTATGGGCCTTTCTTTCCAAGGACCCACATAAGCAAGTGTGACGCTTGCAAGAGTGGCTCTACTGTTGCAACTGCATCTGAACTGCCAGCAGGCATCTGCCTAGTTTGTGGTTAGAATTCCTCGTATCATCCCTCAATGTGAGCAATCGTCCATAGCTCCTGCAAGAGTCGCATCCAATACTCGACCGTGGAGGTAAATTGTGTCGAATATTGGCCTACTCTCGCTCTTGTTAGTGGTCGAGATTGCAACCCAATGGAGAATATGCTGGTGGACTGTAACTGACCTAGGTCTTTTATTGACTTCTTGGGAGCCATCCCTTGTGGCATAGGGGTTCCCATCCTGTCCTTACTTCCACATCCGAATTCCTTCTGCTGGTAGCCATGCTAGGAACCTAGGTTTAAGCCTTGTAATACATGACTAGCCGTTCTCCATTCATGGCAAATTTGAATACCAAAGGGCTAGTGTGGCCTGACAATCTGTCATCACCATCGAGAATGTATCCTTCGATGAACCCTTTACTTTGTAAATAATATAGGGCACTGGTGCCTTGAGATTGCATTTAAGCCACTCATATAACAATTCAGGCATGGTCAGCACCTCAGTTTTCCTCTGAGTCAGTGATAATGATGAATTCCCAAACAATCCATTGATATCCTCATGCATATGGCCGGGCATAATTCAATCTCCTCAAACACACCTAGGGGTGAAAGCATGGAGCTGGGGGTATTTTCGCGCTAGTCAAGCACCCCCCTAAGCATCCAGTGCTAGAAAACTTATTTATTTTTATCTTGTTTTCTATAACTCCATTAAGGCTGAAATTTTGTATTCCGAGACGTAATATTAATGCGTTCCAAGGAAAAATATCAAAATAATAATAATATTTTTCAAAAATACAAAGAAAACGTCCCAAAAAGCGCCCACTAAGCACCATGTGTCGCTGACACAAAAAGTATCCCCCATCTCCATGCTTTAACCCCTAGATACACAAGGTGGAACATGGGAATACATACCGGTTCTTGTTCTGTCTAGATGCGTTGTTCAGTTGCAGAAGTACTGTTTGAGGGAGAGGCGTGAAGGACGGTCCGCTGGAGGTTGGTCAACGACAAATTTGCTAGAAGTGCAGAGGTGTCCCTTAGTGCAGCAACCCATTCTAGTGCTCCAGGCTCAGGAGTTAGATGGCCCCCACTATAATCATGCACCATCTCAGGCTTTTTCAAAATGCTATTTATTGAACCAACATAGAAATTTGAGTCATGTGGCCAGAGGTCCAAAGAGAAATTCCTATATGCACCCTTACCATGCCCATGTGCGATAGCACGACATATCTTCAACTTATCTAGCCTCCAAAGAGACTTCACTGATTGCTGTAATTTTTGGTATCATTGTCTTTGCTTGATCCATCTTTTGTGAATGATACACACAGCTTCCCCTGGATGCCAATGGAAATACACCCTCCAGTACTATGAACAACAGGAAATTTGTTCCACTCTATGTGCCCTTCTACGCTCATGAAGTATGTTCCCTTCTGCCACATCTCTGGTCTTCAATAGCTCCGTGCAAATAACTTCACATGTGTCACATTTGGAGAATGCTATTTTCCTTGCAATGTGACATCCCGAAAACTACACTTCCATGTCTTTATAAACCAAGATACGAGATCTTCTTTCCAGTCAGTGCATCAATCTCTGCATTGACTTCCTTGAGAATGCAGGTTTTCAAAAACATGCAGGCAATTTTCTCACGTTCCTGAATACCATCCTCGTTCCTCCAACTTCGGTGCAGCATGAACTCATAGTTTTCTTTCACAAAAATTGAGAAAGCTGCTTGGGAGGCTAAGGTAGAGACCTGAGGTTTCATTGTGCCACTATTCCTATGCTCAATTTTATAAGCTCTTTCTTGATATTGTGCCTTCTATTTCAGATATCTTAATTTGCATATCTTGGGACCTAGGTACCAGGCCTTTTCACACACAACTTTGCCATGCAGCACTAGCCTTTGGACATGGCGGTCTTTCATATTATTCCCAAACATGTCGTACATGTAGGTGATCCGATCAAATGATTTCATGGAATAGAAGTCCTTCCTTATGTTGATTGCTTCACTTCATAAAAACTTCCCCCAGCATCTCAATCTGCAGCACAATGTCTGTCGATACTTTAGGATAGCCTCATTGGTGGTGAGCCAATCCACCATGGGGGCCTTGAGTATCCTTCTAGGCGGACGGGTGCGCATCGTGTATTTGCACTTCTCATAGTTTGGATGCTTTTCTTCCTCTAAACTACCAATGCTAGATAATGGTTCCTCGAGCTCTTTGCTCAACAATAAGGGCACGTCCAAAAAACTATAGAAAATAAGTTACAAGTTTGAGCAAAAAATAAGCTACGGATCAGCCGCCAACTAGCATTGATGATGGACCATATGACGGTGTCTATAATTAGAAGATATGCAAGAATATAAAAATTTCAATTCAAATTCAAATGCGAACTTGATATCCGTTTGCGACAGGATCCAACCAGTACAAAAAACTGAGAAACAGCTAAAAGAAGCTCCCAACATAGCAAGAGAGAATCAGTCGAAGAAGGCATAAGCACAAATCAGAAAAATGGCGAATCAAACCAATAGCGAGTGGTCGGGTAGCAAGGATTAAGCAGCCAGCAAACAACACCTGAAAGATTTCTTGGCACAATGGGAGGTGCAATTGGAATTGAGGGTGTCAAGTATGGATACCCTCAATACCTTGGCAGGCAATGTCCTACAAAATAAGGAGACACCTTTAATGGTTTAGTTGAAGGAAGAGTTCAATTATGGAAACATTTACATGTTGATTTAGATGCATGGCAAACCTTTGCATTAGGGTTTTTTTGAGATTAAAAAAGGGCCTTCAAAACATGCCAACTAAGCCAAATGAAGATAAATGAACTACCAATCAGAAATCGAGGCTTCTTACCACCATCAGTGGACTATTATAACTAACTCACTGGATCACATTTTCTAGTATAACTATTGATAGAAAAGTCCAAATGAGCTATCGTTTAGTGCAATAGATAGATCGCGTTGAGATCTTTCCAATCTTAGGTGCTTTGCACATATCTTAACCACTTATGATTGTCAAAACTTTAAAAAATATGGTTTTTACCATTTTTTACTATTCTACGGGGTTAAAAGATATGACACCCAAGATTGGAAAGGTCTCAATGAGATCTATCTATTGCACCAAACAAGAGCTCATTTGGACTTTTCTATCAACACTTATGCTAGAAAATGTGATCCGAAAGAATTAGTTATAAATTTTTGCTGATCAATTACCGGATTCAGCTTTTTACAATTGGTAGTTCATATAGCTTAGTCAGCAGTTCTTAGAAGGCCCTTTTATGATCTCAAAAAATCCCTAATGATAAGATAAAGTCACATCTTACAGAATTTGAGAAGCAAAATAGGATTAAGCATGACATTAGGCTGATAGGAGTAATAGAGAGATCTAATGAAGACACATTACGAGTTACTACAGAGATATTGAAGAACCAGTTCAAAGAACACAGGAGCATAATAGTTAAGGCAGTACTAGTAGGGGCATGGAGGGGCAGGGCGAGGCACATCAACTAGCACTACCATATATATATGGTGGCCCCGGAAAGAGTTCCACTACCAAGGTGCTTCAAACTAAGGAATGAGCTAAAAGTATAGGAGGCACTGACTGCAATGCAGAACCAAGGGTTGCACAGGGAACTAGAAAAGGTACAAAAGCTCTCTTCAGCGTGGAAACCATCAGGAGTAAGAAATGGCAAATTGTGGAAAAGAGTACGGGACCAGATAAAGGAATAGCTTCTGCAGATAAGGAGATCAGAGGCTAGTAGAACAAGAGAGATGGAGGCAGAGAAAATAGGAAATTTAAAGACCAGATGGTTGGAAAGAGATACACCATGAAGCCTCTAGAATAATAGGGTTAATATCCATTTTGTAAAAACAAAAGCGGGGAGAGAAAAAAAAGACCCTTGGCAAAGACAAGAGGACATGACACCCTTGGAGGCCAAGAAGAGGGGGCAATCGAAGAAATGGAACAAAGGGACATAACCATAGAAGGGGCGGGACATCAGAAGGGGAAAAAGAACTGCACCAGATGAAAGATTGGAAGAAGCAAGAGAACATGACATCATATATCTAGTCGATATTGGGGCATGAAAGAAGAGGCTACCAGAAGAGCCTGGTTAGAAAAAATTCAGTATAGGAAGAGGCATTGTAGGTTAGAAAAAAGGTTGCAAATGAAGCATATTTTATTGCATGTGATATCAATAAAAGATATATGCTAGTTAATGTCAAATTACATAACAAATAAGCTCTCTATTGACTGATTGCATATTATCCACCAAATTGTGATAGACTGAAATTATTAAATCGTGGGGAAGTAGTTATGAAATACAAGGAGAATGGGGCCTTAATCATGGTGGGAGATGTGAATGCCAGGTCGGGCTAAGAACATCTAACCTGAGATATTTGAGATAGGAAAATAGGAGAACCCGGACATTAGGACCTACGCTAAAAAAGGAGTGCTTCAAATTCAGAGAAAGAAAGAAGAAGCTTTATTACTCAAAATAGAAAAGGAAATGTGTAGGAGGGAATGGAAAAAATGGGATCCAACAGAAAATGGTAATGAGATCAACGACATATTAGTTATGGTGGAAAAATTGGTGTTTGTGCGAGTTAAAAAAAAAGGAATGGAAACATGCCTTCAAAACTTCGATATGGTTTGATAAGGAGTGCAGAGAACAGAGAGGAAGAATTAGCAGGCCAAGGAAACCGAACCTTCTGCTCAAGATTTCGGAGACTTTGATACCATTCACCACGACATGTTCATTGTTCTATCTCACAAACATGCCATGCTTAGGATAATATAAGCAATCCATGACAATACAGTTCGCGACTATCATGCCTATAAACCTCATCTCTAGGTACTGGTCACACAAAACATTCTCGGGTTCAGTGAAAGATATGAATCCCTGCCTGCAGAAATTGCACCGCATGAATGCCAAATCCCACAGACCATGTTGATCAGGGTATATCTGGTCAGTGGTGTGGCAGCTCCCCTGCCTTCTGCTGGCACTTCAATGATATTGTCATCATCTGATGTTCTAGCATTCTCGTCTATTACAGGCATTGCACAAGTATTTTGTTCTACACGACTTCTTTTTCAAGTTGTTGAATTATCATTCAGGCATGCATTGCGTGGAACCTTTCGTCTCTAGAGGACGAAGGCTCCTTAGCCTCTCCAAGAGTATCTGCATTCTTAGTTGCCATAGAAGAGCTATTTCAGGGAAAAGCACCTCTTGGATACCAATGTTGACCATGCCATCTAGAAATTCCTTCAAAGTGGCATTGATTTGAACCTCCAAAGAAATCCCTCCCCACCATATGACCATCCCGGCAAAGGTTCAACAACTGTGCACAAAATAACCTAAAAAAGAACGACACATACTTCCCACATCTAAAAAAGTTAAGCACTGAAACACAGATATTTCATTTGTCTAAAAGAAGTAGATCGCATAAATTG
Source organism: Isoetes taiwanensis (assembly GCA_021234155.1). Classification (NCBI taxonomy): domain Eukaryota; kingdom Viridiplantae; phylum Streptophyta; class Lycopodiopsida; order Isoetales; family Isoetaceae; genus Isoetes; species Isoetes taiwanensis. Next base: position 201,039 of record JAJEKV010000320.1, on the reverse strand, counting down.
GGCGACCGCCCAATTTGTGAATAGGTGGCAGGGCCCCCAGGGGCTACATTTTTTCCAACTAGAAAGAGCGCCTAATTTGGGAGTAGGTGGTGAAGGCTTCAGATGCTAGTTCATCATCAAATAAGCCTCAAATTGGGCGATTGCCCAATTTACAAATAGCGGGCATGGCCATAAGAGGTTAGTTATGACCCATACAAAACTGTAACTGCTCTCAAATAGGGCAGACACCCGATTTTAGCTTTAGGGAAGGGTTTCTAACCAAAACAAATCATAGAAAAGATACAACTTATCTTTCAAATGCAAAGTCAAACAACTCTAAGCCTTTTCGATGTGCAAACAACTGCATATCATGAGTTGAATAGACAATGGTGATCCTTGAAGGAACCTAGCTCTTGGTGAGAATCTGGTTGTTGATTTAGGTGGGGATTTGGCGGAAGTTTTTGAGAAGAGCAGGAGCGCTTAAGAAAATAAACCTCATGTGAACCGGCCACAAATAACTTATAGCCTCACGTAATGGCCCAACAGTCTGCCACAAGATCCATATGATAAAATATCAATCCAAACCTTAGTTCATAATTTCTTCGTTAGCACATAACTATTGTTAATGGAGCATTCCTTTGTATATGTCGTTCTCCATTTTTATGAATTATGACTTGATCTTGACCTATATGCCATGGATCTGTAGTGAATAGTGATCTCGTTAAGCTTGTTGTTCGAAGATATCAATATGTTAATCATGCAAAACATAATATTCGCATATTATAGTGCATGTAGAAATACCTATTATATTCTCCACATCCTCTTTAATAATTTTAAGCATAATAATTTTTATAGAAACGTAATTTTAAGTCCCACATATTTAAGAGCATCATTTGCACCGTTGGGAACAGAGACAATTTGAACGAATGGCTAACTTTACACAAAATAAATGTTCTAGAAAATGATAGGTAAATGAGTTAGTAAAGGAGAATTTTTTCCTTGAACGCCTCAAAAATTCCTTTTTCTCGATAAACAAAAATGTTTGCAGCGGTCTGCGATAAATTTCATGTAATTTATCAGACTCTTGTGCATATAGTGAAAGTTTCCTTTTTTTTTTTTCTTATCATACTACGCCTCTGCTGATAGTAAAAGATGTGCGGCCTAGACTGTACGTCCTTGGCTAGATTATGTGCCAAATATCTGGTCTCGGATGCACAACTTCAGTCATGTTTTTTTGGTTATCACCCTCGGCCAGACCAATGACCTTATCTTCTATTATACACCTTATGGCACACTCTGGATCATTGGATTCAGAGATATTCCGGTGAACATCCCAAATCAATGCACCACGAATTCACACATCAGACCCCCATAGAGAGAGGCACTCCCTTGTGCATATATGTACGTATGTTATACGGGAAAATTGTGGAGTACAATGCAACTAACTATTGAACAACCAAGGGCATGAATTCAAATAAAAGAAATGAGTTAATGAATACATTGGTTGTTACCAGGGAAAAAGTTAAGGAACTTTTCTATTCAAAGTGGTGAAATAGACTTGGCTAAAGTATGCCAAAAGTTGAGATGAAAGCTTCTAATGTTTAACTAAACTTTCTGAATTTTGCCACTTGTACTTTCTTACGTTTGGCTAAACTTTTATTTAAAAAAAAAAAATCTTCTATCTTTTGACTATTTTGCACTAATTCAAGGCCTAAATATTAACTGACCATAAACTTTCCCGTTTTTTGTTTCGTATTTGGATTGTGATGGTGGGGAGTAAGATTTTGCTTGTGTATAGTATGGGAATCCGTATATTTTAGGCGCTTTGAGGAGCTTGTTGGCAGTTAGATGTCCAATTTGTAATTTCGACCTGGTTGCAAGCACCAACAAGCTCCAAACCATGGCAGCCATGGCGGTTGTCATTTCATAACTTCTTCAGAGTGGGGGCAGCCATGGTTTCTAGGGCATTCCAATGGCAATGATTCTCCATTTTATGAATTATGACTTGAAAAACCTATATGCCATGGATCGATTTGTGGTTTCTTATCCGTTTGGGGTCTCTTTGTTCCGATTTGGGATTTCTTAATCAGCAAAACATAATATTCGTGGTATTATTCCTGACCTTCATCCTTTGCAAATCCTTGCACCCTCTTTAATTAGTTCCTTCTTGAGAAGTTTTGCTCCAATGCCAGAAGTCCCACATGTTTAAGAGCATCATTTGCATATCCGACCAATTCTGAACGAATGGCTACTTTACATCTTGGAAGCCCTAACAAGGCGGGGAGCAAATGAGTTCGTGGAGGTGAGGTTTGATGAGGGTTTTCTTTGGTCCGCAATTCCTTTTTCGAAAACACCAATGGTTTTCAAGTGGTTTTTTATTCGGCGATCGTTGGTTTCACACCATTGTGAAAAAGCATGCTTTTTTTTTTTTCTTATAATGGCCATTGATCCGGCAAAGATGTTTGGGAATATTCTCCATATCAACGGTGGGGAATAAAACTTGAGTGTGACGCCATAAACCCCGTAAAAAACAATATTATTATTCAATATTAACTGACCATAATAAATATAAAGGTATAGGATAATTTAGCTAAAGTACACTCAAATTTGACATAAAAGCTTCTAAGTTTTGGCTAAACTTTCCAAATTTTGGCAGTTACACTTTCTTGCGATTAGCTAAAGTCGGACGAAATGGATGTGCGGCGTGAAATAGACCTGGCTAAAATTTTATTTTTTTTAGCCCAAAAAGGGCCATAGTTTAGCCAATTATTTTTCAAAAAAGGTCAAAATTTCGCCATTTAGCTAAGTTTAGCCACTAATTTTTTCCATGGTTGTTACATGAGAATATATTCGCCATTACATGAGATTACATTGAAGATTCCACAGAATGAAAATATATTTCGCAATTACATATGGATACATCAGTAATGGCAACTACATGACAATACGGCCGTCAGATATAATCTGTTCAGGCATTCCATGAGATAAAATCCTTCCATATTGGATACTGCCATAACATATACACATTCCGAACATAATATTCCAATTGATTGTGGTGCTGTCCAATTGATTGTGCCACAATGAATGCCACAATGGGACAATGGTTGGCACAAAATTTTATAGCCAACCCACATTATTTAAATACTAAACACGTAAAAGACATGTTTTCGAAATTTTGGTCAGACAATGGACAATGGTCAGACAATGGACAATGGAAATTGGAGTAATGCACATAAATGGGGAATGTACCTCAAAACGGACCTCAAAACGGACCTCAACCGGCATGCATTGTCGAAGATCCATTAGCAGGAAACAAATTTAATCCACATCCAAATCTACAATGTCAATATTCTACAAGACCACGCATTTTCTATTCACACTGGGAGAATGAATAACCTGGACATTCTTCATAAAGAAGATTAATTTTGTTTTAATGTTTCAGATGGCTTTTAGCAGGAATTTGCATTATGAGTTATCGTTTGCTGCAGACGACAGAAACATGAGCTGCTTAAGGAGGAGTTCCATCATGTAAAACAGTATAAACGTTCAATTTTGATATGGAATAGAAAGAAAACAACACAGGTAACAATGTAATATTATTATGTTCCCTTCTTAAATTTCATCTTCAATACTTCATTATTTGTATATTATCTGTATGCTAGATGTCCAAAGCCAGGAGCCTTATTCTTATTTTGTGATCCCATGTATTGTTTGTTTATCAGACAAAGCTTGCTCAAATGTAAATTTTCATTGAGTTGTTTGTGAATGCAAAACTCTAGATACAGTATCCATCTTTTTAGAAGATAAGAACTAAGAACGTATAGCAAAGAGCACAAGAAACATTCAGCAGAAAAAAACATGTGATCTTGGAGGATAATTGTTACTTCTTTTCATTTGCTCATCTGAGACATATCTGTACATTCAACCCATAGTGGGAGTCAATCTAACAATCATGATAGAAATCCAGCAGCTCATCAATCTGGAGTTTAGCTGTCTGCTTTTTGTCCTTGCGCAAAAGCCATAGAAAGTGTTCAAACAATACTGGCTCACAAGGGATTGTAAGGCCTCCATTATATTCAAATCCATACTCTTGGGCAGATCTATCAAGCAGCCTTCTCATAAATGGGCATCTCAAAATCTCAGTGTCCACGACAAATCTTTGCCTTTGCCCTCCCACATACATTGCTATACAACCTTCAGGCACTTCACAAAACCCAGAGCAGCATGCTTCTCCCTCGCAGTTGCTGTCCAAGTCTGAAGAACTACAGTTGCTACTCGCGGCCCAAGAATTTGACCTTGATAGCATATTTCTGTTCCCAAGGAACTCATAAAACCTGCACAACTTAGCCTTCAGGGAAGCCATTTCCTGGTGCTAGAAAAAGGGAATAAACTAGGAAATCTGTAGAAAGAACTGATTGCATCATAACTGAAGGAATGCTTCATTTTATAGTCAATACCAAGGGTAAGGGCAAGTAGCAAGAACAATAAGTAAATGGTCTCCTTCATGGGATTCAAGCTGTCTGCAAATACAAGAGGCCTGGCATGGCCAATATTGAGGTTGGTCTTGGCATTACTTGGCAAACATGAACAAGTAGGAAAGGAATATGACATTGGTGGACAAAAGTGCACAGTTAAGGACAAGCATAGCCGGAAAAGTTTCGGCAGCTGCCGTATTTTTGTGTACTCAACCATTATAATACTGCCAAATTTCAATGTGGTATGCTGTCAGCAATATCATGTTGCTCAGTAAAATTCAAGTTTATAAGACCAAAGATATTTGATGCCAAGTAATGGAAGTGCTTTAAGGTTGGACAATGCCTCGTACCAGCAAGAAATAGTCTGTTGCATTTCACAAGCTAAAGTAAGACATATAATATGATTTGTCTGAATATGTAGACAAATGCCTGTGAAAATGGGTCCAGGCATTTAATGTGTACTTACAATCGTCCACCTTGCAGCAATCCATATTGGTGATAAAACCAACCAAGCCTTCATATTTCCAACACATCCCTCCTCACAAGTTCTTGCTCGCCATTGCTTTTTTAAATATGGCATCCAGAAACATGATCCCTAGATACATAATATCTAGATAGATATTTTACTGGTCTTTTTTAAAAGACAATTAACAACAGTTTTCTTATTTTACTGCATTCTGGATTCAAAGTCAAAAAGCCATGCTTGATTGATCATGCAGCATTAGAATATCTAAGAAACAGGCTCACCTTGTCAACAATATACGGTGCTGCATTGTCCAGAATTTATCCTGACACTATCTGGCCCACGCCACAACTGCCTTACAGTTGAGATATTTCATTGTACCAATATGCATGTGGTAAGAGAAGCAAGTAATACAACTTGTGTAGACAAATGCATGTGCTGAAAAGAAGAAGTAGGTCCGCCCATTTATTGTGTACTCAAATGTCCTACCCTCTTGGTTATAAATCCAGCCTCATCTTTCTCTCTTCCAACACTTCTCATATTCTTATTCATAACTTCTTACTTTCTATTGCTTGCCATGGCTCCTTTGAGATCTAAATTGCAAAGGTTGTCTGATTTCCTGCAAAGAAAGGACAGGTTATCAAGATCAAGTTCTCGGAGTAGTAGCAGGAGCAGCTCTCTTTGTCAAATGAGTGACTTAGGCAGTGATTATGAAGAAGATGCGTCCTGTGTTGAGGTTTCAGATATGCCAGAAGGTTGTGTGGCAATGTATGTAGGAGAGAAAAGGCAGAGATTTGTTGTCCCAACTGCTGTTTTGAGCAATAATTTGATGAGAAGATTGCTGGACAGATCTGCTGAAGAATATGGATTTGAATATAGTGGCGGCCTCACAATACCATGCGATCCTGTTCTATTTGAGCACTTTATGTGGCTCTTGAAAAAGGACCAGGGACAGGCAGCTCAACTAGCTATTGACGAGCTGTTAGATTTCTACGACTGTTAGCTTAGGCGAAAGAAGTTTTGCCTCCCATTCTGTTATTCATTTGTACAGAAACTGCCCCCAATTTTGGGGTAATGAATATACTCCCAATTTTCGTTCATATATTCTGTAGTAGCCGTTGTTTTAGAGTGGTCACAATGCACTATAAGTCCTTACTAACAATCCGCCACATAAACTTTAGTTGAAACATTTGTTTTGCCATGGATTCTTTGTTTTGAAAGGCATCTCTGCTTAGAACAGAAAAACTTAACTGTTTCTACACGTAAATCAGGAACAAAGTTCCAAACTGGCCAAGGGCTAAGGTAATAGAGCAATCCGCTTGTTGTTGGGCTGCTACTGCCGGAGCAGAAACTCTACCCTTCTGAAGGAGCACTTGGCCATGTTCAATATGAGAACTGGTGGATGCACATTTTAGCAGCATTTCGAAGACTATGGATTAAAGCATTTTGTGAAAGAGATGATGCAATCGTATGAAGCCCTTAGCTAATTTTTGAGGTGAAAATATGCTGATAGATAACCCTAGTCATCTCAAATCGATTCCAGAGGCGACCATTAAAGTCACAACAGCTGTAATCCTCTTGTGCTTGGAGAGTCGTCCATTCTTGTATTCTTGTTATGATTGTCGTCTTGCCTTTTATTATGTCATCTTTTTTAAACATGGCAAGTTGGGGTTTCAAAAATGTCATCTAGTAATGTCATCTAGTGATGTACCTCTATCTAAACATGTTGCCATGCAGTAAATCTAGACATGGTAAGGAATGTGGCTTGATTATCAGAAATACCATCTAAGGATATAGCAATCATCGGCATTCATTGCAGACTGAGTATGCAAATAATACATAGCTAAGATGCAAAGTTAGCAAGGATAATTTAATGGATAATGCAAAGGGACCATCATTCTTGGAAAGACAGACCTTTTTTGGAATGTCTATTTTTTCCCATGAGACCTATTTTCAGCTTATATATTCCATGAGTTCTTGTTTCTCATCATTGGCCTTCCTCTTGAGTATAGTTAGCTTGCCTAGTTCTATCATGCATGTGTAGGTCATTTGAATTTGATTAGATTTCATTCAAATAAATTTTTTCTGAGCACTTAGTCTATTCTATTCTATTCTAAGATAGGCATGTTTTACAATATGTTGCTTACTATAGAGTGGTCCTTATCCTTACCTGGGTCGAGTTGTTTGATTGTGGCCCATGTAGTAATAAAAGTCTTGGTTTTCTATGAACTCTGCACCTGTTATAACTCGACTTTTCTTCTTTGGAGATGGTTGCTGATGTTCTTTCGGAATCTTGCTTCGTGATTGTTCTTCAGACAGAGCATTGGGCTCCTAGAACAGTCTCAGCTTGATCAAATTTCTTTTCGTACCTTCTTCTATCCTTCTTCTCTATGTGTATTTTAACTTTAACTTGTCTTACTGGGTTAACTAAGAGACTTGCTATGTTTTTCCACTATTGGTTTTGCCTTGCATTCCTTTTGTTGAAAATTTTGAATTTAGCCTATTTTGCTTCTTAAATCCTGTGTTGCTGGGTTGTGTCCATGCAAACAATTATAAATTGATTGTTCCTCTCCCAAAATCCATTGTAGCTTTTGTGTTGTCCAAAATAGGCTCCTATGTTGCTTATGGCATGAACACTTCAAGTTGATCTCATCTCCTACATTGCAATACCATTTTTTGCCTCAACTGCATCAAACTCAGCCTTTTGCTTGTATAGAACAACCTTTGAGCTTCTGCCTAATTAATGATTGATTATGTATCTTCTTTCAATGAAATATTATATGTTTTCGGATGCTTCATTTCTTATTATAACTAGTTTTTTCCATTAGTTTTATTCCTATTGGCCATGAACTTGCTTGGGGTCAATGCTTAGATCCATATGATTTATCTTATGGACTTTTTGTCTTCTTGATAGCATTATTGCTTACTAGTCTTAGATCCATTGGTACTTATAGGCTTTTATACTTATATCTATCCTAATGGTTGTCTCTAAGGCACCCTTCATTTTCTAACTTATATGGAACTCCAAGTCTTTGCCACATATTGTCTTCTTATGTTTCCTTAGCGTTATACTTTACAGGGCTCATATCTTCTTCCTTTTTTTTTGAAAGATCAAGTTAATTAATATCAAAACAGAGTAAGTACAAGAAGAGCGATACTAGGGTACTCCTGCCCACACTCGAGCGAGAACCCAAACAGCACGTATACCTACCTACGACTCATGAGACACACCTACCAAAGCTGTCTACAATGAGAAGGGTCCTTTTCCAGACAGCTGCCTTGAACTGCTCTCTACGAGGGGACGCCAGGTAGGGCTCATATCTTCTTGATAGCTTATTTTTAATTTTTCTCATGATGAACCATTGGAGCCTTGGATGACAATATTATTTTGGACTTGAAGTGCTAAATAACTATTAGACCAAAAAGATCTTTCTTAGCCTTTCAGCCTTGGTATCATAAGCTTTGAGACAAGTTTACATGCACTCCTTGTCCTTCTAAAGTTTTTCTCCATGGACGTTAAAAAATCTATTCTATTCTATTCTATTCTTGATTCTCCAAGTATATTTCCCATTCATTTTTTGTCCCCTATTCTAGCCAGAATTATGCATAGATATTTTCTTTAATTGTTCTCTCCTCAGTGCAGTTCATGGCTTCTTAGTCAAAACCAAGTACTTGTTCTTCCTTGTGTAATATTCACGATTGCCTTTCTCTATCATTTCTTTTCTCTTTGGAAGTAGTGTTACGACTTTTGAGTCGGCACCAATCGGGTTGGTTGTTTCTCCGTATTTGGTTCGCATATATGCCCTTCTCTATTTTGTTGTCTTTGCTTATCTCGACAACTCTAGAGCAAGTCTTGTTGGATGTTTTTTCCCCATTTATATTCCATAGTTAGTTTTCACTCTTTCTCTTGACCTTTGTCCGACGATATTTTTCCACTTACCTTTCCTTCTATCGCATCTTTTCTTTTCTCGCCGTCTACCATTACACCTAGGGTTTATGAGGTGGAGTGTTCCTCTTCTTTCGGCCATATGTTGTTTTTTTATTGCTATAGAGAGTCTCCCAAGAATGCAATGGTTCTATGGCAACATAGAACTATCATTCTGGGAAGGGACTCGCAAAGAACACAAAACTAGCCGATAGATAGGCTTGTCATTCATCACAACAGCAGTATACAATGTGTAGAAAAATCTGAATGGGGGGCTGACCATAGGAACAATGTCTAGCAACCCCATAAATGAAATAAGAAAATATGCAAAGGCAAGAAAGAGGACAATAGCGACAACTTCTGATCGGGATAAAAAACTCCGTCCTTTCGCGTTTTCGAGGAAAACCCTAATGAGAAATGGTCACCCTAAAGAGTAAGGTAGAAAATTAGTGAAGCCCCCCAAAACGCGCATCAACGCCATGGAATGTGTGAAACCTGGAAAAAAGGAGAGATGCCTAGAAAGTACCCATTAAACGTTAATAAAATAGGTACAACCATGGCAGGAGAGCACCCTCTAAGAAAGTAGTCCCCGAAAAAGCAAAAACACCCATTAAACGTTAGGAACTGTAAACAAACATATATAGAAATAGAAAACATCACTGAGAGGTGGAAAAAGAAAAAATAGCATCATCAATAGGTGGAGATCATGCATCACCCAACGGGTGGAAAGATATAGATAGCATCACCCAGTGGGTGGAAAATAATTTGCGTCAGCCATCAGGTGGAAAAAGCATCACTCAACGGGTGGTCGGTACTGAACAGAAACATATAAACAATAGAAGAACTGAAAACAACATATAAGGGCGGGTAGGGTGGGAAGCAATGGACAAGGAAAGAGATGATGTTGTGAGAAGACGGCGATAACGAGCCATCAGAAGGACGAGCACATATATAGCTGCTCGTCCCATCCCAGAATAACGATCCGAGGGCTCGGATCGATGTCATTCTGGGAAGGGACTCGCAAAGAACACAAAACCGGCCGACTACCAGGGAACTTCCTTATCTACAAGCCCAGCTGACGGGAAACGTCTAACTGTCGAGCAACATCGCAGACCACATAGCGAGAAGGAGAGCATGATGACCGCCATTCGCCGTGAACATGAACATCAGTACATGGAACTCCCTAGGCAGTTATTGCGGATGGAAGAGGAAGATGGCCAACGACGATGCCTGCCACTATGAAGCACAATTTCATTAACTATGGACAATACCTGAATTTATGGACCATTTTTTAGTACACTTGCATGAATGACTCTTTTTCATACACTAGTTGACATCCCTACTTGTCTTGCATATGCCTCAAAGAATGATGCACCCGTATCTTAATAGTATTAGGTATCTTCTTCTTGTTTGATGGCTCCCAAGCGTAGTCGATAGTCTCCAGTTCTATGCGGTCACTTGCAGTCGTTGGCCTACATCTCTTCTTCCAGCAATTGGCATAATTAGCTGGGTAGACTTGGTTCCTCACTGGGATTGGCTCCCACCAAGTCACAAGAATAGTCTCAAAGTTCTCCTTCTTATCATCCATTTGTGGGTCCTCAGTAGCTAGGCCCACCCAAGTTGGGCACAGCACATCATCAGGGCGTGCCATAATAAACATACCTTTCTTCAAATCTTTGTATGGGTTGAATTCCAGTACAAGTTTGTCCTTCCAGAGGCCGACATAAGGAGGAGTGATAGTAGCAATTGGCTCCACCACTACAGCTACATGAGGTGGAGCTCGCGCTTGCCTAGTACGTGGCCAGAAGTCATTATAAGTGCCTTCGTCACTGCTGATGTTCCCGAGTTCTTGCAAGAGTTTCATCCAATATTCAATCGTGGACGTGAATTGTGCCGAGTACTTGGCTGTTTCTGGAGCACCCTTGTTACTAGTTGAACAAGCAACCCAATGCAATATATGCTTGTGGATACTGTTTCGCAGCAGGCCAAGGTCCTTCACCGATTTCTTGGGAGGAAGCAGCTTAGGATATCCAACAGGCATCATGGGCTTCCCGTCCTCTTTTTCTTTCCACATCTTTATTCCACCAGCAGGCAACCAATCCAAGTAAGTGGGTCGAGTTTTGTAATACATGACTGGCCAATCACCATTCATAGCGAATCTGAAAGTTAGAGGGGTGGTATAACTTTGTCAATCTATCATCCCCATCTGGTATGTAGCCTTCTATAAAACCCTTCCAATCCGAAACTTTGTCAACAACATAGGGACACGGTGTATTCAAGTTGCATTTGTGGAATTCATCAAGATGGTTACGGCATTGTGAGCACCTCGACCTTCTTTAAAGATGTAGAGAAGTTACCAAACAAGGCATCGATATCATCATGTGTATGACCAGGGCATCATGAACCCTAGCTCAATCTCTTCAAACACACCAAGATATACTAGGTAAGAAAGATAGGAGAAGACATACCTATTAGGTGTTACGTCCGGATGCATTGTCCAACAAATAAAGTATCTTGGGCAGAGGCTTCAATGATGATCCCTCGACTGGGAAAATTAGCGGTATCTTTGTTATTGGATAGTGACAACTTTGACCCCAAAGGCCGTGGTGTCTCAAGGGAGGGACACCCATTTTGGAGCGGATGATTCGAGGCAGCGACAGTGGCCTCCCATACTACTGGTGCCCCATCTCTAATCTCTTCAAGATGCTATTCAAAGAACCTACATGGAAGTTAGAGTCATCTGGCCATAAGTCCAGGGCAAAGTTTCTATAGGATCCATTTCCATGACCATGAGTCAATGCACCAGATCAATGTAGTTTTGAGCTTGTCAAGTCTCGGAGAGACTTCACGATTGTTGCAATTTTGGAATCATTGTTTTCGCTTGATCCATTTTGTCGTGAATAATACAAAGATATTGGCGGGATACGTGGGAGTATAATCTCCACGACCCGATCTTGTGTGCGACCACGAGGCTGCTCCGATCTATGCGCTCTTCTTTCATCATGCAGCATCCTCCTCTCTCCTTCATCTTTGGTCTTCAGTAACTTTGTTTCTTCTGCTGCGGTGGGGCAAGGATTCACCGTTCTCCCTCACAAACATGGAAAACACGGCCTCACATGCCCGGCGTCGAGGCGAGGGCTTCAAGGTGCCACGCTACCATTTTCGCCCTTATGCGTGCACCCTCAAGAAATTGGGCCTTCCATTTCGGATCTCGCCGACTTTGAGATCCCGAGACCAAGGTACCACGCCTTTTATAAGCGAGATTCCCTTGCGGCACTAGTCGTCCCACTCTTGACCTTTCATGTTGTTGGCGAACATGTCATAAACAAAAGTAACCCTATCACTTGATTTCATGGCAAGGAATTCCTTTTAGCATGTTAACAACTTGATTCAGTAGAGAACTTGGCGCAACACCTATTCTTGCAACACAAGGTCCTCCCCATGGCGAGGATAGCATTACGAGTGGTGAGGCGAGGCAAGCTTTGGTGGCCTTACAACCTTCCCGGGCTGTCGGGAATGAAAAGTGTAATGTCGTTTCTCATAATTTGGGTGCTTCGATGCTCACGAGGTCCCCTGGCTGGACACTATATCTGCTTCCTGTTGCGGTGCTGCGGTCAATATCTCCGGAGACCTTTACTCCATCAACATGGGCGAGGTCATTGTTCCATCTCACGAGCATCCCGGTTTGGCGCTGCAAGCAACCCCGGCAACGGATGTTCACTTCGAAAGGGAGGGAAACCTTCGATTCTGATACTCCCACAAACTTGAAACCCGAAAATGGTCACAAAGCGCATCATCGGGGCCGATGAAAGATATGAATCCCTTCCGGCGATAATGGAGTTGCACGAGTGCCATATCTCACAATCCTTTTCAAGAAGGGTATATCTTGTCAGCGGTTGTGTCTCCTTTCCCACCTCTGTCCGCTGTCTTTTGCTGGGGACGTCATTACCAGACGACTCACGAGCATCTTCACTTCTCGAGAAGAATGAGCCCCGGCTTCGCTATTGTGTTTTGCATGCGGGTTGGCCAAGGAAGGGTATGGTGGCCTTCGAACACTTCCTCCACACCTACGCTCACTACTCCATTCGATATTTCCTTGAAGTGGCATTGTGTCATTTGCCCCACAACTCCCTTTGCTACTAGATGTTCATTAAGGAAGAGATACACAACCCCACAAAGGATTTCAGTAGTGTTAAAATCGAGTAAGAAAGACGAGAAAGCAATGCAAAGGACATGGGGGGAAGGCCATTCAATGGGTAGACGGACAATGAAATTCCTCTTGTTATTAGATTCCCCTTGTTGCAAATTGGGCGGCCGCCCAATTTGAACCGAATGAGGCGCTTATATGAGGTTAGTATAGATGCAGGCAGTCTCACACTGGGCACAAATAAGGGTTCTTGCTCTGAATAAGCTATGACTGCGGACAAATTGAAGCCACCCAATTTGGTCGTGATTGTAAAGAATTGTAAAGAAGCGAGGAGACTTCGGCCCAATTTAATTTAGTACCATAGAAAAACACATTCGAAAGTGACAACTTGAGAATAGGCACAATAGGCACAACTTGAGATCTGATTTCCCCAACCGGCCAATTTCACCTATCTCGTCATGTACAAAAAGGAATGACCGGGACCATCAATTTGGTCGTGATTGTAGAAGAACCGTAAAGAAGGCGGAGACTTCGGCCCAATTTAGTTTTCCATAGAAAAAACACAATCGAGTGGCAACTTGAATAGGCACAATAGGCACAACTTGAGATACAGTTTCCCCAACCGGCCGCCCAATTTGTCCCTTTGTGTAGATGAAACTGAACGAGATAGACACTAAAAGAACCCCTTTTGATTGAAGGGACGAGGGTTGGACTGCACACCTGAGTGGAATTACCATTGAGCTACCAAAACAAATACAATCGAGCATTGGAAGGGCCTGACTGCAGATAAGGGTGGACTTATCAGGATAGTTCTTGGGGACAAACAAACGACCATGGAGAAAACAGCAGGCACACAATTCCTGCACACCAATTTCAGAAAAAGGAAGGACTGCATCGAAACTTAGAGTTTATGTAAATGTGACAGTAGATGTCAAAGTCCAAACTTCAAAAATGTGACCGAACTACCACCCCGGTGAATGATGAGGAGTAAATCAACAGGCGCCATCGAAAAGGCGTGAATGAAGAGGTGTGAATGAACAGGCGTGAATGAAGAGGTGTGAATGAACAGGCGTGCTTGAAGAGGTGTGAATGGACAGCCGCGAATGAAAAGGCGTGAATGATTATATCCCTTCAGATTAGATTTGCAGCAATTACACATCGAGCTATGGCGAATAAAACAGAGGAGCAGCACAAACCTTTGGAGATTTCGTGGCCATGAGTATGAAGCGATGAAGATATTTGCGTCTTGAAGAAAAGATAGTAGCCAAACAGAGCAGTGCCAGAAAAACAATAGGTTTGAAGCGCATTTACATTTAAATACAAATTCCCCCCAAAATTTGAATCTAATTTCCCCCCTATTTTGAAAGTTAAATGTCCCCCCTAATTTCGAAGTAATATGTCCGGTCCCGCCTAAAACACGTGCGACACGTGCATGACTCGAATTAAATTTGGGCGGGCTTTAAATGACGGATTTGAAATTTAAAATCTCCGTGCATTTATTAATAAGGTCCACAATTAATTCCTCACACTCGAACCCATCAACGGTCCATTTTTATTTGAAAAGGCCTACCTCTCACATGCACGACACTTGTCTTCCGCTCATGAAAGGTCCATAACCCTTTAAAAGCCCCTCATTCTCCTCATTGCGGTTTTAGAAAATTACGTGCTTCTTTGGTGCTTTTACGCTCCGCTTATCCTTTATCGCCTTCATATTTTTTACCCACGAAAGTCATTCTCATCCCTCCCGAACCAGCTGTCGGCTTCGGATCGAGCACTTGGCGCCTTGTGTTTCTCGGCCGCTTGTCGCCATCCTGTTGGCGCCTTCCTCTGTTCATTGTCCTATCGCCTGGGAACCCCTGTACACCAAGGAATCTTAGCAGTTGATGGCATCTCGCCCCACCACGGGGAGGCAAAGGTAAAATTTGGACTACTATCTTTCTTAATATAAACTTGAGCGTCTGCCTGATTGAGTATGCCATATCATAAACCTCGGGGTATCCTACTTTTGCTTTGAGGAAATTGGGCTGTGGCTGACAAATTAACCTCTTCTAAATGCCTCACTGGTCCCCACAAATGCATATCTGTGTGCAGAACTTCATAGGGCACCCAATTGCTTCCCTGAGGGGCTTTCTTTTTGCACAACACCAAATTGGGCGGACGCCCAATTTACTCTTAAGGACACCACGACTTCCTTGGATGGTAGACTTGGGCAGGAGTAAATTGGGCGGGCGCCCAATTTGGTGTGCGTAGGGATCCGGCCAAATTGGGCGGGCGCCCAATTTGGCCTCTATGATGCAACCGTCTCTTGAGCCCCAAGTCTCACCATGAATTGGCCGGGGAGTAAAAATTGGGCAGCCCAATTTGGTGTGCGTAGGGATCCAGCCAAATTGGGTGGGCGCCCAATTTGGCCTCTATGATGCAACCGCCTCTTCAGCCCCAAGTCTCACCATGAATTGAGCGGGTGTAAATTGGGCGGGCGCCCAATTTGGCCTCTATGATGCAACCGTCTCTTCAGCCCCAAGTCTCGCAAGTTCTAACACTACTTTCCGTTCTGCAGGAATTATTATGGCGCGAACAAAGCAGACTGCTCGGGTTCCTGGTCCCGCACCCAAAGAGGCTATTGCAAGAGAGGATGCAAGAACAGAAGAAGAGAAAGATCTGTTTGCTGGCATCCAGGTAGTGCCCAATGAAGTTTTGACAGTTGCTGAGAAATGGTACTGGTGCATAGAGATAGGGAATATTCATCCTGGGTCCCAGACAAACCACCTCAAGGATCTTTTGCTTTTCTTTGGCAAGAAAGGGGCGGAAAAATGAACTTCGGCGGGTATCGTCATCGACATGGAGGTCTCGCCGAGAACAATCATGACTTCCTCATCGATGTTGAAGACGCCGTAGATCGGGCTTTCGTCCGTTATAAGGTTCCACTTTCTAGCTACGAGCCATGTATGATGAACGCAAGTATAAAGGAAAGCCCACAATCTTGCGCTCATAGAGGATGGGCGCTAGACTCATATGAAAGTTTAGAGCACTCGGGCATCAAATCAAGAACTGATATCTTGGATGGCTACTATTTTGTCGTCGGGCGGTGGATATTAGAACACAAAGCAAAGCAATCGAAAGCACTGCTCACGCGAGTATCAAGGCAAAAACCAACCTAAAATTATCACGATACTAAGTGGCTTAAGTCTAGATACAAGAAGAGTGACACAACAGATAAGCGGCGCCAGCCCATGGAGACCGAAAGACAAAGAACAAGAAGGCGAGGACACACACTTCTGACTATTCCCCGTAAAGATGCCCCTAAACTTGTATTGGGAAACATGTCGAGAACACAACAAAGGTTAAGCCCGGTGAGTCGCGAGAAGAGGACCCGGTCGTCAAGAGGAACCCTCTAAAGCGCGGAAAACATTTAGGCCCGTCCGTCCAAGAGGCGCAAGTGGGACATCTCACCACGAGCCCAAATAGTTCGGGAGAGGAGTCTTTATCGCTTCTTCATCGAAGAACGTGAGACTAGCCCGGCCGATCGTGAAGTTCACTCAATCTGGTGGCGGCGTCACTGAGAAGCGAACATGAGTTGTCCTGAGGCGCCATTGCAAGCATCAAGCACGGGGAGAGAATCTACCCTCCTCCGGTGGGCCCGAGATTGAAGTCGATGTGTTCAAGATGCATAAAGCCCCTGCAATATGACTTGTAGGGTCATAAGTCGAGCACTTGGACACTCTCTACGAATCGTTTATCGACCATCGATGATGCACCCTCCCATCTTGGCGATATCGTGTCGTTCGATCCACCGAGACAGGCGAGCAATTAAGTGGAAGAAGGCGGAGGACACGCAAAATGTAGAATTTTTGGATTGTAAATGGCAACCATACGACCACGGTTGCTCAACCGCTGTCACACAAGCTCGACATGGCCTCTGAAAGGAAGCACTTGGCGAAGCCCGATATTCTTTTCTATGCCAAAAGGAAATTTCTGGCGGGGAAATCTCACGGCTGTCGAAATACGTTAAATTGTCGGCCAGAGAATAATGACATAACAAAGAAGACTATACACGAAGAAGTATTCTTCGAAGAAATTCAGCGACTTGAAACGATGGGCATGGGCATTCCTAAGAAGGGCAAGCGTGGGCACTCCGTC
Source organism: Isoetes taiwanensis (assembly GCA_021234155.1). Lineage (NCBI taxonomy): Eukaryota > Viridiplantae > Streptophyta > Lycopodiopsida > Isoetales > Isoetaceae > Isoetes > Isoetes taiwanensis. Next base: position 183,913 of record JAJEKV010000320.1, on the reverse strand, counting down.
GGTGGAGCTTATTACGTGAGTGCACTACCACCATTATTTTTGGCGATTAGTTACTATCCATCGATTGCCAAATTGAGCCGCCCAATTTCGGTGCTTGACACTGCTTCAAAGTGGGCAGGCGCCCAATTTCCCTGAACGAGTGCAAATTGGGCGCCCGCCCTATTTGGGACCCGTTTAGGGAAATTGGGCCCCGGTTTTCGCCGATGTCGGATGGAGTGCGAATTGGTAGCATCAATTTGGGACTACTAGTGCACGCAAATTAAGATGATGTATATGGGCCTTATCTAATGCCCTCATTGTCATCCCGAGTTGGAAAGTTGTCGTACCGCAAACAATTAAAAAGTCAACTATGCGTGACTACGACTACTTTGTATATCTTGATAACGAATCGTGGTCAATGTGCACCGAAGTTGCCCAGTTATTTTACGAAGACCGGTTGAAGGATGAGAAGGGAGAAAGAATTGAAGTGAAAGATAGGCTTAGACTTTTCACCAACAATTCCTGTCGCCCATTAAAGTCCATGCATCGCATCCTCTAGATCTGCAAAGGCTGATGAAGGAGATCAAGGATGGCACCACATTCCTGAAGGGAAGCAAGGATTATACTGGGAGACGTACCATGAAAGTCAGAGCCTTAGAGCTGAAGAAGATTGGAACAATGGAGCGGGCCCTTGTCAGATACATGAAGGAAGTGAAGAAACTTCCTTTTCAAGACATGGCTGCCTTGAGGCTAGCTCATCCCATATTCACAGAGAATCTGATGCTTATGTTCGCGAGTAGTATCAGTGGATGGGCAGAAGGACGCAAAGAGATGGAGAAGGAAAGCTTTCCGGAGTCCCTCTACAGCAAAGTAGACGAATATCTTCTTGGGCCAGGTGAGGAGGGTGGCAAACCGTTCAAGTGTTTCCACGTAGTCCGCGAGGTTTGTGCGTGGACGTGGTGAACACTTCTGCCCGCTTCATTGGATGCGACTTCAGATATACAAAGAAATGGCCAAAGGAAGATTATGAAAAATTCCTTGACCAGCTTAGCACGATGACGGACCAGCAGCTTTACTGGATAGCTATATTTATTACGCCGGACCGCCTCAATGAGTGCCTATCCGCCATAAAGACAATAGACGGTGGCAGCTGTGTTTGGGTTGATTCCTACGGGGACCCCGGCCAGAACTGCTTCTACCTCTAGAGTTCGAGAGTTGCAATGTCTTGTCCTGCTAATGTATGTTGCCAGAGACGCAGCGGCTCCGCCATCTGTACAGGAAATAAATATTTGCTTCGCCAATTCCGACCATCCTAAGCAATATGCTAAGTTTCCCAAGCATTTGCGAGAAAAACAGGACATCGAAAAGAATTTGCGACCACCATGAGTGTGCAGCAGGTATGCATTTCAAATTGGGCGCCCGCCCAATTTTGTTGTTGACTATGAATGTTTCTAACATTTGTTTTCCCTGCAGCTTATTGGCTGTATCGTCCTTGGTGCGACAAGGGTGCAGCAGGTGGGGGAGGAGTACTCGTGCAGAATCAGTTGGAAAGTAGGACGTGCACCTATCTAGTACAGAAGTTGATGTTGGAAGGTTGCACTGTTCTCGACTTCTTTTCCGGTGGTGCTTTTAGCCGAAAGCTGCGGTGTCGCGAGGGCTATAAAACATTGTCTTTGAGACAGGCGACGAAGCTGGAAATTAAGCTTGTGCAGATATTCGAACTTCGATGTCATGTTAGGCGAGAAAAATCAAGAGCTCGGGCACTACAAAAGATCAAAGAGGGAAAGAAAAAGCCCTCTACTTCCAAAAATGTTCCTCAGCCTCAGCTTCCTGCTCCTGAGACACCTTGTCCGTTCTCCTCTACAACCATAAACGAAGTGCAATCCATTCTGAGACAGGACAAGAGCTCGATTCAGATAGAGCTCAAAAAGGCAGCGGCCCTTGGCTCTCAGGATTTGGAACTATTTAGGAGAAGAAAAGAGAACATCAACGCACCGGCGGGGGACGGCCTTTGTTGAATACTCAGGACATAATTGAGGCGACCTCAAAGTTCGAGGAAGAGGTTGCTAGGGATCCCGAGTCCATGCCGTTGTCATGGAAACACGGAAGGGGACAATCAGGATGGAGAGGATGTGGTCCCCAACACATTGAACAGTGAAGATGTAGAGGAAGAGGTTGCGAACCTGAGAAGACAATCGAGTGCGGATGAGGAGAATGAGGAAACCGGGGGTCAAGATTTTAGGCAAAGAATAGAAAAAAGATCAAAGAGGCAAAGACAATGACCTCCGCCCAAAGATGAAGAACCCAAAGGATCATTCGGAAGAGGTGCCTCCAGCGAATGAAGCGATTTATGATTTCAAAATATGGGAAATATGTTATGAACATTTGTAATTACTTCTTTTTTGAAATGATAATGTTGCCCTCATTTCCTTGTCTTAAAATTCTCTAGTTTACTTTCCTAACCAAATTGGGCTACCCAATTTGGTTACCCGCTGAAACTAAAACCTTTAATTTAATTTATTTCACGACCAATCTTGTTGTTTGTTAATCGGAGACCTTTCGCTATCCTCGGCGTAAATTGGGCCCAATTTACTAGCGAGGAAACGCCATCAAACGTGAAGTGAAGTGGAGGTGCGTAAAATGGAGATCAAAGAGCGCACCCCTCGGGAATTACTCGTGCATCGTTACATTATATAATATTGACTATGCTTATTACATCCTTACATCATTATTATATCCTTGTCGTGTCTGATGAGTCTACAACGATTCACTCGTCGTCAACGCCGCCAAGGCGATGCCATTCACTCAAAGATCTGGCTGATCGGGGAAGCCAACAAGTGGACCACAACACGAAAGAGCTTTCGCGCAAGCACTTTCGCAGTCCATCCGCTTTGACCGAGCCATGGATCAAGACTAACACCATTCATATAGCACTGGTTAATATCGTTGTAGCTCAAGTAGCACTTGAAGGATCGGATGTTCTCCGGACGATCCGGCAAGGAAGCCATGAGAGATGAATGCAGTGGAGCTGCTTTTATAGTGGTGAAAAATTATTGATGTCAATTATTGGCATACATTCTAAGCGCCAAATTGACCGGTATACTCGGTATACAGATGCGACCACCCTTGAAATTGGGCGGGCGCCCAATTTCGCGTACCATTCACTATGCACATTCAAGGGGAACCATTCTAGGGCAAAGTGGGCGGGCGCCCAATTTCACGGGACATGTTGGACAAGTTGCACATATAGAAGACAAGTTGTACTAATACTTTATCTCATAGATGATTACAGTCTGATTACAACAAGATGACAAGCGTTCATTTAGGGGGATTCTTTTGAGTCATTTTCACCGGGCACCCCAACGATCTTCTCTATCATGTACATTTGATGCTCTCTATTCCATATTATATGGATGATAACATCGAAGGGATCAGGATAATGGCGAGGATTTAGAGCGACTGTGGTCATCCAGTCTTCCATGGGTATCTCTCGCTCGCGGCACTGCTTGAAGTTTTCGTGATTTATCTTGCAGGTGATGGAATCACGTTCAGGACCAAAATGAGACCACATGGCTAGACGAAGGCCAAATTTGATGGACAAAATTGGTTTGAGATATATTTATACCCACCATAATTATTGATGGTATTGTACGCAAAGATTATTGGATATACATACTACTCGTATATACACCCAATAATGCTGCTACAGTGGTCATCAATAATTCCATGGCTATAAATATAGCCGCATTCGAGGGCACAGCACATTCCTTTGCCATGTCTCGCCGTCTTCAGAGGCCCCATCTTGACACCCTCACTTGCCTTATGACCTTTGACGATCTTCATGCTTGCGAGTTGAAAGGGATCTCCCTCGATCCCTGGCTGTATGGTATAGCTACTGGTCGAAAGAAAGACTCCCCCGACGAGTATCATGTTACTATCCATATTGTGTGGGTTCCGGAGCGCGAGGCTTTTGAGATTAATAGAATCACCAATAATTACAATATATGAGTCATGTATTTCATAACTTTATATGATATGATGATGTAACTGTGTTGTGCATGATTCAGTTGTTATCTTTCAGTTCTTATCTTCGATTCTGATCTACGTTTTCTCGTTTTCCTTTTGCCTACATGAAACTGGGGGAGACTATTCCCGAAGGAAACTGGGCGGGCGCCCAATTTCTGGGGGAGACTATTCCCGAAGGAAACTGGGCGGGCGCCCAATTTCCTCTGGAAGGAAAGTGGGCGGGCGCCCAATTTCCTTTGGAGTTTTTCGATGAAACAAAAAATGCACGTCATGGGCTGTTCTCAATGTAGACAAGAACCATTCTATTCATATAGGAATGGAGTACATGGATGGATTACATAGATAATAATATCAACTAAACATCATGCCTCGAACGAGATAATAGATAGTAATAGATAATATTAAACATGGGCGTTTGGTCAATATCGGTTCCACCGCAATTAGATCCCCGACGATCGAACTACTGTTATGGCTTGTCTATATACGGATCAACCCGTCATCCAATTCTCCCATTGGATAGGGAGTCTTTGAGGATGAGTTTGGTTACCAAACCCACACGCCCCTTTTTTCCTTCTTGTAAAGCTTCTTAAATATGGACCGGAACACATTTGTGGCCAAACATCGTCCATTTTCAGCAACCTCTTCAGAGCTTCTGCCCTGTAAATATGGCGTTTCAAGGAAATCAAACAACCTTCCAGCTCTACCTACTTTGAGGTGATCCGCTCATCACCATCCTTCATCAACTCTCCATGACGGAAGGAGCTTCATCGGTTGGTGTCTCATTTAAATCTGTGCCATTTTAGTTTATCTCGTTACGCACCTCAAGCCGGGCCGATTCGCATGAGCTAATATTGGGTCGGGAGATATGGCACTGCATTTCGCTCATTGTGAATCCATCGCTGCGCCTAGTTCGGACCATTCTGACTGTCCCGACTATGAATCTACACTGTGCAGATTTGCGAATGCCAGTTGGTGCAGCAAGACCACGTCCAGTGAAGGCGCTTGGGCAGGAAACAAACTCGGATGTCACTTCTTTGGCATAGTAGATAAAGGGCCTGCCAACTCACCTACCTGCACGCATTTCGAAATTTTGCATCATTCCACCAAATAAAAGCCTTATATTCTAAAAAATCGGGTCCATTTGGGAGTCATATGGACTTAGGCAAAGTCCACAATTAATGAAATTATGCTTTATGTGCACGAATAACATCATGCACGCCCTCGTATTGCCGAGAGCTGAAAACTTCATGGATCAAACAATAAAGATGTTCAAGGCGAGAGAATGATAAGATGGGTACGGTCACATGAGGAGGAAAAAAGGAAGGTCTAAATCCGATAAGAGGATAAAACTCCATGAGTCACCCATTGCAGAAAAAAAAGGTCACATGAAAAGAATCTTGTTCAAGATAACTAAAGAATTGTGAGTAAACTGAAAAGACAAGGAACTCAACAGCTTCTATGAGTGATTAATGCCAATGCAATGAATCTGTTGTGGAAACTAGAACAATAAAAATGAGTATAAAGGCACAATACAAAACTAGAACGAGTCCAATATAAAGCCATGCCAGAAAGACTCAATGGACTGCCAAATGCATGACGCATAAGGCCAAATATAAAAATGCAAATGATGTAAAACCATAAAAAATAACGTCAAGAACACGAAAACAAATTATAATTTACCAAATAGAACGTGCTTTCGACAAAAAATGCAATACAATCCATTTTGGAAATAATATGAAAAAAGTTAAATGAAAATGAAACGATAGTGTTAAATGAAATATCATAAGGAAAATAATATCACATGCCTAAAGCCATGACTAGATGCACTAATATGAATAATACTTTTAAAGAACGAGGAATGAGGTTGAGGTAGAGATTAAGGAAGGTCAAGAAGGGAAAAGAGATTTAAGTTACATTTGGATCATATCGTGGGTCAAGCAAAGAGAGGCTTATGAAAAAACAAAGAAGGTCGAAGTCTGAGTCTGAAGTCAAAAGTGAGATTAAGGCCAAGGTAAAAGAGGCGATGGGGTCAAGCATGGAATAAAATAATGGCTAAGGTTAGCCAAATGGCTATTTTGTAGTTTTTTTTACAAGAAAAATGGCTAAACTAAATGGAAAAAAATGCCAAAAAAAATAAAATTTTAGTCCAATTTTTTTGCCGCCCAAGTGAAATTTTAGGTTGAATAGCCAAACCTCCACCTCTAGACAATCCCGCTAGGACATCGATTAGCCAAACCTAAGAAAGAGGGGGTTTGGAAAAATGGGTGGATTAGCCTACAAGCTGACAGCAAGATTTGTAGGGACTTTAAAAAACCACCAAGTAGGGTTCAATTTTTTTGTACTTTTGTTTTTATTTTTTTTTATTTATCCTAGGTACGAAGTTGAAGCATCCGCGGAGTTATTCACAATCTAGAAGGAACAATGTACTTCCTTTTTTTTAGTTTTGAACATGTTCATGTATCTTTATGTCTTTGTTGCTTCTTATCAAGGAAGTAACAATGACTGTAATTCCGTCAATTATTCCACATTGTGTTGATTCTCGCTTACTTTGTCCATATTAAATTACATTGTAATAACAATGAATTCAATGTCTCTCTCCAAAAGCTTGGACTTTTTAAAATTAGTGTAATGTGATGGCTAATATTTGCCTCCCCATATTTTAAACGTTTAGCCAAAGCCAAGAAATAGTGATAGAGAAAAATCATCTAGTTTAGCCAAGTGCTAGAAACTTCAAGCTCTAATTTGAGGACACTTTAGCCAAACCTATTTTGGCTACACCAAAATATAGGAGTAGTAATTTATTCCATGGGGTCAAGTGCCGATGTCGAGGTGGAGTGCAAGGAGGCTAGCCATACCTATTGTTCGCAATAATAAAACAAAAGATGCCGAAACACATGAATAGATGCCCCAAAATGAATCATACCTAACAAGAATGAGGGATGTCGTCTGCCAAATCGAGGCGAAAATCTGCAAAAAGCATATTGATAAGAATATAGCTCGGGGAATTATGCTAGCTTTGAAGGAAAAGCTAGGCAAATATGGAAATAGAGCAAAAGTAGTGCAAGGGATGTACTGCGTGAAAGATTACCCATGAGAAACATGGGAGAAGAATGATATGGCAACCGGGTTGTGACGAAAAATACCTATGGAGGAAAGATGGAAGTGACAAAAATAAAGGCCTTGGAATAAAGAGGTCAAGTCACAAGGAATTGAAGGAGAAAAGATGTCGAGAACAAGGGAGAAAAACCCTTGAGAAGAATTATGGAAATGGAATTACTCATGAAAGAAAGGAGAAAAGTGTTATGACCCAAGGGGCAAAAGCCAGAAAAGAAATCGCAATAGTGACACGGGCGGCTATAAGCAATAAAGGTTGAAGAAGATACTGGAGAATAAAAACTATTGAAAAGCAAGAAGACCCTAAGGAGAAAGAATGGCAAAGAAAGAATCATGGCGAGGCAACAAGGGAACCATGGGAAAAAATCGACCATGTAAATCATGGAAAATATGGTGAGCAAGAGCTTGTGAGTAAAAGAAAGGTGCAAAACATTGGAAGAAAGGAATTAAAGCAAAAGTCATAAAATGGTTATGGGAAGGCCATTGAAAAAAATAAAGACAATTGTGACACGAAATTGTTGGACGACCGTAACCTTCATCACTTGCCGATTACCTAAGATTTCAGTTCTTGTTTATTTTAGGTAACTTTCGGGTCTCCAGTTTTGGTGGTGCTACGGCGGCGCCTCCAGTTTTCGGGTCTCCAGTTTTGGTGGTGCTACTTTCGGGTCTCCAGTTTTCAGAAGAGCATTCATGCGATGCCTGGCCGGAAGAGCATTCAGAAGAGCAGAAGAGCATTCAGATTGTCTCGCCGGAAGGGCTCTGCACTCCAGAAGATCATTCAGATTGAGTTCAAAATGGCTCCAAATGGAGCTTAGATGTTAATTCGATCAAATCCGGTGTTTCTACTGCAAGATCCGGTGGTTAGATTGAAGAAAAAGGCAAGAAAAAGATGGATGGGGTAATCGGCATGTGATGAAGGGTTACGGCGGGAAACTTTCTCGAGCAGGGAAGTTTCAGGAAGAAACTTGCTGGCGGCGGCGCCGCTCGCGGCTGACGCCGCTCGCCGCTTCCGCCGCCAGCAAGTTTCTTCCTGAAACTTCCTGCTCTCGAAAGTTTCCCCTTCCAAAAACTTCTTGGACGAAGCTTTCTTGAAAGGGGAACACAAAATAGACGCGACCATACAGGCCGATTTGGGCGAAAGGACCCTTCACGAGGATGTCGTTCCAGAAATAACCTGGAGAGAAAAAGATCTGAGGAAGAATTGGGCCTGAAGAAAACCGTTGGCGGCAGTAGATCCGCAGTTGCCAGATTTGTGCTTGAATCGGCCATTGAAGAACTTGTTTTCAGAACAATAGGACGGATTGGGTCTAAATCCGCCATGGCAATGCAAAAGATTGGAGCCAGGGTTTCGATTCTGGAAATTGAGGCTTGTGTCAGGCCGATTAGACGAATCAAGAACTGCCAGGGATTTGTCGGCTTATACAGATAAATCGAAGGCTGCCAAGGGCTAACGATCCGGCATCAACAAGTTAAAATATTGCAGAAGAATCTGAAGCAGGCCGGAATTGAAGCATCTCCATAAAATTGGATTTCCGGGATAGGGCCGATCTTCTGCTGCAGAATGCGAAACAGAGAAAGAGAGATAATAAAAATTAAGGAAAAAGCGAAGCCCTTAAAGAAAGAAGGAAGTGTAATTATTTTAAAGATATGATAGGTAGCACAGTTGGCAAGGTCTTTGTCTTCTAATGGATAGGTGCAGGGTTCAATTCCTTTCCAAAACCTTTTGCCAAACGAGTGAAGAACCACAAAATCGCATCTTTTTTGCGTGGTGACGTGGCACAAGGAATGACGTGGCATGCCTATTTGGCGTATTTGATGACATGGCATGTCCATGTGGCAAAATTGATGACGTGGCAGGGTGAATGATGCAGTAGGTGCCATGTTGGCGATCCGCCTAGGTGGCATACGAAATCCAAGGGGTGCAATGACATGGTGATGACGTGGCAATGATGTGGCGAAGGGGTAGTTGGACTATAAATATGTGAGCCACGGTTGGGGCTTTACCAACCAACAAAGTGTGCAATAAAGTTTGATCTTTTGTTCTAGTTTTCTTGGTGTGTCCTTTTCCTCGGGTTGCGAGCGGGGCTCGACAAGGGAGGAGATTGAGGCAAAATTTGCAGAAATGTGAGCACAAATCCAACATGAAGGAACAGAAAGAAATAAAGATTGAAGTCAATTGAAGTCGGCGAGAGGTGTACAAGGTCAGTGGAATGGTCTTGAATACGAATAGGAGAGCAAAGGTGAAGACAAATACATAACCAGTTTAATATCGAAGTGAAATGATTAAATGGCAAGTCCATATATACAACATTTACTCATACCCCTCTAAGATAGAACAATGAACATGTCGTGGTGAATGGTGTCAGTCTTGAAATCTTGAGCAGAAGGTTCAGTTCCCTTGGCCTGCTGGTTCTTCCTCTCTGTTCTCTGCACTCCTTATCAAACCATATCGAAGTTTTGAAGGCATGTTTCCATTCCTTTTCTTTTAAGTCGCACAAACACCAATTTTTCCACCATAACTAATATGTCATTGATCTCATTACCATTTTTTTTTATCCCATTTTTTCCATTCCCTCCTACAAATTCCCTTTTCTATTTTGAGTAATAAAGCTTCTGTCTTTCTTTCTCTGAATTTGAAGCACTCCTGCCTGGTTCTTGATGGCCCCTAGCCTGGATCTTGAGGCAATCACCTATGTTAGAGATGATGGTCTGGACCTCCAAGTCACTGGTGGGCAGTGACTACACCCAAAACGTCTTTTGAGCAGCTATAGATATGATGGTGCTGAGGTTTAGAGAAGCGGAAGGAAATCGTTCAAGAAGGATAAATCAATTTGGAGGAAGGCATACTCTAGTAAAACTAGCAAGAAGGAAATGTTTGATGGATATAGAAATCTTTTCTTTTCTGGAAATAGAAAGGCTTCAAAACGAAATGGGCTTTTTCATTTGAGATGGAATATAGGTAAAACAGCAACTAGATCACCTTCAAAATGAAATGGTTTTTTTTTTTATATTTCTGATAGAACAACAAGGAAACTACTTCACTTTGCAAGCAGGCAATTCTGCAGAAAAGACTACAACAACAGCAAGATTAGAATGCACTTTTGACACAACAACAACTATACTTGCATTAATTGGCACTCCCAATTGATCAGTCAGATCAAGGAAGTTCTCAAATACAAACAGATGATGTTCTTAAACAGCAGGATCACTCTTTTTCACATGAATAACAATCAAATTTCTGAACTCAAATAGGTAAATACCAGCTCCATATTCCCTGTAAGCAAGCAACGAATGTACTCGGATAGAATTCTGCCTTGGCGACACAGTCTCCTCAAGAAAATTCTGATCTCTTGTTGCCGTGCCTTCTTGTTCCTCTGCTTCTTTTTTTTTAAAGCTCCACGAATCAGTTGGGCTTCATGCCGTTGGTGGATTCGGCATCCATTATGGCTCTGTTTCAGATAGTGCCAGATCCCCATGTATCCAAATGATTTTCCTGTTCTTTTCCTTCAGCTCAAATTCTCTTACACGGTTCTTGCCAGCATGGGTCTAGGTCAAGAGTGCAAAAACGAAATGGTGTAACAAGGTAAGGGCTTAGGTTAGGAAAAATGAAGACCAGAAATATAATGGAACAAGGTTTTTTAATGTAGTGCAAACAGAAATGGGAAATGCAATTTCGAAGGTGAACCTCCCCTCTTTTTTTCCTTGTTTTTCTTTCTTTTTCTTTTTTCCACATTGCCCCTTTTTGTTTCCTCTTTCTCATTTTTTTTTAATTGCTCAAGTTTTATGGGCAATGGCTAGAGCAGTGATAATGACATGTTTTATGCGCAATGGCTAGAGTAGAAATAATGGCAAGCAAAGCGAGAGGTGTACAGAGTTGATAGATGGAAAGGAGCTAGTGATTTGAATGATAATGGATGCAATGGGTCTAAGGATGTGGCGACTGTGTCAAGGTTGGCAAGGTAGATGCGGATGCTGACAGAACCATGCAAGAGTCTTCAAGTTTCTAAAAATTTATCCAACAAAAAATCGTGAACATTGCACCAACCTGTGATGCCTTAATTGATGTAGCATGCTGAGTTGGTACTGCAATCATAACTTAATTTGCTCACTTGTTCCCTTCAGCAAAACTCCCCATTTGACCCTTATGTCTGCAACATATTTCTGCAAGTATAGTTGTTGTGCTCAAATGCAATAAGGATGCTAGAAGCAAGGAAATGCTATGGTGGTGGAGTGTAATAGAGAAATGCATGAACAAATGCAAGTGGGGGTGGCATGCATTATGCAAAAACAAGATATGCCCTAATTAAATGCAATGGAGTTGTTGGCACCAAAAAGGTGGCCAACATTTTGCCCCAAAAGAAGGGCTGGTCCCCTCGACCCTAAGGCCAATAGGGTTTTGCTTGGATGCCATTCACAAGGTTGGGCGTAAGGATGCCATCCAAAGTTTTGAGAGTGTAGCTATGGTGTCCCCGACACTGCCAACTGTGGTATGGTCCATCCCAAAGAAGACTTAAACTTCTTCTTAGCTTTCTCCCCGCACCTTACTCCACTTGAGTACTAGGTCCCCCGATTTGAAATAGATTGTGGGACCATGCTTCTTTCGAAAGTGAACCTGGTCCATGTTCTTCTTCACCGAATGGCCAAATGTGCATGGTACCTATGCTCATCAAGCCGCTCCAACTCGTCCGTGCGCTTTGGACATCCGCAACATGCCCCAACTCTTGCATACCGCAATTCTTAAAGAAGGAACCTCCATTTCAGATGGTAAAACTGCTTCCACGACCATAAACCAAACTGAAATGGGGTATACCCCGTTGCACCCTTCTCGTAGGTCCTCTGTATGCCCCGAGGGCAGCCTTGTAAATGTGTGTGCCAATTATTACCATGCTCAAAAATCATCTTAGTGATGATGCGATCACCGCTTGTTGGTGCTTTCTTTTGCCCGTTGCCGGGGTAATAAGAGCTTGAAAAGACATGCCTCGGTTTGATCTTGTTGGTTAATTCCTCGCATCAGCTCGTTCATAAAATGAGAACCCCTATCACTAATTAATACAAGAGGGATACCATACCTGCAACATATTTGTTGTTGATGCACAAAAGTGCAAACCACTTGAGTCTGTTGCGGTGTTTTTGCCGGAATTGCCTCTTTTATTTAGTGAAGTAGTCCGTGGCCATAAGGATGTAATTGGTGTCCTGGAGGATGACATGGGGATTGGGCCTATGAAATCTAGCCTCCAAGTGTGGAAGGGTCCAAAAATAGGAACAAAGTGGCTAACTCGCAAAGTTGGTTCGCTTTGGGTTGATGAAATTGGCGGGCTTGGCATCTTAGGGTATGATTATGGGCATCTTTGAATAAGGTGGGCCAATAATAGCCTACTCGCGAGGATTCTCTTGGTCTGTAGCTTGCCCAGCTAAGTGACCTCGATCAATCACCTTTATGGCACATCTCCAACACATATTGTCGTTTCCTCTTCGTTTAGACATCTCTCGAGTATCCCATCAGCACTTCTACGACAAAGTATTCCATCAACAAGCAAGAATTGAGATAGCTTCCTCCTTTATTCTTCTCTCTTACTGCTTTGGAAACGTTCTGGCGGTGTCTAATCCCTGTAATAAGTATCGTGGGGCAAGATCCATGAGTCTTGGACATATATGTATGCCGAAGCTTTCAACCACCTCTTCTAGAGTGATGTCTTCTTCCATGAGAGCATAAGGCAAATACCCACTCCGGATTGCCGAGGGCGAGTTTTTTTAATTGCAAAGTCAAATTGTGCGGGTAAGACATCCACCTTTGATGCTTAGCTTTCTTAAGGCTCTTTCCCGATATGAGTGGCATGGGGTTTTTTTTCATGATGACTTCATTATTGCTCCTTAAGTAAAAGGTGTTCATGCCGATGAAACAAGAATACCAATGCACAACCATACCTCTCTAGTATAGGATATATGTTCTCCACATCCCAAAAGTCAGCCTCAGGAATAGCAAATTATATCATATCCCTTTGTCTCATTTTTTTTGACATAAGGCAACCCCGATGGCCCACTTAGTCCAAATCCTGGAAATGCACCAGATGGGCGCCCATCTTGTGATGGCACTAAAATCGTGCCGCTTGTCATGACCTCAAGAACTTATCAAAAGCGGTTTTGGCACTCTTACGTCCAATGCACAGGTGTACTTTTACTTTGCCCCTTCAAGAGCTTCCCAACACGGGTAAGCTTGGTAATTGGGCCCATTAAGTGTGAAAAATTTGGTATATGTATTCGAGAAAGGAACACATCCCAATCAGCTTTCTTACTTTTTCATTGTTTTTAGAACGGGTAGCTTATGAATGATGTCGATCTTCTCACTTGAAATTTGTATCCATCTCGTTGAAACATAGTGTCCCAAAAGCACACCTCCATCACAAAAGAACTGGCACTTAGCTGGATTGAGGCATACTTGGGATGCTCGCTCAATGTCGGCACTTCCTCCAAATACTTTTTTAAGTGATCTACACGCTTGTTGGCCAAGCACAAATCATCAAGGAAGATGCCTAAGCCTGCTGGAGCATGCCGCGATATGCCACCGCCATACACCTCTGAAATGTGGCATGCGTTCATTAAGCCAAAAAGGCATCACATTCATGGCGTAGGTGCCCCAAGGCGTGATGAATGCAGTTTTCGGCCTATCTTTCTGGACAAACAGAGATTTGGTTAAAACCGCTAAAGCCATCCATGAATGAAAATACCTCTTGTGTAGCAGCTCGATATAATATCTCTTCTTGGAATGGCGGGGATAATGATCCTTCAAGGTGGCCTTGTTCAAGTCTTGATAATCCACACATACCCCGATCTTCTTGTTCTTTTTAGCATGGGACAATACATGACACCCACATTGGATTTTCGATCTCATAGATAAAACCGACCTGCAATAGTTTGTCAAGCTCTTCCTTCACCATATTGAGCAAAGGGTTAATCCTCCCGAGCTTGTGCTTAACCGGCAAGCATTCCTCCTTTGTATTGATACGAATTCACAAACCTCCGGTGGTATTCCTTTCAGCTCTCCATAGTCCCAAGCAAAGCAATCTGCAAACTTGTTAAACATTTTGGTCAGCTCTTTTTTTTCTTCTTCATTGGCCATGACTCCAATCCTTAAGGTTCTCTCCTTCCCCTCCTTCATAACTGTGATTTCACACAAATCATTGGCCATATCAGTAGATATGGTAAGAATCTCGCACATGTGTTGTTCAGAACCCTGTGGCAGTTCGTCTTCTCTCACTACTCCCTCACATAAAGCTTCCATAATAATTTTCTTACATAAAGCATCAGCCTCAGTGTTAAGTGTTCTTGCCACATGGGAAATTCTAACCTTGTTTGGGGTCTGGGTTCGAGAACTCCTGCAAGACAGCCCTCTGTGAGGACCCTTGGATCTAACAGGAGAATCCGGGGGACTATGTCACGCGGGATTTGCAAGAAAAGAACAAGAAGAAAACAGAACAAGAGAGAACAGTGAGAGGAAAATGATAAGCTTCCTTGATATCAATGATGAACATACATGAACTCTCGCAATCGAGAGAAGACTGAAGAGAGACAAGACTCAAAACTCATCTAAAAACTCATGTGCTAGCTCTACTCATATATATAGTACAATGGCCTTTGACCCAATATAGACACCCTGACTGATCTCGGTGCCGACTCCTGGAAGGAGGCCTGATTTGCAGGAATGTTGGCGGTGCCTCTTGAAGTGCCTAGAATCACGCTGACGCTGACGCGGGCGGTGACGGGCCATCACTTGTCTGAGCGGCGCCTCTTGTTGACGGACGCAGGCTTTGACTGCGTGGTTCCGCCTTGGTCTTCTGCACGAGCCTTTGATGGCTGACTGCGGACGTTCCGGCCGAAGATACGCCCCCGGGGCGTACATTGTATGCTTTACGTCACGCCGCGTACCGCCACCCGATTGACGTATGCGCCAACGGATAGCCAGGCAAGTAGCCCTAGGGGCAACTTACTAGAGTGTTCATATATTATTAATGTGCACATGTGCACATTAATGAGGGCACACCTTTCCATGTTGGCATATTTTGCCACCTAGCCACTAAAGGCAAGTGGGGCCTTTCCAATTATCCCACATGCCAAATTGGGTAATTGGAAACCCTAGCCTAAACCCCCATGTCTATTTAGGGTAGGAAAACCCTAGCTTGCTAGTTTTAGGCCCCTTAGGGTTTTAGAGCTCGATTTTGGCTGCCCCAGAGCCAAAAAACGCCCCCCAGACGCTGCCCAATTTGCGCCATCGGGCCGAATTCGATCAGCTCAGCAGGATGGTTGAACTCAGTCGAGGAGCCACTCAAGGATCAGGTATTTGGTCAATTTAATAGCTTAAACCGCCTTCTAATCATAGAATCGATGGTTTAGACTATTAAATTGCCCATAAACCTATCTAGATCTTAGATCTCGGACACTAACTAAAGAACCTAACTCTATGATTAGATCTAGTTCTTTAGTTCTTCTGTGATGTATTGGGTTGATGTATCTCTGTGAACTCCTTGTATTGGGAAGGGGGGTAGAGGCCCTAAAGCTTGTAGTTGATGCTCCTAGAGTAGCCTCTCTAGCACACTTGTAGATTCGGCTGTGGTACAAGAGCCACACCTCGGTTGTGGGTGGAGGGGCCGACCGGCTAAGAAGGAGGTTCATGTTCTCGACTCCCGACGATCCCCCGGTGTGTAAAGCCTCACCGGGATCATTGTGACTAGGTCTAATGGCTTACCACCGAAAAGGGTAAGGCATGGGCCCGACACCGTGAAGTGGTGTACACTTTCCAAAGGGTTCACTTCGAATCACGGGCAAAGGGCCCTCTAGTCACCTTGAGTTAGCATGTAGATCTCCGGAGGGAGTGATCCCTACCGCCCCTCGAACTGGGAGGATGAGACCTGTGAATAGCCCCTTCGGCCATGCATCCGGCCGAGGCTACGATCCCAACACTTTTCAGCCTACTCTCGCAAAGTGTGCACAGGGAGGGGCGATGGAGTGGACAACCCTATGCCATGTTCTTATGCCAGCCAATTCCATTGCCATGAATTACATGCCCGCAACGAACTCTGGAGACCCAAGCCGCCGGGCCTATCCTTTGAGTCTCGAGCCTTGGGTAGGATCCCCTATGTGATGTGCCCGATCTTTGTCTATGCAGATATGAGGAGGACCATCCTTCGAGATGGTCACAGATGTTGATGTATGTGCTACTGACATGTATGTTTACGCTTCCGCAGCTAGGTAGGCCCTGAGGGAGACGGGGTAGAATGACACCTTCACTCTTCCCACTGAGACTCGTTCACAGTGCGGTGATATGTGGAGGGCCCCCAGACGATGGAGCTGGTGGGGGAAGAACTCTGTTTGTATACGGTGAGTGCACCGTGATAATGTAGGGGACGCCATGGTGGTATCAGAGCAATGTTCTTGGAGACCAAGAGCAAAGCACTGACCATGTTCCCAGTAGTACTAACTTGATAGGATCCTCAAGCCTCGAAAAGTGGAAAAAATTTTTCTCACCTTTGTAGTTATGCTAAGCTAGTAACAATTAAGTGAATTGGAATTTAACAAGATTAAAAAGAATGAGCCAAAATTTTTCCAAGTGAGGTGGTCTCACAAATGCTCCGTGTCAAAAACTAACTTTTGTTTTGAAGCGCGGGCTAAGTTTATGAGACATCGAAATCAAGAACACCAAAACATGATGAATTTGAGATAAATAATGTGGTAAGGCTAATTCTAAGGTAGGAATTAGTTAGAATAGCATGTTTTAATTACCTAAAAACCCTAGAAATGTATGAGATCTCATACCGCACCAGTCGCAAAAACTAAACATTAGTATTGGAACGAGGCGCAAGCTGTGAGACCAATAGGTAGAAAAAGTCTGAAATAAGTATAAGTTTTAGATAAGTTGGTGCCTTAGCATGTTAAACGGAGCAACTTGAGTTTTGACCTAAAATTCCCCAAGCTATAAATAGATGTAGAACCCCTCATTTTTTAGGCCCAAGCCCTAGAAATCCGCTCTTCCCAACTTAGGCGATCTTTCTGGGCGCTTTTATCCGATTGACGATCCAAAAACATGGCCCGAACCAAACAGACCCAAAAGGAAGCGCCGCCAGTGAAACCACAGCGCCACCGAGGCGAGATCATTCGGAAGATGCTTCGTGAGAGGCCTCGCAAGAGGGGGGGGGGTCGCTCGCCGGACGAAGAGGAAGACACCTCCCGATTTGATCGATGTCTTCAACCAGCCAGTGGAGGAGGACGAGGCCACATCACCGAACTCCATGGACCGAAGAGACGAGGAGGTGTGTAATGGAAAAGAGAGCGAGATCCAGCAGCCAGAACAAGGCATTCATTCAGACAAGACCCACGGAAATCCTCGAAAGCAGATGAGCAGTGATGGTCCGAGCCAATGGAGGTAGCGCACCTTAGAAGGTTCATCGTGAAGTACGAGCCCGCAGTAAGAGAAGGGAAGACAAAAAAGAGGAAAAGGAAGGAGGAGGAACAAAAGGTAGCGTAGAAAAGAAGAAAGCGAAAAGGGAAGTTCGTGGGTCATGAAGGAGAGAACAAAGGACCGCCCCGCCAAGGAAGAGGCCAACCCCAACATTATTATCAAGGAGCGCAACCCGACGAACCCCCAAACCCTTCCGGACGACTCTTCCGATGAAGACTTCAACCCTAACAGCTGCGGTGGGAGCTCTTCCAAGCACCCAGCGACGGCCCGGGAAGTACCGAAAGCGTACGTTGCACTGAGCAACCCCACCAAGACCAAGTCGGCCCCCCTAATACCCTAAAGCATGGGATAGAAAGAAGTAACCACGACACAATTGGGGAAGCCTACGCCACCGGCTGTAAAGATTTATGAGAGGAAGATGAGAGAGCACGAGGCCTACATGAAGAAATGGGAGGCCTATAACAAATATTATGAAGAAAACAGAGTTAAGTTCATCGAGGAGGGCGACCAACGGCGGCAAAACCCTAAGGCCGCCACCACCGAAGCCCAAGGTTCCCAAGCCGCCACCCAGAAGAAAGCGGATAGGAAGGAGGTGGAGAGAAGAGCGTTAAGGAGATTAGACACTTCAGTAAGCCGGTCTCCTAATCCCCTGTGCCCCTTAAACTCGGTTGGTGCGTGAAGTTATGCGAGCCTATAGAACAGACTTTAGAGTCACGGACGAGGGCTGCTGGCAATGCAAGAGGCGGTGAGGCAAAGATAGTGCAACATTTTGAAGATTCAACAGCCTGCACTATCCACGCCAAAGGGTAACCTTAATGCGACAAGACATGAGTCTTGCGACCGCGCATTAAGGGAGAACGCATATAGAAACTTTTTTTGTAAATAATTAAAAATTTTGTAATATAGAGCAATTTTGTGTACCTTGATGACATAAACTTGAGTAATTAGAGCAAATTAATAAGTTTTAGCTTTTATTTCAGTGAAATAGGACATTTGGGAGCCGAGAGACATGATGTCTCACAGCTCGCGCCTCGTCGCAAAACAAAAAGTTAGGATTGAAGCGAGGCGCAAGCTGTGAGACCTCGGCCATGCTTGACCAAAACAGCTCCAAATTGACCAAATAAAGGGTCGATTACGCCTAATTTGATGAGCCCATCACCCTTACACCATTAGTTTACCCAAGTTGGACATCTTTGATTAAAATGGGACTGATGTCTCCCCATCTCGCCTCGTCGCCAAAACAAAAAGTTAGGATTGAAGCGAGGCGAAGCTTGTGAGACCTCTTACCAATTCTTCACCAAGACTTGTCAAAGTCACCTTCAACCTACTGCATAGCATCTTTTAGGTAACCTAGCCTTGTTCAAGCATCTCCTATAGTCCTCAAACTCCTATTTTGACCTCGGATAAGTTAGAATTACCCAATCCTAGGAAATTTCCAAGTCATCCAAAAATTAGGGTTTCCCCTTTTCTATAAATAGACCCGTCACTTCTCACATAGCACCCTACAAATCTGCTCCCTGCCCTTCTAGCCGATTTCCTAACTCCTCGAGGCGCTCTTGCAACCATTTGTTACCTTCTTACGCAATTAATCAATGGCAACCGATTTCCGAGATGGTGCACACGCCGGGCGCTCATCTTCTTGGTCGACGTCGACCAAATCTTCCGATTTTCGGGAAGGAGGTAGACGTCCAAGCAACCTTGCACGCGACCCGGCTTATAGTAGAGTCTTGACCGAGTTCCAAGCTAGGGTAGAACCAAATAGCTAGTGCAACTCCCTCCTTGTGTAGGATATTTTGTTCCTAGACAGGTCCTAGCAGGCGGCATTAGATTTATGTCCCTAACATCGCCAAATACCTCACAAACAAAGCGCACCGCACACACGAGCCAATGGTCCTAATCGTCAAGCGGGACCAAGTACTTCTCTTTCAACACCGCTTACGGCAATCTTTCTCACCCACCGTACGGTGAACATCGTGGGGAAACCTCTATTCCCCATGGGCGTGGATCCATTAGCCGTAAGTGTGAACAACAACTCCTCACACAGTCTGAACAGAGGCGGGGAAGGGAAGGAAGAAGACTTCGGATGAACAGAACTGAGGAGGAGGAAGACGATGTTGAGCTCGACCCAGCCAGAGGAGGAAAGCGTCAAGGAGGCCGGGAGTGGCAAGACTTCGAAAGAAGCCGGCAGACTCTCAGAGTCGCGCCACCCCTCGGGTTAGGCATCACAAGCCTAGCCCCCATTATAATCGAAGGTGAGGAGTTTCTACTCCTAAGCGACATTCAAAACCTCCCGGAGTGCAGGGAAAGGGAGTACCGACCTGAAGAGTTGCTGCACCAACTCAGAAGAGCGGACTTGGGCGACTTCATGCGTCAGGAGAGTCGACTTTCCCCTCCAAGTAAGGGAAGCCGACACTTACGCGGAGTTTACCTCCGACATCCAAGCCTACGGCAACATCGAGGCCGGATCATGGAGGCGGACAAAAGTGAGAACAAGCTACCGACGGAGGAAGAGTTCCTTGCTCTCCAGGAACAGATGGGGATCCGCTATGCGACCTCAAACATCCTAACGGAAAGCTCATCCGCAGCACCTCCCCGGGATAGGACAGGCGAATTCGACCTCAGGAGGGCTTCAGCAACAGTCAGAGACTACAGGGAGCTCACCACGGTAGAGGTTGATGATTTCGGAAGCAGACACCGAGCTGGATACCGAGTAGCCGAGGACCCATCTCGCAACGATTGCGCGTCATTACGCTATTACCCGCCATTGGCGATGGATGGAAGAATAGCGGTTATCCACCGCAAGTTCACCCCGTGAGGCGAGGAAGGAGTATCGTTGCTGATTGCACTCTCGAGATTAGTAGGCATGCACGGCTACCCCTTAACACCGAGTATGCAATCCTGGTGAAAAGAGCGGTAGCACTCGACGTCTTCGACTTCGCCATACCTTACAGGCGGCAGGCAAGACTGTCAGTGACAGCAGCTTATACCTCCCACCGCAGAATAGAAGATTTAGCAAGAGCATTACAGGGTGGATCTCCGATATTAATGTCCTAGGAACTTGGGCCATTCGGTGGGGAACAGCCCAAGTGAAAAAGTTCTTGGAGGATAATCCATCTTACCGGCATCAACAGAAGTGATTAGCAGTAGTTGCAAGTTCTTGTATTAGTGTAATATAAAATATAAATATAACATTCTCTTGCACTATAAATGTTTTGTTGATACATTTTGTGTCCCCTCAACCATGCCAACAAACATAAATAATGCAAGAAAGCAAGGAAAACTAACCATGTAGATATGAACCACTTGTGTATGCAGCTAGAGGCCTGAGCGCAGGAGAACGACATTAACTTGCGGAACTTACAGGGAACAGAGCCCGCCCCAGCCACGCCCGACAAGGAACCCCGCTGAAGAGTTTGGACAAATGACTCCAGAAGAAGAAATATCGCAAATGAGGACAGACCTCGAACAGATAAAGGCCTTGCTAGCCGCACAAGCAGGAGCAGGTTCGGTGGGTAACGCTCAACTGCCGCAAGCATCAGCTCGGAGAACAAGTAGAGACAAGAAGAGGAGCAAGAGAGGAAGGTCCCCCAGCTCGGACTCCTCCGACTAAGCTCGATTCGGAATCTCGATTCGAGGAAGAAGAAGAGCGTAACCAAGTCCGGAGCAGCATTTAAAGGCAGGAACCACCCGGAGGGACGACAAAGGGACACAAGAACCTCTGACTACCAGAAGAAAGTAGACTCTGCATTGGGAAATGTTTGGAAGGCCAGGAAGCTCGAGCAATTCTCAGGCGAGAACAGGTCAGGCATGGAAGCAGAGGCTTGGCTTGACGAGATGAGCGAATACGGCAATGCCTATGGTATGAAGGATAAGGATAAAGGCAGGGTGGCAACAGCGAACCTGAAGGGAGCAGCACGCATTTGGTGGAAGGGCTATGCCAAGGCTCATGGCTTAAGCAGGGATGCTTGCAGGTTCAAGAAGTTTGCTAAAGCCTTCAAGCGCCATTACGTTCCAAGAGAGCACAAGTCCAAAGATGATGCAAAGTTCTACAAAGTTGCGGAAGGCAACAAGTCAAGACAAATACACAGGGAATTTATGAGGCTAAGGTCAGTATGTGTGCCAAAGTTAGGTGAGAAGCATGCAGTGGAAAGCTACATTGAAGGTCTGAATGAGGAGATCCGCAAGCTTGTAAGGGCAATAAACCCTAGAACGGTATCGGAAGCGGAGTCCAAGGCAATAAGCTTGCAAGGGACAGGACCTCAGAATAGCGGGCAGAGGCAACAGTATTACCAAGATAAAGGCAAGGCAAAGAAAGCGAATTTAGCCGAGAACGGCCAGCCCCAGGACCAGCTAGAGCCCCATATAGTGGCAATCAAGGGAAACAGCAGGAGAAGAAGCAGGTGTCCTTCAAAGACAAACAGGAAGGGTCAAACTACTCCAAAGCAGTGCGATCCTTTCTGCAGGCCATGCCCAAGGAAAAGAGACAGGAGTGCATAGAAAAGCAGCTTTGCTTCAGGTGTTTCCAGCCAGGCCATAGGACAGCAAACTGCCCATATGTCATGAGTGCAGCGCTAGCAGAGTTGGGAGATTGGGACACTCTGTCTGACGACGACGGCGAGGAGGCCCGCGACTACATCTGTGGAGTGTCATATCTTTGCCGCGAATAGATACGAAACAAGCGAAGAGCCAAGATAAAGTAATTTCCACGGGGAAAGGCCAAAGGCCAAGTCATTTATAGTCCTAATAGATTAGGAAGTAGCCATAACTTTGCATCTCCCGGAATGGTTCAAATGTTGAAGTTGAAACCATTAAAGTCAAAGCCAAGGCCCGTTGTCTTAGCAAGTGGAGCGGTAGGCGGGACATTTAGTAAAAAGAATCAACTTTGACATCGACTTGCCGGGATTAAGATCCGGATGGGGCAGGAAGTAATGGGCATTGGCAAGTACGACTTGATAATAGGTATGGAGTACCTTGGACCAGCAGGGCCATTATTGATTGTGGAAAGGAAGGTGACCTTCCCAACACCCGCCAGCGGCAAGATCATTGAGATAACAAAGAAGAAGTTGTCCCCATCATGCAAAGTGTATGTCTTCTAAACTACTGCTCAAGTGCATCAAGAGTGAGCATGTAGCATACATCTTCAAGCTTGAGATTAGTGAGCCGAATTGGAAGGAAGCAAAGAAGACAAGATGCTCGACCAAGTTGCCGAGGCAAATAGCTAAGTTGATCACGGAAGTTCCACGATCTCTTTCCGTGATGAGATCAAGCGGCTCCTCCTTATAGGGGAGTCGAGTGCGAGATAGCACTCGGGCGAACAAACCGACAAGCAAGGCCCCATATAGAATGACAACGCAGGAGTTGTCCGGAGCTAAAGAAGCGATTCGCGGTGAGCCGCTCGACCTAGGTTTCATTAGACCTAGTGTCTCACCGCTTGGAGCGCCCATTCTTTTTTGTCAAGAAGAAGGATGGATCTTTGAGGATGTGCATAGACTATAGGCAGTTGAATAAGCACACCATTAAGAACAAGTATGCGCTTCCAAGATCGGCGACTTGATGGATCAGCTTCAAGAGCAAAGATCTTCTCAAAATCGACTTAAGGCCGGGTTACCATCGATACGGATAAAGGAGGAGGATATCCACAAGACCGCCTTCGGGACGCGGTATGGGCATTATGAGTTCACAAAGGATGCCTTTCGGCTTATCAAATGCCCCACTTACGCTCATGAGGCTCATGAAACGATATCTTCAGGGAGTTCCTGGACACCTTTGTGATTGTTTTCTTTGATGACATTTTGGTGTATAGCAGATCCCTTGAAGAGCACGTGCAACACTTGAGAAGGGTGCTAGAGAAGTTGAGGAGGCACCAGTTGTACGCCAAGTTGTCGAAGTGCCACTTCGCAACAGAGAAGGTGGAATACCTTGGTCATGTGATCTCTCATGAAGGCATCTCGACGGACCCCGCCAAGATTGAAGCAAGGATTCAAAGGGCCGGCCGAAGAATGTGCACGAGGTCAGAAGTTTTCTCGCCTAGCGTGGTACTACAGTGAAGTTCGTGAAGAACTTTGCTAAGATAGCAGCCCCAAGTAATGACTGACGAGGGCAGAGAAGGTGAAAGATTGGGTAGAGCATTGGCACAAGAAAGCCCAAAAGGGATTTGAATTGTTGAAGGAAGCTTTAACAACAGCCCCAGTCTTAACCCTGCCGGACCCGGAGAAAGATAAGCTTGTAGCAACGGATGCGAGTAAGATAGCTACAGGTGCAGTGCTTATGCAAGAAGAGCGTGTGGTAGCGTATGATTCCAGGAAGATGAACGACGCCGAGACGCCGCTACCCAACGCATTTATCAGAATTGCTTGCGCTTGTCGTATGCTAAGAATATGGAGGCACTACCTCTGGGAAGGAAGTTCCAATTGATACCGACCATCGAGCCTCCAATATGTATTCACGCAACCACACCTCAATGGAGGCAGCGGAGATGGATGGAGTTCCTCGAGGAATACGACTTTGATATAGTCTACAAGCCGGGAAACTCAATGTGGTAGCAGATCGCTTTCAAGGCATCCCCGACAACTAGAGTGCATTGCAACGCACTTCGACGCTCTCCAAATGACTTTGGTAAGAGGATTGAAGAGTCCTTGCCAACGGATGTGGATTTCGAGGGGAAGTATGGGCAAGCCTCTCTAAGGAGGCTAGAATGATAAAGAGCGGGAGGCCTTCAAGCATTATAAGAAGGAAGGCAACCTGTTATACCATAAGAACAAGTTGTGCGTACCGAATCATCGTGTAAGGAAGTTGATCCTCCATGACACGCAATAAATGCCCCAATTTGGCCATCGCGGATTCATGAAAACATATTTCAAAGTCGCAGCCCGCCTATTATTGGCCAGAATGAAGAAGCAAATAGCTCGCTACATCAAGGAATGTCACTATGCCCGGCCAGACGAAAGGCAGAGCGGCAATTCGGGGGGCATTAGAGCCATTAGCAAAGGCTAAACGCTAAGTGGGAGGTAATCGTATGGATTTCATCCACAGACTCCCAAGAATGGCCGAGAGGCAAGGATGCCTTGATGGTAGTGGTCGAATAAGTTGTCAAAGATGGCACATTTTGTGCCTTGCGGGACCACGATACAGCTATGGATACAAAAAAAGCTCTTCACCAAAGAGATCTTGAGTGCTTCATGGCATGCCAAGGAGATTATCTCCCATGCAGATCCGAAGTTCATGAGTGCCTTTTGGCAAGACCTCTTTCGATAATTGCACCAAGCTATCCATGAGCATCAGCTGTATCATCCTCGTGACGGATGGCCGACGAGCGACCAACAGATCTTAGAAGACATGCTAACGAAACTATGTCCGAATAAGCAAAATATGTGGGAAGAATTTATTCACTTGGTGGAGTTTGCATACAATAGCACCAAAGCGAATCGTCCCAAATGTCGCCATTTATGATCAATTATGGCTATCGCCTAACTTAACCTAACTCGGACACTTGGCACAACCCCGTGTCAAAAGTAGAAGTTTCGCGCCAGATGTTGGCCGATATGCGCATTTCGTGGAAGAGGTTCGAGGGTATCTCGCTAGCGTTAAAGAAGTCGACAAAAAGAGCATCGCCCGATAAAGCATCGAACGGTAAGAAAGTTCAAAGTTGGAGATGATGTTTGGCTCAAGATCAAGGTAAAGCAAAGAAGCTCGTGGATTGGGAATTGCAAGAAGCTTGCTCCAAGGTGTTTTGGACCCTTGAGAAATAATCAAGAGAGTAGGTAATCAATCCTACAAGTTGGATTTGCCAAGACACCTAAAGATTCATAAGGTCTTCCACGCGTGAGTTTGTTGAAGAAGCATACTCCAAATCCGCATTTAAGTCTTGGACACTCCAACGTTGTTGGAAATGACGGAGGAAACAAACCGGAAATAGTCCCGCAATTGATTCTTGATAAAGCTTTCAAGAAAACGAGGAGATCGAGAATTCCTCCAAAGATTTGGTCAAGTGGAAACACTTACCGTGGAAGACGCCACGTGGGTACTTAAGAAAGATTTAGTAAAGCAAAGACCCACAATTTATGGAGCAATGGGACGGCAAGGTCATCTCCAAGAAATCGGCTCGGCATGTCGATTTGCATAGGTTAATTCTTGTATAGATTAATCTACGATGCAACCTATGCTTGGTATGGGTCGATCTTGGCTATTATCGATGATGAGACCACTACGGTGATCTCTAGGGCGGGTGTAATGTCAATGTAGGCATGACAGCGTTTCCTTGGGCTGAGTGGAAGGTAGATTAGAAAGTCTACTTACGTCCCCACCAAGGAGACGGCCTCGAGAGAAAAGAGGTCATTAAGGAATGCATTGATAGGGAAAGCACCTTTAGCCCCATATATGCTTTGATAGGAGGAATCCATCCTTCACGCCCCACGCCGAGAAGGATATCCTCCACGCCCGGGCAACTAGAGGTGTAGGCATGAGTGGCATATAGGCATATAGGGCGGCTCCACGGCCATTATGGAAGATTCATCCTCTTCCTACGGAGATTAGCCATGCACTCATGTAGATAGGTGGGTGGTCACCATATAACCAAAAATTTTAATTAATAATTAACTGCACTAACGTAGTGTCGACTGCCAGCCAAGAGAGCGCCCGGAGGGCAAGGAGGTCGAAGACATTTAAGACTTGCAACACAAGTTTTGTTGGAATGTGTTGCAAGGAATGAAGAGTACCTCAAGAATTATAGATATGAAATGTTGAAATTTTGTCTAACTTAACATAGTGAATAACTTGTTAATGGTGTTATGAATTGATAAGTATTCCATAATATAATAACGTAATAATGTTCTAAAAGTAATTACCTTAGAGTAATCGTGATAAATGTATAAAGATTATATTGTAGGTATCACGCTGATTGCGCAGTGCGTGTTAGGAAGATCCCAAGGTGGGGAGACCCACGATGCTTTGACAAAGATCATTTCAAGGTGGGGAGAATGTGGCGTTCCAAAGACAAATATACGCCCCGTGGCGTACATTGTAATCGCCACGCCACGCCAGACACCGCCACCCCGATTGACGGTAATACGCCAATCGGATAGCAATGCAAGTAGCCCTAGGGGCAACTTACTAGAGTGTTCATATATTTATTAATGTGCACATGTGCACATTAATGAGGGCACACCTTTCCATGTTGGCATATTTTGCCACCTAGCCACTAAAGGCAAGTGGGGCCTTTCCAATTATCCCACATGCCAAATTGGGTAATTGGAAACCCTAGCCTAAACCCCATGTCTATTTAGGGTAGGAAAACCCTAGCTTGCTAGTTTTCGCCCTTAGGGTTTTAGAGCTCGCTTTGGCTGCCCCAGAGCCAAAACCGCCTCCCGACGCCTTTGCCGAATTATCGGTTCCCGAATTCGATCAGCTCAAAGCAGGATGGTTGAACTTCGTGTCGAGGAGCCACTCAAGGATCAGATTTGGTCAATTTAATAGCTTAAACCGCCTTCTAATCATAGAATCGGTAGGTTTAGACTATTAAATTGCCCATATAGCAGCTATCTAGATCTTAGATCTCGGACACTAACTAAAAGAACCTAACTCTATGATTAGATCTAGTTCTTTAGTTCTTCCGTGATGTATTGGGTTGATGTATCTCTGTGAACTCCTTGTATTGGGAAGGGGGTAGAGGCCCCTAAAGCTTGTAGTTGATGCTCCTAGAGTAGCCTCTCTCTAGCACACTTGTAGATCTCGCCTTTGTACAAGAGCCACACCCAGTTGTGGGTGGAGGGGCCGAGGCCATCTAAGAAGGAGGTTCATGTTCTCGACTAGCGATCCCCCTGGTGTGTAAAGCCTACCGGGGATCATTGTGACTAGGTCTAATGGCTTACCACCGAGTGCGGGTAAGGCATGGGCTCACACCCGTGAAGTGGTGTACACTTTCCAGGTGGGTTCACGAATACGGGCAAATGGCCCTCTAGTCACCTTGAGTTAGCATGTAGATCTCACGGAGGGAGTGATCCCCACCTGCCCCTGAATCGGGAGGATGAGACCTGGGAATAGCCCCCTTCCGCTATGCATCCGTGGCTCACAGTCCCGAGTCCCAACACTTTTCAAACTCTACGCAAAGTGTGCACAGGAGGGGCGGATGGAGGGACAACCCCTATGCCATGTTCTTATGCCGGTAATTCCATTGCCATGGAATTGCGCCTCGAACTCTCTGGAGACCCAAGCCGCCGGGCTATCCTTTGAGTCCGAGCCTTGGGTAGGATCCCTATGTGATGTGCTGATCTTTGTCTATGCAGATATGAGGAGGACCATCCTTCGAGATGGTCACGGGATGTTGATGTATGTGCTCGACATGTATGTTTACGCCCGCAGACTAGGTAGGCCCCGAGGGAGACGGGTAGAATGACACCTTCACTCTTCCCAATCGAGACTCGTTACGTGCAAAGGATATGTGGAGGGCCTCAGACGCGATGGAGCCGGTGTGGGGAAGAACTCTGTTTGTATACGGTGAGTGCACCGCATAATGAGTGGGGGACGTCCACATGACCCATGCCCAATGCAGTGGATCCTTGAGCTTGACCTCGTCCGTCAGATGCATGAATAGTCCCGAACCAGAGGCCACAGGACTAACACTCCCCCACCAAATGACACTCAGTCAAGAAAAGGAGGAAGTGCTTCCGGCCCGATCGGAAAGTGATCCTCACGGGAATGAGGCGAAGCGCCATTATGGTAATGAGCAATGAGGTCCCGCGTGTTTGAAGAGCGCCGGGGTGTTGAGCCCTAGGGCGTGATGGGCCTCAATGAGGAAGTGAGAGCGCACTATGTCTTCCAGGCAAATGGGCAGTCCAAGGAACAAACCGCACTCCATGAGAAGGCAGTTTGAAGACCGAAGGCACCGACGGCATTCGGATTGCAAAGGAAAGATTGACGCCATTTAAAGAGCCGACACCGTGATGCATTTGAGAGCAAAAGCATGTAAAACCCGCTTGACGGTGCATCAAGGATCCGTGAGGTGGCGTGCGATTCTCGCAAGAAGGTGTCAAGACCATGAAGAGCATCGTTGTGCTTTTGCCAACCACGCCATTACCGATATAAATCCAATTTTTAGTAGTGTCCAAAGTGGCATTCTCCTTCCAATTGGAGCGCCTCGACAAATCGGGATCCCACCGAGATCCGTGGAGATCTGAGGCGGAGTTGACCCCAAATGGGCATCCAGACCTTCGCCCAAAAGGGAAGACGCCAAATCGAAGAAGAAAGGAACCGTGGGGGGAGGGGCTCCTAAGGAAGCATATGGAGGGGGGAAGCATGCCCGCAGCGTGGGTTCAGAGCCATGTCCCTAAATGCTTGAACAAGATTTTGATCAAGAGCACGACACCAATGGTCCCATTCTCAAGTAGAGAGTAATTGATAGATGGGGAGGATTGACCCAACCCGTGGGGATGGTCTTGCTTTCCGTAGGCCCACGACGGTTGATTGTAGCCTCCCAAGTCTGCATATAAATCTGAGCAAACTCAAGATCATCGAGTGGTGCATGATTTTGTTTACTGTTCCAACGCTTCGACCGCCACAGAGGTAAGTCGAGCCGCCAGGCATGTACTCCTGCTCAAAAGTCCGAGACCGAAAGCAGATCCTTGAAATATTTATTGGTTGGTGATAACAACCAAGCAAAGATTGAGTTGCCTCTAAAAATACGATGGGCCTCATCCCGAATTTATCCCGAAGATCCGCCGGGTAGAAGTCATGAAAACATAAGCCATTGGTCAAACCACTTAAGATGACTAATTCAGGGATCTTCAACCGTAAGCTGATCAAAGACTAAGAGTGCACAAAATAAACCCTTGTCTTCTATAGAGAGATCCGCCAGATTCGAAGGAAGTCCACACTTTTGAGTGGTCATTGATGAACATTGCCATTGGCAGCGCACTACCACTTCAAAAAAAGAAAGAGGTGTCGTCCGGGCCACCACATAGTCAAGATAGCCGGAAGGAGTAGAGAAGTCCACCGGGATGTTTGTAGCAATGTCAAGATATCCCTCCCTTTTGTGTTGGGCTTCCTCGCCAGATTGAACGCTTGCTGGAGCTGATGTTCAAGGTCACGGATCCGATGCTCCTTTTCTAACAAAAGACGGACTGATCACGGACCCGCTTACTGGGAAGCGTGGCATGTGAAGAGGATTGCCCCGAGTATGGAGGCGGGCGTGGCAATCTCCGCGTCATCGACGACCTTTTGTTCCTCGAGCCTCCAAAAGCCGAACCGGAGGGACGTTAACTGATTGGTGAGCGTGGAAAGCTGAGCTTCCAGGGAGGTGAGTCGAGCTTCACGCTCAGTGAGATTTTGAACTTGAGTGTTGTAATTGTCACAAAGCTCTGAAAGTACAAGGTGTCTAGCTTAGCAATGTGTTTCTCCTTTTCACCCGGAGGGTATCTTTGGACTTGTTCTGCTCCAATAAGTCCTGAATTTGAGTTTGGGAGTCGCTGCCGATTGGTAAGTAGGCTGGTCTGATCCTGAGCACTGGTGAGATCTATACGGACCTGTAATAGAGCCGCGTGCTTTTCTTGAAGTTGGGCTTCTAAAGTTTGAACATGGGCAAAGTGGCAGCTTGAAGGTCTCTTTGAACAAGATCGAAGCCTCCAGGGGACACCAACACCATCCATGAGAGCCTCCCCGGATGCATGTAGCCGCATGGCGCGGTTTGAACATCTTGCTGGAATTTGTGCGAGGAGCCGCCGAGGATGGGGGAGGGGCAGGCCCTGCTGCCACATCGCGAGATTGTTGAGAGGCATGA
Source organism: Isoetes taiwanensis (assembly GCA_021234155.1). Classification (NCBI taxonomy): domain Eukaryota; kingdom Viridiplantae; phylum Streptophyta; class Lycopodiopsida; order Isoetales; family Isoetaceae; genus Isoetes; species Isoetes taiwanensis. The sequence continues at coordinate 153,575 of JAJEKV010000320.1, read as the reverse complement.
CGGGAATGGGAAGGCGGGCCTCGGAGGGAAGAAGAGGAGACAAAGACATGCGTGGTCCGATGTTGAACAGGGGCGAGGGAGGTTTGGCGTGAGGGTACAAAATTGTTGAGTTGGACTGGGGAATGCAGAGAGGCCCGAGTGGAGGTATGGGAAGTGGAAGGACTCTCAAGAACAGGGAAGATAATGACGAATGAGGGCTTGAAGATGGCCACCCACAGAAATTTCGAGAGACAGAGGAGGGGGTAGCCCCGATGCGGTCTACTTCTTGAAGAAGGCGGTAGAATAAAAGCTGGCCAATCAACATGGAGAGGGAGGGATGGCGTTGATGACCATGTTATAAAACGGCTTATTGATGTGGGTGTTCTTAATGGAATGCCCAAGCAATTTTAAGCCACGTAAACTTCACAAAAGTCTCATGGGGTTTTGGCAATATTTGTGAGGCGATGCTGGTTGGCTTGATAAGCAATAGCGCCAAAACCGAAAGTGACGCCCATGTCCCCGTAAAAAAGCGTTCTAAGAGACGTAAGGTTTTTGCAAAGGGATGTGGAATACCTCCAAAATCAAATGCCGAGTAAGTAAAATGGTGGTGCCATCGACCACCGTAGCAAAAATCCTTCCGGCCGTTGACGATGTGTCGCGATGAATCTGCGCAATTGCGCGATTTGGGGCCGGAGCTCCATTTTGTGAAAAATTAAAGCTTGTGGCGTTCGCAACTTCCCCGACTCGACCAACAAGGGCCTCTCGAAAGGTGGGCGCTGAAAGACATGTACCCTAAAAGAGTCGCATCCCTTGGAGCGAAGCTTGAAGTGTAAGAAAGTTTGGGGGCAACCATGGCTAAAAGCGCCGGAACGAGGAAACTGGTTGAAGAAGGCGAGAGCTTGAGAACGGGAGGACGAAGACGTAAGGGCGAGAGACGGTAAAAGGTTTAGGGCGCCGCAAATGGAGGCGAAGAGGTATGATGAGGGCGAAACTGTAACCGTTGATGGTGCCAGGTGTCGAAAGATGCCAAGGAGGGGATTGAGAGGCAAAAATTTGGCTAAGTCCCCGAACAACAAAGGGAGAAGCAATGAACGGTGGAGATGAGGCGTGAGAGAATGATCGGATGTGACAGGTGGCCAAAGGACACACATTAATGTTTGACGAGTATGTAAGGAAGGAATGGCATTTAATGCTGGCAACTCGAAGTGGGATATCATTAAAAGGAATGTGTCAGAAGGTACCATGGCTAGATATGCGGCGGGAGAAAAGATTCTCATTTTAGAAACAGCCTTGCATTGCAAACACGTTGGCGATGGTTGTGATTGGTCCACGTCGACAAGGAGTTCCGCAGTTGGCTATATAAGACGAACCGGGAGTGAAGCGAAGACATCCGATGGCGCTCAGCATGGCGGCTGCTGGTTTGAACGAGAACTGCACTATGCCCACTAACTGTCAGGAGTGGATTACCTGCAAGATGGATTGTCTCGACTCTTCGCGCCAAGCCACAATCGTGGCTCCTGAGAATGGATGGCTGGTGTGCCGGGATGGCTGAACATCCCGATCCGAAGACCAACGCAATGGAGGTGGTTCTGCACCTTCGCTGGGACCCTGAGCAGAACCTCTACCACCTCCTCCGCATCACCTCTCGCCCAACCCGAGTAGAGGGTTTTTCTTCTTAGGTTTTAGTAGATAGGGCTCGAGCCCGTTTTGTATATAGGGCAAAGGCCCATAGCGGAAATAGCCGGGCTCAGGCCCCACATTTTGTAAAAATTTCCACCTATAATATAATATGCCGCCATTTTAGTCACTATCTCATGTGTGTCGCCTTTGAATCAGACTGCTTGGTGAGTGTCACTTGGTCGTGGTATGAAATGGTTTGAGGTGAAAGCCATTAACCGTTGTAGGTAATGGAGTTCCATCTAACTCAGCCACCGGAAAACGCCGGGTTGAACCACTTGAACAATTTGATAAGGGCCAAGCCATCAAACTTAAGCTTACCCGAAAATTTTTGTACCGAGAATCATAAAGAAGAACCAAATCTCCGCCCCGAATGTTTTGTCCTCAAACGCTTGTCATGTAAAGATTTTTGCAACCGCTGTCCATGAAGAACAATTTAATATAAGCATCCCTTCTAAGTTCATCCAACCGCTCCAATTGATAAACCCTTTCTTTGAGTGCAAGAAGTAGGATTATGGGCGTGAGCTGAAAAAACGAGAGTGGGGAGAATGTACTCAAAAGGCATGAGAGCTTCTTGACCATAAACCAATTTGAAAGGAGGTGACCAAGAGCTATTTTGAAACAAGTATTGTAAGCCCATAGAACAAGAGGGAAGTTTGGTTTGCCAACCAAGGTAGAAGCGTCACAAATTTTCTTGAGAATTGTGACCAGAGTTTTGTTGGTGCTTTCAGCCAAACCATTCCCTTGAGGATAGTAAGGTGTGCTCTGTGATGATGTATCGAGAGATAATCCGTCAAATTTCCTTGATGGTGTGATTGATAAAATGTACACCACGATCACCGACCAGCTCGTAGGGGCCAATTAATCGCGTGATGATTTGTTGATAGATGACTTTGGCTGTGGCCGGCCGCAGTTGTTGTCCGGAAGTGCGCAAGCTTCCGCCCATTTGCAGCATAGTCGCTGAGAACCAGAATGTAGCTGCACGGGTGTGCCGCAGCAGGATCGATGGGTCCCACAAAATCCATTCCCCATTTGGCCGAAGGGAAGTGGCGCGTGGCGACCGGCGCCAAGGGAAGAGCCGCCACGGGCGTCGGGTCGCCCCACACGCCGGCAAGCATCACACGCGTCGGGCGTGGGCGTGAGCGCCTTTAAAGAGCGTGGGCCAAAATAACCAAAGAAGAAGGATTTTTCGCGTGGCCGTGGTGTCACCATGAAAATGACCACCACCGAGCCCTTCATGGGCTTCTCGAACAATATCCGGGACCTCATGAGGGAGAACACAGCCACCGAAGGATGGTATCCTTACCCTTTTGTAAAGATGGCCTGCAACCATGGTGTAGTCACTAACCTCTGAGAAAATTGATGGCGACGGGATTGGCGCTTTGGTCGAGAGCGTGGCGCCCTCCTCGTGGAAGAGCTCTGTGAGGAGATATCACTGAAAGTCATGAAACCAATGAGGTGTTGCCGTGACCAAAAGAGTTGAGCGTCAGGAAAGGCGCCCGAGACTCCAAAGGAGGGATCATCCGTGGGATGCGTGAAAGATAATCCGGGGACAACATGAGATTTGCCCGGCCTTGTGAACAATTTCAAAAGGTGCAAATTCTTGCGAGAAGGAGGACCCAACGAGCAATGCGGCCCGTGGGCGGGATTTGTTGATCAAATAAAGAAGTGCCTGGTGGTCAACAAAGAATTTGATCCGACCGCCCAAAAGATAGTGACTGAAGCGTTGGACGCAGAAAATTAAAACCCAAGGCTTCGCCTGCGGGCGTAGTAGTTGCGTTCACCGAATTGAGTTTCCTGGCGTAGCGGTTTGGTTTGGTCGGTGTCGATCATATTTCTTGAAGAAAGAACAAACCAATAGCAAAGGCCGAGACATCGACATGGACATGAAAGGGCTTGTCCCATTGAGGAGGAACAAGAACCGGGCCTGAGTAAGCAAGAGCTTCAATCATGTTGGCGAGATCCGCCGGGAATTCCAAGCCCGTGGATTCATCACCCGTGAGTTTATGAATGGGATGCGCAATGGCCGCGAGTCCGAATGAAGGTGGAGTAATAATTGACCTTACCCAAGAAAGAGCGTGTTTCCTGATATTGGCCGGTGCTTGAGCCTTGAGCACACAAAATACGATTTTGGCAGGATCTGTGGTGATACCCGCTTTTTGACCACATGTCCCAACAGAACACCTGAAGTGACGCAAAGGTGCATTTCTGATTGAGACTAATGCCGGACTCATCACATTTCGAAGACGAAGTTCCAATTTATCCAAATGGTCACCATGGAATCAGAGGCGAGAAGTCATCTTGAAAAATTTGCAAAGAAGGGATTTTCCTTCATAAAATCATGAAAACCGAGAGCATGATACGTTGAAATGTGGATGGAGAGTTTGATAATCCAAAAGGAACCACCTTGTAGGCAAAAGTGCCCTACCGGGGGTGGTGAAAGTAGTCTTGAGTTGATCAGATTCTTTGATTGAGATCCGATTGTAGCCGAAAAACCATCCATGAAGGAGTACATCTCATGTCCAAAGAACCTCTTCCGGAACCTGGTCTGTGAAGGAAGTGGAAAATGATCACGCCCGTGGCCTGATTGAGTTTTCGTGAGTCCACGCAAACGCCGGATCTTACCATTGTGTTTGAGTGCAATGACGATGGGGCTCACCCATTCGAATGTTTGACCTCATAGATCAAACCCGCAGCAAAGGAGTTTGTCAATTTCCGCCTTGACGCGATCAATGGTAATTAGGGTTGAGCCGGTCGTCGCTGCTAGACTGATGGGCGATGCATCGGACTTGGTAGGAATGGTGAGTTCCCAAGGTTTTGTTGATCCCCGAAGATCTCTGTAGCTCCGTGCGAAAATGTGTTTGAACTTTTGAAGAGCATGACAGCCTCGCTACGATATAGGGTGTCGGAAGATTGGCGACAAGTCGGACGGTGATTGTTGCCTACGCCCACAATCTCATTTGCAGAGTCCTGAATATGGGGATAACTTCCGTGTCACGACAATATGGCGGGGAGGTTGAAGCATAACGGGATGTGTGGCACTCTGCGTGGTGAAAAAGAGAGTTCTTTGAGTTTCCTCAAGCGAGGTTGCTTCATGGCAGTGTTACATCTCTGAGGGAGCTGCGGGAGGTTCCCCCGTCACGAAAAAGTGATCAACACGTTGGATTCGATTGCAAGGAGCCGTAAGGGTCAAGCAAAGCAACCGACTGGTCCGATCAAGAGTCATTTCTCCCCAAGGATCGATATTCGGGGTAGGATGACGAGGCCCGGCGACTCCGCAGGGGAGCCCTCGAACTTGATAAATATTCTGGGCGTCCTCAGAATCGATGTCGGAGAGAGAGGGTTCAGCATTGTCGACGGAAATGATTTTGCCTGTTTCCAAGTCCATGGTGGCATTGAGGTGACCATCAGTGATGACTAACTGATCCGTGGCCCAAGAATGGATACTCTTGGCCCAAGCGGAGAAAAGGTCTGCCGACCAACATTTCATAATCACCTGGCTCTTCTCCAGCCTTCCAAACACCAAATTCCAAGGGGAATCTGAGATCACCAATGTTGATGTGAAGAAGAGGCGTGACGCCTTGAGGTCTCGTGATATGGCCATTGGCCAATTTGATGTCATATGGGGCACGATAGAGTTGTTTGATGCCCATTTGTTTGCGGAGTTTATCCGTGATGAGATTGACCGCGCTACCTCCGGCAATTTGAACATGATTGACTTGTTGATTGCCCACCGTGGCATGTACCGCGGGAGTAGAGGTAGCAATGCCCCAACCAAAACAGCTCCGGGAGTGGTAATCGGTCCTTGAGAGCAGGATAAAAATATTTCAAAATTGTGGCCAAGCTTAAAGGAATTTTGATTTTGGCTAGCTCCTCTTGGAGTTCCGTGAGGCACATGAGAAAAAAGGATCTACCGGATCCACAAAAGGGAGTCGCGTGGTAAAGAAGCAAAGAACTTCTTTGAGTAGGTCAACCTCCGCAAGTATATTGGGATATGTCCGAGAGTGGAGGTTGAGACGTGGAAGGTGCGCCTTGTCTTTGTTGAGCTCTAGTGGTGGCATGGACATTAGCCAACGCGTCGCCTTCAAAGAGCTTGCATGAGGTTCAAAATGCCTTGTCGAACTTTAGGCATGACATTCGGCATGAGTTTCTCCAAGTCGTGCAAAATGGACCTTTTGTCTTCGCATGAGGAATTGTCGGCCGACCGCAGCGGCAGTTCGTGCCATTAGGAATAATGGTTAAGGGACGTGGACGCCGAGATGCAGCGTGAGACCAAACCAACCCAATTGGATGGCTGGACCGGAGGATTAAGAGCTTGAAAAATTTCTTCCTGTGCTTGTTGATCCATCCGAGGTTGAGTGGCGTGAGATAAGGTTGATAGCGTGATTGCCGAGGCGCCAGGTGGCTTCCAAGAACAGACGCGGGCCTTGTTTGTCATTAGCAATCCGTGAGTTGGTAAGCCGTGGAGGCGACCGACGTGGGTCTGATTTGTGCCGTGAAGCCGCACTCAACTTGTGGAAGTTGAGGACATGCCTTTGTGGTGGTATGACCCCATTCTTGACAGCTGATAACACCGAAGCTTTGAAGGATCAAAAGGAGGACGTGTGTTGGGTCCCCGTTGTTGCTCCCCGCTGTCGATAGAGTTGAGTGGGTTGCGCCGCAAAGGGTGGCTCGCGGATATTGCGATTGGTGCGTAGATGTTGTTTGCACTTGATAAACCATCTTGTTGCGAAAGGTGTAGGATGAGTGCGGTGCACTCTTCCGGGGCATGATTGCACATGTTGCATCTTTACAATGAGGCGGGCCATTGGTGGAGTTGCACTCATTTGCCAAGTGGCCTTGATATTTGCGCATATGGCACCAGATCCGACTAGCTATGATTGGCATGTTGAGGTTGAACAGATGCAGGGGAACCATGACGGGTGGAATGAAAGGGAGCTCCCTCAAGAGCCACGCCACCGAGGAAAACATTGATCGAAAGTGATTGACAAGATCGATAGCCCGCTCCAAAGTCTTGGTATGAGTATTCGGTCATGAGTCGGATAGCCGGAGGAAGTCCTTGGAGAAACCGACCAAGATCCGGCTCTGTGGGGGGTACTCTTTGAGTTTGCTGAGCGGAATGTGAAGTCGATCTGCAAAATCCCTGGCAGACTCCGTGGGCTCTTGTTGAAGGTCATTAAGTTGTTTGAGATGAAGCTGATCATCATCCGTGGTCCCATAGTGAGAAAGAAAAGCAATTCTCATTTCGGACCAGTCTTCTTTCCAAAGGGCTTTTGTTGGACATGAGCCATTGATGAGGGAGCCACGCAATATGGTGGAAAAGATGTGGAATTTCAGTTGAGGTTGCGCATGACCATTCAGACAGCCGAGCCTCAAATTCTTCCATGTGGGCCTGAGCACTTTGGTCTAAAGGTTTGCCTTTCGTGTTGCCAAAGGTGGGATAAGTCAGCTTAAGGGTCTGAAAGGTAGAGGTAAAAGTGCTGGGCTGGACAGGAACATGATAGTGAGGATATTGAGGTGGAGTTGGAGGTGGTATGGTGCTGGAAAGACCCTGCTTAAGGGGTGGCTGAGGTGGAGGTACTGGAGGTGCCTGATCATTGGTTTTGAGGTCTGTAAGAGTGTAAACAGGAAGAGCGGTGGGAAAGGTAGGGAAGGGAAATTCCTGGGGAGGAGCAAAAGAAACATGTGGATATCCCTGTCCCCCCGTAGGAGATGATGGTTGTGAAGGCAGAGGCGTATGGCCAGAAGAGTGATGGATGAAGGCATGTTCTGGGGTATGAAAGTAAGGTTGAGCAGGTGGAGCCGGATAGGGCTCCTGATAGTGATGAGGAGACCGAGGTCGTGGAGCAATGTTTGCACGCTTGAGGCGGAGAATTTGGACGAGACATGACACGAGGGGTGGGTGGCGCCGACTGAGCCCTAGACCGAATGTGGCCTCCCTCAATGTCATAAGCAGATCCATACATGTCACGAATCACTTCCCTTCGATGATGGCGCCCAAAGCCGAGACCGCCTAGGAAAGAAGTTCTTCATGTGAAGTTTCGGCGTACATGGCGGCGAGGAAAGGGAAAACGAATCGGAATCGGCAGGCGGCGATAGTGTTTGGGGTCCGGGTTCGAACTTGCAAGACAGCCCTCCGTGAGGACCCTTGGATCTAACAGAGAATCCGGGGGACTATGTCACGCCGATTTGCAAGAAAAGAACAAGAAGAAAACAGTAACAAGAGAGAAACAAAGGAGAGGAAAATGATAAGCTTCCTTGATATCAATGATGAACATACATGAACTCTACAAATCGAGAGAAGACCGAAGAGAGACAAGACTCAAAACTCATCTAAAACTCATGTGCTAGCTCTACTCATATATATAGTACAATGGCCTTTGGCCCAATATAGACACCCGACCGATCTCGTGCCGACTCGGAAGGAGGCCTGATTTGTAGGAATGTTGGCGGTGCCTCTTGAAGTGCCTAGAATCACGCCGACGCCGACGCTGGCGGTGATCCCATCACTTGTCCGAAGGGCTCTTTGTTGGCGACGGGACGCAGGCTTTGATCAAAATGCAAGCATTTGGTCTTCTCACGAGCCTTTGATGGCTAACCCATGCCTGTCTCAGATCCTTGAGCTTGACCTGGTCCGTCAGATGCATGAATAGTCCCAACCAGGGAGGCACAGGACTAACAAACCTCTCTCGAATCGCTTAATAATGAGAGTACCGCTATGTGGCTCCTCCAAATGAGCACACTTAACTTGATAAAGCTGCAAGGATTGGTTGCACACCAGCTCGAAGTCTCCGTGAACCCGCAAGACCTCAATCTTTTGTCTAAAGCTAAAACGTAATCCCGCTAACGTGGCTGCATATTCTCGCCATATTATTTGTGCACAAGGGGATGGACCGCCGCAGTGTTAGGATGAGCTCACCTCTAGATCCTCTTATAACAACACCAATTGAGGCTAAACCTAATTTCTTTGATACACCTCCATCAAAACCAAAGGGTAGCTTGTGGGCTTAAACTCCTGCTCTAGGTTTGGTTCAGTGCTAGCATTCCCAACTTCGTTAAATATGCCATAATGTCCAAAGACTCACTTCTGCAACAACATCTTCAACTTCAGCTAAATATACGTGCCTCCATCCTTTTCCCTACCCTTTTTTGCATATATTATAGCCCCTGCTTTTGACCATCGAAATCGTGACATTCACCTTTGCTCCATATTGGCCTAGCATCTACTGCGGTTAACCATGTCCTACCTAGCAGCAAATCATAAGAACCTGCGTGTTGCGTTGGATCTGCAAAGGCTATGACCATAAAACTGGCTTTTGTTCTCACTTCCTGGACATCTATCTTGACATTTTCCACCATACCTATTGGACTAACAGATTGTTGGTTGAACCCATGCTTCATTTGCAACCCTTTTTCTAACCTACACTACCTCGTCCTATACTAAAATTCTTCTAACCAGGCTCTTCTGGTTGCCTCTTCTTTCATGCCTCAATATCGACTAGATATATGATGTCATATTCTCTTGCTTCTTCCAATCTTTCATCCGTGTAGTTCTTTTTCTCCTTCTGATGTCTCACCCCTTCTATGGTTATGTCCTTCTGTTCCATTTCTTCGATTGCCCCCGCGTCTTGGCCTCCAAGGGTGTCATGTCCTGTTGTGCTACCAAGGGTCTTCTTTTCCTTCTCTCCCATTTTTGTTTTGCACCTATAAACTGATATTAACCCTATTATTCTCTCTGTCATCAGTGTATCTCTTTCCAACGATCTGGTCTTTAAATTCCCTGTTTTCTCTAATGCAAAGCAACCGGCAAAGGTTGATCATGAATAGATGAAGAAATAACAATGGGAGCTTGAACCTGGGAAGAATGTTGAACAGATGCCTGAGGCACACGAGTACCTCGACGAAAGCTAACAAAAACCTCCTTATCAGGAAACAGGCAGGCTAATTTTTGACCACTCAGAAGCTTAAGATCCAGCTTCTTATGCCAAGGCCCGCTCTTCACAACTATACAATCTGGTAAAGGCGAGTCCACTGGCATAGAAACACAAATTCTTAGACCATTCATGATGGAATGTGAGATATGAACCCCAAGTCCCGTTGCAATTGCAATTAGAAATTGATGAGCCATTAGATTAGGAGGAAGATTAGATAACGAGAACCAGAAGGCATCTTTAATACACGAACTATATCTGGTGTAAAGCCAGGAGAATAATACTGGTACATTATATATTCGCCACCAATTGGATCGATCCCTCTTGATACCAAAGAGTCCACTGCATCACCACTTTCAAACATAATAAGAACAAAGTTTTTTGCCAACAACTTGATGGTACAGGTTTGGTAAGGGCCAGACTTAGATCTATCAGATGGGGTTTGTGATGATTCTTAAAGTGAGATATGTTGTAGCCATGATTAGAGATGTCTATGATTTGTGAGATAACAAGCTTGTGTACTGACCTATGGAGATACAGAGGTAAACTGCCAGGTCCTTATTGTTCAGAGTGGTTTAAGAATTATCTGTAGCGAAGCTATGAGGATTAAAATTGGATTCTACGTGATAGAATCCGCTTCGAAGGTTTAGAAATTGCTACAACAGTTTGACAGTTCGAAAAGAAAGATGATTCCAACATGCAAAGTCAAGTTCATAATCAAAAGGATCTTTTTGGATTTCTCAAGGATCTTGCTTGCAGCCTTTTTGGAGCTATTGGGCTGGACTCGAATTCCTCAAAAATCATGCTGGAATTGCTTGTAGAGCATTGATTTAGGTCTAGCAAGGGCCGAGTTTGGTTTCAACGTCTAGATTTGAGTGAATAAGGTCTGAAAAGTATGCAGATTTGGGGCATCCAAGAAGCTAGCCGGAAGGGATTAATCCATGTGAAATCTGCTGCTCCATGCCGAAACTGTCTGCGAAGGGCCGATTTGGGGCTTAGAAAGGCCGATTTGCCTTATGGAGTCTTCAATCAGAAGAGTCGGTGCTTGAGAACTGCAACGAAGTGGCCGGATTAAGACATCTAGGTTTTCTCTTGTTTATGTTTGCTATGTTGCTGCTTTGTTAAATTCTTGTCGTCATTTGCTAGTATTGTTCATTTGTCTTGTGCTTGTTAAGCAAGTCATGGATCAATCTGAAATGGAGTCTGCAGAGTAGCCTATAGGTTATGATAGTGGTGAAACTAGAAAACAGGGAAGAACCAAACTTGCTAGAGGAATTTCCTTATCTACAGGAGCTATTCGTTTATCTGGTCCCGTACTCAATTCCACAATTTGCCATTCTTTACTCCTGATGGTATCCCTGCTGAGGAGAGCTTTTGTACCTTTGCCAGTTTCCTGTGCAACCCTTGGTTCTGCATTGCAGTCAGGACCTCTTGTACTTTTAGCTCATTCCTTAGTTTGAAGCCTGCACAGAGCACTCTTTCCTTGGCCACCATATCGCGTAGTGTCAGGTTGATGTGCCTCGCCCTGCCCCTCCATGCCCCTACTAGTACTGCCTTAACTATTATGCTCCTGTGTTCTTTGAACTGGTTCTTCAATATCTCTATAGTAACTCGTAATTTGTGTCTTCATTATGTCTCTCTATTACTCCTATCAGCCTAACGTCATGCTTAATCCTATTTTGCTCCTCAAATTTTGTGAGATGTGACTTTATCTTATCAAAGGTTTGCCATGCATCTAAATCAACCTGTCTCGTTTCTATAATCTGTACTCTTCCTTCAACTCTGACCACCAGTGTCTCCTTATTTTGTGGGACGTTGCTGGCCAAGGTGTTGAGGGTATCCATACTTGACACCCTCAATTCCAATTGCACCTCCCATTGTGCCAAGAAATCTTTCAGGTCCTGTTTGCTGGCTGCATAATCCTTGCTACTAACCACCCGCTCTTGGTTTGATTCGCCATATTTTTTATTTGTGCTTATGCCTTCTTCGACTAATTCTCTCTTGCTATGTTGGGAGCTTCTTTTAGCTGTTTCTCAGTTTTTTGTACTGGTTGGGTCCTATCGCAAACGGATATCAAGTTCGCATTTGAATTTGAATTGAAATTTTTATATTCTTGTATATCTTCCAATTATAGACACCGTCATCTGGTCCATCATCAATGCTAGTTGGCGGCTGACCCGTAGCTTATTTTCTGCTCAAACTGTAACTTATTTTCTATAGTTTTTGGGACGTGCCCTTATTGTTGAACAAATAACTCGATGAACATTATCTAGTCCAAACTATGAGAAGTGCAAATACACAATGCACACCCGTCTGCCTAGAAGGATACTCAAGGCCCCTATGGTGAATTGGCTCACCACCAATGAGGCTATCCTAAAGTATCGACAGACATTGTGCTGCAGATTGAGATGCTGGGGGAAGTTTTTATGAAGTGAAGCGATTAACATAAGGAAGGACTTCTATTCCATGAAATCGTTTGATCGGATCACCTACATGTACAACATGTTTGGAAATAACATGAAAGACCGCTATGTGCAAAGGCTAGAGCTGCATGGCAAAGTTGTGTGTGAAAAGGCATGATACCTAGGTCTCAAGATATCCAAATCAAGATATATGAAATGGAAGGCACAATATCGAGAAAGAGCTTATGAAATTGAGCATAGGAATAGTGGCACAATGAAACCTCAGGCCTCTACCTTAGCCTCCCAAGCAGCCCCCAAGCAGCTTTCTCAAAATTTGTGAAAGAAAACTATGAATTCATGCCGCATCGAAGTTGGAGGAACGAGGATGGTATTCAGGAACGTGAGAAAATTGCCTGCATGTTTTTGAAAACCTGCATTCTCAAGGAAGTCAATGCAGAGATTGATGCACTGACTGGAAAGAAGGTCTCGTATCCTGGTTTATAAAGACATGGAGGTGTAATTTCCGGGATGTCACATTGCAAGGAAAATAACATTCTCCAAATGTGACACATGTGAAGTTATTTGCACAGAGCTATTGAAGACCAAAGATGTGACAGAAGGGAACATACTTCATGAGCGGAGAAGGGCACACAGAGTGGAACAAATTTCCTGTTGTTCAAAGTAGTGGAGGGTGTACTTCCATTGGCATCCAGGGGAAGCTGTGTGTATCATTCACGAAAGATGGATCAAGCAAAGACAATGATACCAAAAATTACAGCAATCAGTGAAGTCTCTTTGGAGGCTACATAAGTTGAAGATATGTCTAGCAGATGCTATCGCACATGGGCATGGTAAGGGTGCATATAGGAATTTCTCTTTGGACCTCTGGCCACATGACTTAAATTTCCATGTTTTTGAAAAAGCTTGAGATGGTGCATGATTATAGTGGGGGCCATCTAACGCCTGAGCTTGGAGCACTAGAATGGGTTGATGCACTAAGGGACACCTCCGCACTTCTGGCAAAGTTGTCGTTGACCAACCTCCAGCGGACCGTCCTTCATGCCCCTCCCTCAAATACTACTTCTGCAACTGAACAACGCATCTAGACATAACAAGAACCGGTATGTATTCTTATATTCCACCTTGTGTATCTAGGGGTTAAAGCATGGAGATGGGAAATACTTTTTGTGTCAGCGACACATGGTGCTTAGTGGGTGCTTTTTGGGATGTTTTCTTTGTTTGTATTTTTGAAAAGCATTTTTAGCACACCAGCCCTACCGGGCCTACAGCCTTTCCTCAAATTCTAGCCTATCCACGTGTAATTTCCACCTCATCAAAATCTGAAGTGGCATCAATCTACACCATTAAATCTCTAGTTTCATAAATCAAGGGTAGAGAAAATTAGAAAATGGCCCAGAAAATAGAACGGAGATAGGATGAGTCGCAATCCCTCTCCCAATTCCCTATTTTCGTGCTAGCATAAACCTCTATTGCTCCCTCCGATCCGGCTGCAGATCCCTCCCGCCGTTAATTTTTTCTTTTTCAACAAGGTTGAGTTTTTTCAACATCGTGATACCAAAGCGCCTGGGCCGCCATGGCGGAACTGAAACTCAGAAGGGAGCAAATCAGGGAGGATTTCGAGCGCAGCCACCACCGCTTTATATTATCCGAGTTTTGCCTTCCAGCCTTTGTTTCCAAAGATCGAAGTTTTGAATGTCCCAAAATCATTCTCAGATTTGCTGCATTACGTAAGAATCGCCTTTTGGAGTTAAATTTTCCAGACTCCGGTGCCCTTAACTCTGCAAAATAAGCCATTCCGTGGCTACGAGCTTAAGGATTGTATGAAATCATCGGTTGAGCAAATCTGAAGAAGATAGTGCCGTTTTATTGGACCTCGCAAAAAAAAAAAAAGAAATTTTTTGACGTGCAATGTTTTTAGAATTTTCTTAATTACAGATGCCCGCTAGCCTATGGCTTCCTCGTGCCGCGCCATCAAAACTTTGTGCTTTCGGTTTTGGGGGCTATTTTTCAGAAATGATCCCGCTTTCTATTCCGGTTTTTCGACGATTCGGTTGGATCATTGCATTTTCTACGCATCGCTGATTTTGATCTTTATCTTCTTTGGCGGTTTAAGATCGGTGTTTGCGTCGAGTTCAATGATCCTTTCCCTTCCAAATGCGATGGGTCTTGAAGCACGATGTTGATGTTAGACCCGCAACGAATAAGCTAAACAAAATTTTACAAGAAATGGTTTTGGCAAGTTCGCTCATTCGTCATTCATATCGGGCTTTTATTGCGGCGCCAAAATGTTGCAAAGGACTCTATTCCCCGCTATTGCGGCCGTGGATTTGAGGAACCATAACATCCTTTTGCCCTTTCTTGCATGTTATGCCCGGTGCACTTTGGAGGTAGCCAGGTGGTTTCCACCTTCCTTAAACAATCGATTCTATCTTATCTTTCATGCTTGTTCCGGTACTTTTATCTGCTTATTATTAACTTTGATTTGTCCTCTGTATTTTTGACAGAGAATCAGGTCATGACTATGGCAACTGCAAGCTCTTTAGCATGGATTGGGAACAGTCACCACAATGTTTGCTGTTTTGTTTAGGTAAATTTCTCATTTCCTAAGCGCCAGATTAACTGTCATAGTTTGTTCTCTCAAACAGGTTGTCTTATTTTATTGTTTTCTTTGTTCCAGGGGAATATAACGTAAAAGCATATAAAATCTCAAAATTTGAATGATTTACATGTTCAAATTTTTGTGGCAGCTATACAACAATTACCTGCTCTGTTGTTCCATTCAATTGTCTTGATCCAACCACATGCTCATTTTCTGCCCCCTCACCTGCTCTTGGACAAAGCACAGGCACAAATATATTTCAGTCTTTTGCTTCGGTAGGCCAGATTGCATTTGCTTTAGCAGGGCATAACGTTGTTTTAGAGATCCAAGTCACAATGCCAGACTTTATTTGATAGAATGTCTGAATGCAATGTAGTTACGTGGAATATTATGATCTCATCCATGTTTCGACAGTGCGAACCTTGACGTTGTTGTAAATGTATTTTTAACATGCCAAAGAAGAATGTGTTCACATGGAACATCATGATATCTGGATGCACACTACATGGGTAGGGTGCAGGTGTTGTATCAAATGCGGCTGACATGCATCGTAGGAGACAAAGTGACATTTAAAAGTGTTCTTGAAGCTTGTGCTAGTTACTCATGTACCGTGGAGGGAAAATCAATGCATTATTATAAGAAATATATCGCGACAACCTTGTTCTCTTTATCTACTCCATTGTGCTTTGGAAAGTGAGTCGACAAAAAGGAATTTTGGAGGCGGCCAAGAAGAACATTTTCCTTTACTGAAATCACTTATCTACATTTTTTGAAATGTTTATTTTGTACCCAGTTAGTTATTCATTCGAGTTGTCTCTGTTCGCAATGGTATAAATGATGCTCTTGAAATACGAGACTCAAAATTGTGTTTTTACAACAATTATTATGCCTGAATATGGGAATATGGAAAAGATAATGTGTATTTCTGCATGCACTGACTGTAGCATGTAAATATTATGTTTAACATGATTAAGATGTTGATATTTCTTTCACTTTTAGACATAGGCCCATGTTATATAGGGCAGGATCAAGTCATAATTGCAAAATCATGAAGAACATTCTATACAAAAGAATGCTCCATTGTATGGGTCCCATGACCTATTGGTCTCCGTGGACGTTAAAAAAACTATTCTATTCTATTCCATTAATAATAGTTACATGCTAACAAAGAAATAATGGACTATAGTTTGGATTGACTTTTTATCACATGGATGTTTTTCTCAGTAGATAAAGATAATCCATTGAATGCAGCAACCTGCTTATACATAATCCAAATATTCCTCAAAAATCAAGCGTCTCTTCTCTGGAGCAACTTGAGAAGATAACTATATCTTACCAATCTATCCTGAAAAATTTGGTCAGCAGTGATTGTTAAGGCCTCGAAGATACAAGTAGACAATATAAACATCAACCAATTTCTGATATGAAGAATGCACAAACAATTTGGTGACCAATCGAAATAGGCACATCAGCTAGTTATGAAGGAGTGGCTGGCATAATTCAACCAACTTTTGTCAGATAGCTCTGTTCCATTGAGATAGCATGAACTTAGTCTAAAAAACATCCCAAGGCAACAAATGACCAGCTTAAGACTGTGAGAATGCTAGCAAGCCTCCAATGCCGCTGGGTCAATGGATATACAATAGCATATAGAGGCATATGATTATTTCTATCAACACGGAGAGCTTAATTGTGTGCAAGCACCAAGATTAATCTGAAATAGTACTCAAACCATTTTCCAAGAATCGAGCAGATCCTTCAAAAAAGAGGAAGCATTAGGATATGAGCAAAATTAATAAAAGAGACTCTAAGGAAGAACTGCTCTATCTGTCGATTCCCCAAAAGGAATACACGATTCAAGTGCTTGCGCAACCGACCTCATTCCAGAAAAATATACCATGCCTGCCAGATAGCAATAGATAAACTTAGAGACCATAATTTTACTCTATAAAGGGAAGTCCATCATACCTAGACCACTAGCAAATCTTAGTTTGATACATGTAGACCAAAACTTCTTCACAAACACATCTGTCTCAACACTAGCCCAAATGAAGTTCAGAATACTTGCAACAACCTCCTGAAAATTTGATTGTGAGGCAAGCACTGCCGATGCTATATAAACATGAGTGTTGCTGAGAACGTGCTTAATAACTGTTATCCTTCCTATCAGATAAAGCTTAGCTATACTCCATCAAAAAAGATGCTTACACATCCCATGCATCTGAAGTAGAAACCCACAGGAATGTCTAAGAATTTAGTTGCTTAGGGTCCTCGCATGCTACAGTGGCATAAATGACACCATTTTTAGCTCTAAATAATAACGCTAATTAACGGGGTCTAACCAAATTTTTAAATTTTATTTTAACACTAAATCCCATCCATGGGATCCTAAAACCTGGTGAACCTTTCTTCCTTTCCCTCTTTCTTGGAGTTTCTTGGATCGGATTCAAAAACATAGCTACTCCTAATCGAGATGCATGTACCCTCCTTGGCTAATAGCTCGAATCAAATTGATGTGACTGTACTGCTTCTACAATAGTAATTATCGAAATTGGTTTTTTATAACATTTTAAACAATTGATTTTCAATCATTTAACTCAAGAAAAGGCCTAATCGAGATCCGATTACCCTGCTTGGTTAGCAATCTGGAACAAATTACTGCAACTATATTGGAATTTTAATAATTTCTCAGATTGCCACTCGTTTTCATTCAAGAAAAGTTGTTCCAATAGTAAACATCTAATCTTTGTTGCCAATTCTTTTGGAATAGTAAATGGTGTGGAAATGATTTCATTCTATTACATTTGATGCTTGTAAGGTTAATATATCAGATATCGAGGATGCATTCCATCTCGCTTTGATTCATCTCTTTATTAGTGTGATATTTCAAGTCACTACAACAAAATATGGTGTTTTCCATCGAGTTTTCCAATGCCATTCCTGATCTAGTTAATCTTCTATATTGCAACAAGGGCATCAAAAGAGGCATTCAAAGACAGGTGATACAGGTGTTTCACTTAATGCATATACACTTTACATTACTCTACATTTGAATATTATCGATAACGTTTATTTTGCAGGCCTCCAATGTCTCCATAAGAGCATTACAACTACAAAGGCGAAACAACATAATTGATTCGCCTTGGATATTCCATGGTTAGCAATTTAAAATCTGGGGCCACAACATGAGACGAGCAGAATATGACTCCAGCTTCTCTTCGAATGCTGTTGTTCTTAATGAAGCAAACTCATGTTCTTATCATGAATTGCCTTGATTTCTTTCGTCCTGCCTCATACTGCAACACTACATAGAGCTTCTTTTATGAAATGCATCAAACAAGTTCTTCACACTCCGCAAATACCTCTTTGCTTCTTCTCATATTCATTCCTTTCGCCAGGTTCATGTATTCCTGTGTTTCCAGATACATCTTAGACCTGCAAAAACAAACACACCAATGCACTACCATGCTCGTAAATTGTTTTACACTATGCTTGGCAACGCAAATGCAGCATGGAACAACTAACAAATTGTATTACAGAAGGAAATCTTCCCTGCAAAATCTTTAACAACAAACCATCATACTTTAGCATCCTCCTATTCATTGAATACTCTGATGTCTTTATATTTTTCCCTTAGGGTTATGATTTAAGATTGGTGTTTGTGAAAGTTCCTAGATTGCTTCCATAGTCATCCAACTCTTATTTCCCACTAATTCAATAGACAAATAGCCTTATACTTCATAAGAACATAAAATAAGTTCGTTATGCTAGCAAGCTCCAGGCTTCCAAGACACTGCAACATTTCTTATCGATGATTCATACCTTGCCCATACTTCCTTTCTATAAAGAAAGATAGTCATCAAAATCTTGCATTCAAGGCAGTTGATTTGATGCATTTCACATGCTATT
Source organism: Isoetes taiwanensis (assembly GCA_021234155.1). Taxonomy (NCBI): domain Eukaryota; kingdom Viridiplantae; phylum Streptophyta; class Lycopodiopsida; order Isoetales; family Isoetaceae; genus Isoetes; species Isoetes taiwanensis. Next base: position 135,057 of record JAJEKV010000320.1, on the reverse strand, counting down.
AGAGACACTTATAAATGTCCTTACGATTGATACATCTTGGATGACGTTGACCTTCCTTTATATATGGCCATTGTAAATCTTATGCTTATTCCTTAACTTTTAACTACACATACATTATGGGCATAACATCCTAGAAAATGCCTATCATTCTTAATAGCTACTACATCAGGATAGATACACATTGCACTTCCCCTCTAAGGCACATTGCTAATTTTGTCCAATGTTGTGAGCTTTGTTCCTTGAATTGTTGCTAAATACACTTATTATTGTGTACAGTTTGACAACACTCTTATTGCTGCCACAGTTTTTCACTCGAAAACCTTTTGGTGCAGAGATTATTTAACTGGGATAGTAATAAGTTTGTTGTGCTCTTTTATTTGGTCCCATAGGCTGATTGGACAATAAAAAACCATCATAATCATTCTATTCTTCTGTAGAACTTCTTAACATTATGAATTACCAGTGTAGAATAAGTATGATTGGGAGGTACATCAGCAGACCGCCCTAAACATCAGAAATGTTAGCATAATATTTTATATATCAAAATGCATAGATTAAAGTCCTATTATTGCATAAAAATTGTTGTATAGAAAAACCAGAGATGTTATAGGTTTAAAATGCATGAAGATATATTATAACAATACGTATATGGAAGGTTCCATAGGCCCATGCTAGTTATTCTAGTAATCCGAAGTCCGGGAATATATAGCCAATTTGCCCTTAACCTCCTAGAGGCTAAGGCTTATCAAACCCATTATCAATCAATGGGAAGTCATATGGAACCTTGCCACAGTCTGCAATTCATTTCTAAAGCTACTTAATTTTATTTAATATAATTTCATTTCTAAAGCTAATTTTATGAAGCTATTATTCATTTCCAAACATGGAAAAAATTAGTGGCTATATATAGCCAAATGGCGATTTTTTAAGAGGTCTAAGCAATTTTTGTGGCGAATTTTATGAAGAGAGATTTCTTTCAAAAAAATAAAAAATAGCCATAGTTAAAACAAGTACTCCATTATTTTTTTAGGATTAGCCAAACTATTTTCCCCTTTTTCCTTAAAGAAAAGGGGATTAGCCTTCCTTTACATTATAATATTTATATATTAAATTAATAATAGCTAATCAAAAATGAATTCTTATTATAGACTTTTACACATCCCCACCTACCATTATCAATGATAGTAGTTTTTCAAACTATGAATTTCTATTATATATATCACATATGCATCTTTAAAACGGAATGGTAAGAGATGGCCAATATCCCTCTAGATACCCGAGTTGGTTGCATAAGATCTTCCTTCAAAGGTTAGAGATAAGTGCAATTTGATCACCATATCTACAAGGTGTCGTTGCATTGAATATAGTTCAGACTATAGATGTTATAAGATATGTTGTGAGCTTCTGTTAAAAGTTTTTCAATATTATTGTATATTCCTTGATTGTTGATTATTATTTGTAATTGTAGTACAATATATCTAAAGCTACATAATTTAATTTATATTTTTTGCTTTTTCCAGTTAAAAAAAATAGCCAAGTGAAAATTTATAGTACATAATTCAAAAGTTTTGCCAAGTCCAAATATATATAAATGTAATAATAATAATAATTTTAGCCAAATTAATATCATAAAATATTGTAAAATTTTGAAAAATAGCAAAACCATTTTTTATGAAAAAATATATAGTATGCTTAATATTTTCCCTGTTTCCAAAGCTAATTTTATCTATTTAATATAATACTCAAGATATAAAATTCTAGACATAACACTCAAGTATGAAATTCTGGAATTGAAACATACACTCAAGTATGAAATTTTGGAATTGAAGCATCAATTGACATAGCACTCAAGTATATCTAGATATAACACTCAAGTATGACATTTGGGACATAACATTCAAGTATGAAATTATGGACTGGACTCCACAAATAAAACTACCTCATGTATGTTCTCTTGGAAGGGTAGACGATGCTCATTAGCAAAAAGGAAAGAGAAATGATGAAAAAAAGAATTGCTTCAACTATGCAGCATCGAAAATTTCAAAGCTATCAGGTAGAAGTAGCGTGGGAGCACACATCTCACAATTTCAATCAATCCAAGCCATCCTTAATGCAAGCCTAAGCCACATGCATAGATTCTATACTTTTTATTTCTTCCAATAATGCTTTCTCTTGAATGATGAAGAGGCTTGTGAAGGGCGCATTCAAAGCTCCATAGACAAAGCTGGTAATCAGACTCGAATTTTCTAAGCCCTTCTACATTCCCACTGCTGAGTGAAGGACTTAACAGCTGTCAAAGCAGCAACACCACCAGACATACATCAAAGACGAGAAAATGGAAAGGACCACAATCCATCTCTGCAGGCATGCACTAAATGCAAGAATCTTGTGCAAGAGTACTCCCTTGGTAAGACGTTAAACTGCCATACCCAAGGTCACGGGTTCAACACCTCGTTGTGAAAGTGGCCATGCAATGTAAAGTTGGTGGGGGAAGGACCCACTTCAGTAATGTAAAGTGGTGGGGGCAGGACCCATCTGGGTGTGTTGTAAAGTGTCACATGTCCGATAGGACGCTGCCTTGTGGCGTGACGTTAAAATCTCTTCTTCTTCTTCTTATCACTGGCTTACTATGGTAGTCGAAGTCCAGTTTAAAACAAGCCATTATCTAAATAAACCTTAACTATCAGTGAGATGTCATTCCAATTGCGGAAAATGGTGAAAATTCCAACTGCTAGTGTGTTCTTGTTACCAGTAAATTCTGCAAGCCAGGTTTTGATTTACTGTACTTCAAAATCCTCACAATTATGAATAAATTATCTGGAAAGAACATGTTCGCCACTAAATCCTTCCACAATTCTGCAAGTTGTCCTTTGAGCAAACCACATCTAAAACTAGGCCCTTGCTTCAGAATAGTGAAGGATCCCCCATGCGTAGATAGCTCAGAGCAAGAGTGGTATAATAATGAATTATAAAAAAATAATGTTCGTCTTGGCTGACTCAAAATATCCTTTTTGTGGACTCACTTCCTAAAATACAAAGGGGTCGATAAAGAGAAACGTTCGCAACGGGCTTGGCCGTTGCCAAAGCCATTGCAATAAACTTCTTATATGCTTTAGTTTTTCTTCTGCTATACATGAGTAATACTATTAAATGTCACTACGTCTCCTGTGAGCTGCATATTTGGAGATTTGAAGGCTTTCCATGAACAAGATGAAGGCCCAATTGTACATAATCTTTGCTACAATTCTCGAGGTCCCGAAGGGGCAAAACAAATTTAGATTTAACACAAACCATTACATTTAGCACTTTAGAATTAAATTCCCCCTTAAACCCCCTTTGGTTTGGGTGCATATTCACAGGGGGGGTGATGTAGGGCAGCAAGAGCCCCTAAAATTATATTATACATGTACAAAATCAACACCATATATTACATTGCGTCAAATCTTATAGTATTTTGCAAATTGTGTTATACATTATACCAAAACTTGTAAAGGCATACCCCACAAACGAGGATCTCTATATACAGTCTAGATCGAGGAATAAAGGGCAGCTTATCCAACAGCTCTCGATGCCCGGAGTCACCCCCCGTGTTAATATGCACCCAAACCAAAGGGGGTTTAAGGGGGGATTTAATTCTAAAGTGTTAAATGTAATAGTTTGTGTTAGATGTAGTGGTTTGTACTATTGCGAGACAATTGAAACGAATAACTAACTCTGCACAGAATAAATGTTTTAGAGAAATGCATGTTTTAGAGAAATGCCGCCGCCTCAAAAATTCCTTTCCGTCTTGGCCGCCTCAAAATTTTCTTTTTTGTTAACTCACTTCACAAAATACAAGGGAGTCGATAAAGAAACAAGGCCACCACATGCATTAATTTTCCTTCCATTATACATGAGTAATTAGTACAAGCATCAAAAACAATATTAAATGTCACTTTGTCTCCTACCAAACTTATCATCTGCATTTGATGAAACATCTGTAATGCCTTTCTATCTTGCTCATGTAGTGTGCATCCTAATATCATGATACTCTATAAGAGCACACTCAAATGTAATTGTTAGAAATATGTTCACAACTTCATCAAGGTTCCCACTACAAGACACAGATGAAATCATAGTATTCCATGTGGCTACATTTCGTTCAGGCATTCCATCAAATAAAATCCTTGGATACTGGATACTGCCATAACGTTTACATATTCCAAACATAATATCCTTTCAAATACCATCTTGGACTCCAATAAGGATCCGCAATTGCTATACATATGAGCAAGGGTGTTTCCAAAAAATGAGGAATTATCATGTTCATTTGGGCAAGAATACATGGACGTGCTTCCCCTCAGACAAGGCTCTATGAATGCCACAATGGGACAATAGTTGGGTGCACAATTTATAGTCAACCCGCCTAATTATTTAAATAGGTTCCCCATCAGACCTTCTAACAAACCAATAAGACCTCAAGGATTTTACATACGTAAGCAACTTAAGATTATCTTTTGGGACAGAGAATCAAATTTTGGAGAGTCCTTGGTGAGCTCTGAATGCTCTCAAGAATGTCTTGACCTTGCCATCAAAAGAGCTTTGTCTGCCATAGCCAGGGCTCAGACAGAAGAAGACTGTCTAATCACGAAAATTAACATGCTAACACATGTCCGCGATCGAACATTAGGTCACCCCAATGGTCCCAACCCAACATGTTAGAAGCAAAGATATTCTACAATATAGAAATAGGGTCGAATTTTTCGTCTGCCGTGCATTTATATGTTGACATCGTGGCAAAGCCTACAACCCCTAATAATAGAAGTTGGGTATCCTAATTCCTGTTCTGTGTTCGACCGGTCAATTGTTCTTTTCTTCTTGTTTTTTTTGGAGCTTCAGTTCAATACTTGTTCCAAAGACGTAAGTTTTTTTCGCTCGATACATGTTAAAATTTAAAACCAACTTCGATTCAAAAAGCCAAAATTGGTTTTGCACTCAAAGATCAAAAGCCAATCGCCGGTTTTAAACATTCAAAAGCCATTTGTAATCTTTACAAACAACACAAAAGCATCCAAAAAAAACCAAAAATCCGCTTTTTCCCCAAAGAAGCCCGATTCTTCAAGAAGGCACTTGAATCGCCATTCCAAAGATGGTCGACTCTACTATATTTGACAAAAGGTAATGAAGAAACATAATAGCAGTGGAAACAAAAAAATAACGGCATTTAAACCACAAGGAAGACTCTACAGAGAAAGGGGATAAGTTTCCATGGGCGGCCCTTCAAAGATCAAAGCTGTTCTTCATTTTTTTACGCCTACGCCGCAATCGCTCATTCTAAGTGCACCGCACTGCATGCAACTAAAAATATTTCCACAGCCGCACTTACATCCCAAAAGAACCGCCATTTTTCTGATACTAAGAGTTCTGTAGGACTCCTGAGCATTAAGAGCAAGATTTTGCAGGGCCCGATCCTCCATAACCATCTGCAACGCACAGGATAAGGTTATTAACAAGAAAAAACTTGCATGCAAGAGAATGCAAGAAGTTTGCATAAAAAAACTTACCTGATACACAAAGAAAGATGAAAACTCGCCGTAATAGATATGTAACTGTGCCAGCGCCTTCATTACTCGCCAAAATAGAGATGTAACTGGCCCAGCGCCTTCATTCGCATGGGCTAAAGAGATGGCTGAGATGAGGAGAAGAAAACAGGGCAAGGGGGGGAAAAAATTCTCCCCTATTTCTATATTGTGGGGGAAGGGCACTTGGTCCCCCTTTCCGGGTGGCCGGTGACCCGCTCCCGGCTAACGCCGGTCGCGGGACCCCACCGTCCACCCGGAAAGGGGTCCCAAGTGCCCTTCCCCCATACAATATGACCTATGACCTGGGAATTAGGGGACTATTTCAACAAGGATTTCCCTTTTCTTAGCAAAATTCTTTTTTTTTCAACGGGGAATTGTTGTCTTTCAAATCTGAGATATCAACTGCGGAAAATGGGAATTCGGCCTTCAAATTTTACCCAAGTCGGACCTCCCCAAACAAGACATCAGAAAAGAACAAAAGATAGCACAATCAAGAATACAAGAACGTGTGAAATCGACCATTAGCAGGACAGACCTTACATCGCCGGAACATCGAAATCTGCAATGTCAAACAACTGTAAGCTTTTTACCAGGAATTTGCAATATGGGTCATCATTCCATGTTAGAACAGAAAAAACATTCAATGGAATAGAAAGAACGCAACTTAGTTAACAATGTCATATTATCTTCCTTCTTAAATTTCATCTTCAACACTTCATTATTTGTGTATTATCTGTATGCTAGATGTCCAAAGCCAGGAACCCTATTTTTCTTTTGTGATTCTATGTATTGATTGTTTATGAGACAAAGCTTGCTCAAATGTAAATTGAGTTCATTGAGTTGGTTGTAAACGAAAACCTCTAGATATAAGTTAGTATCCTTCTTTTTTAAAGGAGAAGAACTAAGAATGTATAGCAAAGAACACGAACATTCAGCAGAAAAAACATGTGATCTTGGAGGATAATCGCTACTTCTATTCATTCGCCCATCTGAGGCATATCTGTACATTCAACCCATAGTGGGAGTCAATCTAAAAATCATGATAGAAATCTAGCAGCTCATCAATCTGGATTTCAGCTGTCTGCTTTCTGTCCTTGCGCAAAAGCCATAGCAAGTGTTCAAACAATACTGGCTCACAAGGGATTGTAAGGCCTCCATTATATTCAAATCCATTCTCATAAATGGGCATCTCAAAATGTCAGTGGCCACGACAAATCTTTGCCTTTCCTCTCCCACATACTTTGCTATACGACCTTGAGGCACTTCACAAAACCCAGAGCAGCATGTTTCTCCCTCGCAGTCACTGTCCAAATCTGAAGAACTACACCTGCTACTACTGGCCCAAAAATTTGATCTTGATAGCATATTTTTGTTCCCAAGGAACTCATAAAATCTGCACAACATAGCCTTCAGGGAAGCCATTTCCTTGTGCTAGAAAAAGGGAATATACTAAGAAATCTGTAGAAAGAACTGATAGCATCATTACTGAAGGAATGCTTCATTTTATAGTCAATACCAAAGGTAACGGCAAGTAGGAAGACAATAAGTAAAGTTCTCCTTTGTGGGCGATGCAGTTGTGTGCAAACACTTAATGTTATCTCTTGCAGGGCTTAGAGTTGTCTGCAAATACAACAGGCCTAGCATGGCCAATATTGAGGTCGGCCTTGCCATTACTTGGCAAACATCAACGAGTAAAAAAGGAATATGACATTGGTGGTCAAAGTGCACAGTTGAGGACAAGCATAGCCGGAAAAGTTTCGGCAGCTGCCGTATTTTTGTGTACTCAACCATTATGATACTTCCAAATTGTGCTACAATGCAATTACTTCAACTTGCTTGACAAATTCCAATGTGGTATGCTGTCAGCAATATCATGTGATTGCACAGGAGAACTCAAGTTCATACACCAAAGATATTTGAGGCCAAGTAATGAGTAATGAACCTCTACTCCTCTAATGTTGTTCCACAAGGATCCACCACATGGTATGTCTGACACCACTTCTGGCCCACTCTACAAATGCTTTAAGGTTGGACAATTCCTCGTACCAGCAAGAAATAGTCTGTTGCATTTCACAAGCTGAAGTAAGACATCCGAACAATAGATTTGTCTGAATAGTAGACAAATGCATGTGAAAGTGGGTCCAGGCATTTAATATGTACTTACAATCGTCCTTCTTGCGGCCTTCACTTTACACTCTTTCATATTTCCAACACATCCCTCCTCACAAGTTCTTGCTTGCCATGGATTTTCTATATAATGTATCTAGATACATGATCCCCTAGACAGGTATTTTACTGGTCTCTTACAGCAATTTTCTGTTTTTACTGAATTCTGGATTCCAAGTCAAAAAGCCATGCTTGAATGATCATGCAACATCAGAATATCGAAGAAAAATGCTCACCTTATAAAACAATATACGGTGCTGCATATTTATCCTGACACTATCTGGCCCACGCCACAACCACCTTACAGTTGACACATTTCATTGTACCAATATGCCTGTGGTAAGAGAAGCAACTACTACAACTTGTGTAGACAAATCCATGTGCTAAAAAGGATTAAATGGGTCCACCCATTTATTGTGTGCTCAAGCGTCCTTGTTGCAGCACCCATCTTGGTTATAAATCCAGCCTCATCTTTCTCAATTCCAACACTTCTTCCTTCTCATATTCTTATTCACAACTTCTTACTTTCTATTGCTCGCCATGGCTCCTTTGAGGTCTAAATTGCAAAGGTTGTCTGATTTCCTGCAAAGGAAGGACAGGTTATCCAGATCAAGTTCTTGGGGTAGTAGCAGGAGCAGCAGCTCTCTTGAATCACAGGGGCAAATGAGTGACTTAGGCAGTGATTATGAAGAAGATGCATCATGTGTTGAGGTTCCAGATATGCCAGAAGGTTGTGTGGCAATGTATGTAGGAGAGAAAAGGCGGAGATTTGTTGTCCCAACTGCTGTTTTGAGCCACAATTTGATGAGAAAATTGCTCGAGAGATCTGCTGAAGAATATGGATTTGAATATAGTGGCGGCCTCACAATACCATGCGACCCTGTTCTATTTGAGCACTTTATGTGGCTCTTGGAAAAGAACCAGAAACAGGCAGCTCAATTAGCTATTGATGAGCTGTTAGATTTCTACGACTCCTAAGAGGGAGAAGTTTTGCCTCCCAGGATATTAATATGTACAGAAACTGCCCCCAATTTTTGGGTAATGAATACGCTCCCAATTTTTGTTTATTTATTCTCGTTGTTTTGTTTCCGTCCGTTGTTTTAGGGTGGTTGCAATGCACTACAAGTCCTTACTAATAGTCTATCATAAATTTTGGTTGAAGCATTTAATTTCTCATGGATTCTTCGTTTTCGAAGGCATCTCTGTTTAGAACGGGCAGAATTTCTCAATCGAAGGGGAAAACTAGGAGTGTTAACTCAACAAAGAAGAAGAAGAAGAAGAAGAAGAAGAAGAAGCAGAGAGATATAGATTCTATGTCACACCCACCTATATATTCTATCACAAAGCTCTTGGTAAGATAAAGAAGCCAATACCAAAGGTAAGAGAAAGTAGTAAGAACAATAAGTGAAGGTTCTTCTATGTGGGACCGCAGTTGTCTCCAAGCATGGCCATATTGAAGTTGGTCTTTATCTCTTGTCTGATACCATTTGGCCCACTTTACAAGTGCTTTAAGGTTGGACAACTTCCTTGTACCAGCAAGAAATGGTTGGTTGCAGTTGACAAGCTATGTCGGGTCCAAAGAATATGATTTGTCTGAATATATAGACAATTGCATATACTGCAAAGACGAAGTGGGTCCAAGCATTTAATATGCATCATTGTTGCAGGGACCCATCTTCGTTATAAAACCAGCCCTGCACTGCATGCTCTTCCAACATCGATGTTCTAACACTCCCCCTGGATAAATTCCTACTATCTGTTGCATGCCACAACTTCTTTATATGGTTGCACCAAACTGGCAATCGCATTCTAACTGGATATACATAATATATCGCATTCTTTGTTCCAGTTAAGAAGAGCCAACATATTCAATTTACTCCGCTATATTTTCATGCACGTTCATCTTTCCTTCATGAACATAGTGCAGACAAGAGGTGGCCTAACTTTTGGACGAAGACACTTATCGGAAATAAGCCACTCAAGCTGGCATAGGTTCTACATATAAAAATGACGAGCATGCATTTTATTCAAAAGGGACAAATGAAAAACTTATGAAGGAGAGCAATTTCGTTTTAATGTAGCAGGAACTTGAGGCATGAGTTTTTCTTTGATGAGCTCTTAAGGAAGAGTTCAAGTTCATTTCCATGATGTAGGACAGAACAAATGTTCAATTTTAGTATGCAACAGAAAGAAGACACTACATTACAATGTCCATCTTATGTTCCTTCTTAAATTTCATCTTCAGTACTTTCATCTTTGTGTATTATTTGTATGCTAGAGGTCCAGAGTCAGGGGCTCCAGATTATATTTGTGATCCTACGGTAATAGCTCATATTCTCTATGAGACAGATGTTGCTCAATTGTAAATTGAGTTGATACTTTACTACTTATCCTTCCTTTCTAAAAGATAAGAATGAAAGAATGTATAAGAAAGAACACAAGAACATTCTGCAGAAGAAAACAATTGATTTTGGAAAATGTATTGTTAATTCTATCTGTACAATTACATTAGTGGGTGTCAATCTAACAATGATGATAAAAATCTAAGAGCTCATCAATCTGGAATTTTAGCTGCCTGCTCTTTGTCCTTGCACAAATGCCATCGCAAGCGTTCAAATAGTACTGGCTCACGAGGGGGATTGTAAGGCATCCATTGTATTCATTTCATCTGTCAAGAAGCCCTCTCATAAGTGGGCATTTCAAAATGTCAGTGGCAATCTTTGCCTTTAACATTACAACCTTCAGGTACTTCATTGTGGCTGTCCAAGTCTGAAGAACTAACAGCTACTATTACTGGCCCAAGAATTTGATTTTGATAGTATATTTTTCTTGCCAAGAAACTCAGAAAGCCTGGAACTTAGCCTTCACGGAAGCCATTTCGTTCTGCTAGATGAAGGGAATAAACTAGCTTAAATGTGCAGCATATTGAAAGAGGAATGCATGAATAATAATGAAATGTTGTCCATTGTCGGAGTTGTCTGCAAACACAACAGGTCTAGCATGGCTTGGACAAGCTAGTAGCATGGAAAGTTTCGGCGGCTGCCATTGCATTTGCAATGGTCTCTACTTGGTGGCCAAATTGTGGTCTGGTATGCTGTCAGCGATAACATGTGCTTGATGCCTTTCAATCTAAGTATGGGGCTGGCCATCACGTCAGAAAGAGAAGAATTCAAGTTTATCTTAGCACCAATGATATTTGATGCCAACTGCCCAGTAATGGAGCACCCTATACACCACATGGTTGCCTGACACCATTTGGCCCGCTCTACAAGTGCTTTAACGTTGGACAATCTCTTTGTACCAGCAGGAAACAGTTGGTTGCAGTTGACAAGCTATGCCGGTATTAGTAAGACATCTAGTAGACAAATGCATGTAGAGTAAAGAAGAAATGGGCCCAAGCATTTAGTATGTACTCAATCGTCATTCTTGCTTGGGGCCACCCATCTGGTTATATAACCAAGCCCTCACTTCAAACTCTTCCATTTCTATTGCTTGCCATGGCTCCTTTGAGATCTACATTGCAAAGGTTGTCTGATTTCCTGCAAAGAAAAGACAGGTTATCAAGATCAAGTTCTTGGGGTAGCAGCAGGGGCAGCTCTCTTGGGCAAATGAGTGACTTAGGCAGTGATTATGAAGAAGATGCATCCTGTGTTGAAGTTTCAGATATGCCAGAAGGTTGTGTGGCAATGTATGTAGGAGAGAAAAGGCAGAGATTTGTTGTCCCAACTGCTGTTTTGAGCCACAATTTGATGAGAAAATTGCTCGACAGATCTTCTGAAGAATATGGATTTGATTATAGTGGCGGCCTCACAATACCATGCGACCCTGTTCTATTTGAGCACTTTTTGTGGCTCTTGGAAAAGAACCAGAAACAGGCAGCTCAACTTGCTATTGACGAGCTCTTAGATTTTTACGACTCTTAGAGGGAGAAGTTTTGCCTCCCAGCATATTAATCTGTACAGAAACTGCCCCCATTATTTTTTTGGGGTAACGAATACACTACACTCCCAATTTTAGTTTATGCATTCTCGTTGTTTTACTTCTATCCGATGTTTTAGAGTGGTCGTGCACTATAAGTATTTACTTAGAAGTGACCTTTCTGGCCGAGGTTAAGAATTTTCTGAGGTTAATTTTTTTTTTCATACGTTTTGCCTTCTCAGCAGGTGTACACTTTCCTTTTGTATAACAACATAGCTGAAAAGAACAAAATTTACAATTGATTATGCAATCCATGAGATGAAGACCTCAGAAACATCTTAGTTTAAAAGAATTAATAACAATAGCATTAATTTGAATTTTGAATAGATCGGTTTTGAAGGAAAAGTTAATGTTAACATTATAATGTTTCACACAACAAGTGAAACTTCGAAATCATAATGTTCTTGATTGTTTTCTTGATTGATAATGAATACACTACACTCCCAATTTTCATTTATGCATTCTCGTTGTTTTGTCTATTCATTGTTTTAGAGTGGTCGTGCACTATAAGTCCTTACTTACACTCCTGCCATAAATTTTGGTTGAAGCATTTTTTTTTCATGGATAACAAGGTTGTATTTGAAACGGGAGTGCTACACAACTTCCGTTTCAAAGATTCCCTCAAAAAAATACGTCATGCTCTTAGAAGTGACCTTTTTGGCCGATGTTAAGAATTTCATAAGGTTCATTTTTTTCCTTATGTTTTGCCTTCTCAGCAGGTGTACACTTTCCTTTTGTATAACAACATAGCTGAAAAGAGCAAAATGTACAGTTGATTATGCAATCCATGAAATGAAGACCTCAGAAACACCTTAGTTTAAAAGAATTAATAACAACAAGAAACTTATCGCGGCGGCCAAGGCCGCCGCGAACGTTTCTCTTTCCCAACCTTTTTGTATAGGCTCAAAAATTTTAAAGTAGGCGAAAAGGCTCACAATTCTGTGCTATCAATTTTTGCTTATGATTCAATACATAGGTTTATTGTTTGATGGATCAATTATCTAATGGTTTGCCATGTTCTGATATGCAAAAAACTAGTAGCTTACCTTACTTGAAGCAGAGAGATCGGCTTCCAACAAGTCTTGCAAGTAGAAGAAACTCTTAAGAATATAGTCATCTATGGCATTGGCTATCCAGCATTTGTATCATTTGATTGTGGATTTATGTTAAAAGTGTCGATCACGCGGCAAGAAGTAGGTTAGCAAAAGAAAAAAAAGGGAAAAATGTACAGTCCAGGTGCACAGATTCATCGGGTAGTAGGTTGGATCGAATCAGGAGGATTTGGAGCTAGCAGGAGTTATCAGAAGGATAGTGGAAGCCTGCTTTCTTGGAACAAATTCGTCTGAAGTAAGCTTGAATCAAGCTTGAATCGGGAGGATAGGAGAAGGATGTTCTGAAGCCTGGTTTTCTAGAACGTTCATTTTAGAGCAAGGTTGAATCAGAAGGAGGTCGGGATTCAATTTCAGGAAGGGACTAGGAAAATCCGCTTATGTAGTGTGCAGGATGATCGGTGTGTCGATTGGAGCTTTTGTGACAGAAGATTGGGCGCTGTGTGTGTACAAATCCAGCAAGCCAGAAAAACTGTCAACTATTTACAGAGTGTTGGAGAAATCGATAAAGTCATATTTGAAGCTCTTCGTCGCTTGCTCTGGCTTTTTTAGCTAGTTTTAGAAGCTGATTATAGAAGTTTTTGAGCTATGGTGCAGCATCTTACCGGCATTCCGGCACCTGCCTTACTCCCTGATGCATTAAACCGTAGTGGGTTGGAATTTCTCTGCGCCCATTTCAATTGCAAAACCGGTTTTGTGGTTACTTTCCAGAGCATTAAAGCACATGGATGGTAAAAATGTTGATTGGAAAGATATGAAGCATGTAGATAAAGACCTATCTCGCATCAAATGCTCCATTGTAATCATTTACATGTCAAATAGACCCACCGCAGTACTTCATTCTAGGAATGTTAATGCAATTGATTGAGAACACTAAAAGTTTAGACATCTGGTTCCATATAACTTGGTGAAAGAAAATTGAACATATGATGGTTGCAATTGAACATGTCATGTTTAAGTTGCTCTTTAAAAAGTGTCTTTATAAAACAATTTCAAATGACTCGATACGTTCAAAACTCCACACCATGAGCTAGAGATTGCAATATTTAATGCATTTCTCGTTTTATCAACTTCTATTCTGCATTTATTTGCTTTGTAAAGATAAGAAATAGCTGCTAACTGATGTTTCTTTCTTCAAGGAAAGATAGCATTTCAAAAAATTTCAAATTTTAAAATCTTCGTGCTCTTACTGATGTTCTTCAGCAAAGACCATTTTCATTTGGAACAAAGGAGTTTCAAAATGAGAATTTCCAAAGCCTGTGTTCTTCCACAGACTTAATCCATTTGCAAATACTTCTTGTGTGCATTTGAAGTGCCCCAGCTACTTAAAAGGATTGCATATTCTGAATGGGCCACTGATAGTTCTCAGTGCACTGGAAGTTCCTCAATATATAGTCCTTTAATAATTTAGAAAGTTGATAGCAATACTTGAGAAATACTGGCTTTGAAAACTTCTCGAGCAAATGCTTTGTTAGAAATGCCTGTAAAGCTGGGGTGATGATTTTTTACATGAAGCTGCATGTAGGAACAACATCAAACCAAGTGAACGAGAACTATTTGTTAGATAGGTTTCACAAAAGTCTGCAACTAAACCTATCAGACAAATATCTATCTCAGCGATAATGATGATACTGAGGGATTTCAATCTGAACTTCGCACCATATTCTCGCCAATACTTCGCGAAGAGTATTCCGCATTGAACCCATCTCCTATCGGCTGCAGAACTGTTGTTGCATGTGTGCAAGCAGTGGCTTCAAGATGGTATCCATGGACTTAGAAACTGGCCCCTGCACTAATCTGCACTAATCTCCTGCATATTCCTGATACCATTACATGCATTTCTGTAGCCAATAATCCTTCAAAAATGCTTGCACCAGGAATGTTATTGTGGAGGATACTTCAAGCGATATAGAAGGAGCAATGTATTGGCAAGGACTGCTGCACAATGAAGCTATTTTCTCAGAAGCGAGCCCATATACGCAATTGATCATGGAGGTAGTTTTCCAATTGTTGGAGCAGTTGCTATGAATAAATGGGAGCCACAAGATCCAGAACCCATGCTCAGATTTTTGAAAGCTTGGGAGAAGCTTCTGGAAAGAATCAAAGCCCTAAGGGGGCTTCCAGCATCTATACCCATGATTACCAAATAAGTTAGTATGGGGGTTGGTGCTCTTGCATTTCGATGACAGTTGCTGAATCGAGCCACTATCACCGAAGGCATGAATCCAAATGAGTTCACATTTGTAGCTATCATTTGTGCATTTGTGCATGTAGTGATGCAGGGCTTCTGGATGCTGGGTGCTATTATTTTCTTTCTATATCTACATGTTATGGACTCACACCAATGCTGGATCACTATCATTGTTTTACTGACCTTCTTGGGAGATCGGGTCTTGAAGATCTGGCTGAGGATTTGAGTACAATAGGCCCCATGGATGTTGTGCTGCCCGCTTGCTGCAACATAGGCTATTCATCACAATATTTGTGTTTGTTTTGGTCAGTCATGCTTCCAACAAAATGATCGAATGCAAGCAGGTGGTGCATCAAAATCAGCAAATCCAAATCCAGAAAATGCAGCTGTTTTGCATCTAAAAATCCGGATGCTTCCAGACTTCAAAACTTCGATGGAAATATAGGCTAAAAGAATGGAGCAGGGAACTTCAATGCAATAAATGATGAATACACAGAAAAAACATTACCCGATCTTCAATTCTTGTTCCCGAGTAGGTGCCATTCTAATTTCTACTATAGTCTTTGCGGCCCAGCTTGCTGCATAATCCTCAGAAGTCGAGCTACTTAGGGCATCAATCCGCCTTCGTTTTGCTTTTTGCAATCTGGCAGGGAAGATCTCGTTGACGGCCATCGAAACAGAAGCTGGAGAGCTAAGAGGCGCCAGAAGATGGATCTGCCATAGCCAGACCAGAGCAAGGAATCATAGACCCAGGGATTGATTGCTTGCAGAGCAAGAAAGGGGGAACCATGACGTCACATGCCAACATCAGCGTTTGTTCTAGGTGTCAAGCCTAGGTTTTTTTTTTCATCAAAGAAAATAGAAAAAAACAGAAAAGGAACATGCTTTATATATGTCATGATAACAATAGCATTAATTTGAATTCTGAATAGATCAATTTTGAAGGAAAAGTTAATGTTAACATTAGAATGTTTCACATAACAAGTGAAACTTCGAAATCATAATGTTCTTGATTGTTTTCTTTTGTGTCACTAGTTAGCTCAAAAGGGCAAAATTACCCCATTATTTTGGGGTAATGAATACACTACACTCCCAATTTTCGTTTATGCATTCTCGTTGTTTTACTTCTATCCGTTGTTTTAGAGTGGTCGTGCAATATAAGCCCTTACTTACACTCTGCCATAAATTTTGGTTGAAGCATTTTTTTTCATGGACTCTTTGTTTTTAAAGGCATCTCTGCTTAGAACATAAACTTAACTGTTTCTATAGGTAAATCAGTGGGGAACAAAGAAGAAGTCAAAGTTCTAAACTAGTTATCTACTTGTCAAGAGGTAAGGGCATTCTTAAAAATTACAGGCAACTGTAATAGAGCAATTTTCCTAAACCCAGATCCTTGCAGGTTATCATGATCTGACCGTTGTCTGCCATTAGATCGAAGAGTGGTTATAACACAGAACCACTTGAATATTCTTTTTAATAGAATGTCCTGGTGATTATTAAAATAACCTCTCGAATATTCTTTCTTAACGAATATTCTACTCTGGCAGTCTGGCATATCAGAAAAGACTGGCAGCATTTGGGTACTCTGCAATCTAGCGGACAAAATTGGGGCTTCTTCTATAGCAGAACCCATCTATCGATCGATTCAATAATGTCGCCATTCCCAGATCGATTAGCTCCTTGTCTAAATCCCCAATCTGTCGGGACTAATTCCGATGCTATATCTTTACCTTGAAGCTCTGGTATGATTTATGGTATGAAGAAGATGCATCCTGTATTGAGGTTTCAGATATGCCAGAAGGTTGTGTGGCAATGTATGTAGGAGAGAAAAGGCAGAGATTTGTTGTCCCAACTGCTGTTTTGAGCCACAATTTGATGAGAAAATTGCTCGACAGATCTGCTGAAGAATATGGATTTGATTATAGTGGCGGCCTCACAATACCATGCGACCCTGTTCTATTTGAGCACTTTTTGTGGCTCTTGGAAAAGAACCAGAAACAGGCAGCTTAACTTGCTATTGACGAGCTCTTAGATTTCGACGACTCTTAGGAGGGAGAAGTTTTGCCTCCCAGCATATTAATCTGTACAGAAACTGCCCCCATTATTTTGGGGTAATGAATACACTACACTCCCAATTTTCATTTATGCATTCTTGTTGTTTTACTTCTTTCCGTTGTTTTAGAGTGGTCGTGCACTATAAGTCCTTACTTACACTCTGCCATAAATTTTAGTTGAAGCATTTTTTTTCATGGATAACAAGGTTGCATCTAGAACGGAAGCATTGCATAACTCCAGTTTCAAAGATTCCCTAAAAAACATGCCATGCTCTTAGAAGTGACCTTTCTGGCTGAGGTTAAGAATTTCCTGAGGTTAATTTTTTTTTCATACGTTTTGCCTTCTCAGCAGGTGTACACACTTTCCTTTTGTATAACAACAAAGCTGAAAAGAGCAAAATTTACAGTTGATTATGCAATCCATGGAATGAAGACCTCAGAAACATCTTAGTTTAAAAGAATTAATAATAATAGCATTAATTTAGATCAGTTTTGAAGGAAAAGTTAATGTTAACATTATAATGTTTCACACAACAAGTGAAACTTCGAAACAAGTACTATCTTCGGCGGGGAGGGTAAAGAGGACCCTGTCTCTAGTTTGGCAGCTAACCAGTGTGATTGGCTACTCCCTTTCTTGCTGTTGGTAATCTCAGGTCTAGTTTCTTTGCTATATCTGAGGGCCTATTTTTGAAGCAATGATGCAGTTGGGGCATGTGGAAAGACAAGAACTTTGCTCCCATAGTATCTGTTTGGGGAAGAGGCCGGGTAGTTCTTGTTCAGTAACTGGCCCTAGTTGTATCATTAGGGTCTAGGAAATTAGTCCTTCTCTTCTGTAGTATGCTACGGAGACGAAGTTGAGAGAGGCTCGAAGAGTACTAGGCCCAGAGTCTGGACTGCTATTCACGGATATGAGAAGTGGTAGCAACTCTGGACTCAATTGTATGTATGTAAATGTTTTATTCTTTGAATATAATACAAATCCTTGACTTCAAAAAAAAAAAAAAAATCGAAATCATAATATTCCTGATTGTTTCTTTTTGTGTCATTAGTTAGCTGAAAAGGGAAAAATTAACAGCTAACTATGTAATCTATGAAAGCAAGACCCAAAAAATAACAAATTATAATAAGAATAAATAATAATAGTATTAAATTGAATTTTCAATATCAGTTTTGGAAGATAAGTTAATGTTAACATTAAAAATGTTGCACACAATGAGTCAATGGCCAAGATCATAATCTTCCTCATTTTGTGTGCTTGTAGTTGCAGTGTTCTCCTCAACCATCTTCTCCCTTTCAGGTGACTTAACATGCGCCTTAGCAGTAGTGTCTTCAGTTTCGACTACTAGAGCCACTTCATTCAGCTCTGCAAAAGTGACCTCATCCTCTGTGGAGCTTGTAAAAGGCGGTTGTATCTCTGATGACGTCATTTTGGCAAAATCAGATGATGTTTTGGTGCCTATCTCTTGATTTTCGTCTGGTAGACTAGGCAATGCTGCCAATCTCATCTTAATGAAGTTTACAACCTCCTTGTCTATATCTACTGCCACACAATTGCGGCCCTTCTTAAGTGCACAAGCAGCTCAGCTCAACTTGTTGTTGACGAGCTCTTAGATTTCTACGACTCCTAGGAGGGAGAAGTTTTGCCTCCCAGCATATTAGTCTGTACGTAAAAATAGGGTGGGCCACTTTCTGCCCTATCCGACTATGTATGTCTGCCACGTGGCAGACATTCTTTCCAAGAATCACTGATTGTTAAACTCAAATATTCAGGAATCACTCATTCTGAAGCATTTCTTTAAGCATATATTTCTGCTGTTAAAATTTTTCCATCAACAGATATTTATCAAACTTATAAATTCATGGATAGATTCACACAGAGAGATTGATAAAATCATAACACTTTTCATTCATAAACTATTAGAAAATTACATAGAATCACAAGAGAGATCCTTTCTGCTTTCTTATCCGAGCTTCGGAAGTCCAAAAATCCCTCATATTTTTCATATATGAGCTTCATAGTCCAAAAGCCCTCTCATTATCGGAGTAGAGTTGACAGATGTACACAAAACATATGCAGCCATTTAGGAAAAAGAGAATGTTGAATAAGAAACAGAGGTCGAAGTTGAGATATCCTAAAAAGAGAACGTTGAATAAGAAACAGAGCTCGAAGTTGAGATATCAGAAAGAACTGCGGCTGCCGCATGTGCCATAAGTCATAAGCTTGTGTTCAAGAGACATAGCTGCCATATCATAAGCTTGCTTTGCTCCAAGAAACTCGTCCATACCCATAAGCCAACTCTAAGAACTCATCCACAGCACCAAGAAAGTCGTCCTAGCACTCTAGAAACCCTGATATTTCAAAATCGAAATAATAGAGGCAAGAATAGAAAGCAAGCATAAAAAATCAAGTACTTACCATAAAAACATAAAAAATTAGAGGCGTTGCACCTAGAAAGCTCCAAGAAACTCAAGAACAGTAGTTATCAACTTAGAATGCTCAAAAAAGCACGAAAAAGAGTGGCGCTCCACTTGAAAACTGAATCGCCAGACTGCCACAACCAAGCCGCTCCAGAGGACATAAGAAATAGGCCGATCGCCCTAGCCAAGCTCCTTGGTGTCAAGGCGATGCCATAGCTGAAGCTCCGCCGGAAGAGAGAGAGAATGAATGAACAATTACAGAAAGTGGCCCACCCGTATTTTCACGTTACATCAATGTCCACGTTCTTGGGGTAGCAGCAGGAGCAGCTCTCTTGGGCAAATGTGACTTAGGCAGTGATTATGAAGAAGATGCATTCTGTGTTTAGGTTTCATCGGATATGCCAGAAGGTTGTGTGGCAATGTATGTAGGAGAGAAAAGGCAGAGATTTGTTGTCCCAACCGCTGTTTTGAGCGACAACTTGATGAGAAAATTGCTAGACAGATCTGCTGAAGAATATGGATTTGCTTATAGTGGTGGCCTCATAATACCATGCGACCCTGTTCTATTTGAGCACTTTTTGTGGCTCTTGGAAAAGAACCAAAAACAGGCAGCTCAACTTGCTATTGACGAGCTCTTAGATTTCTATGATTCTTAGGAGGCAGAAATTTCACCGCCCATTATACTAATCTGTACAGAAACTCCCCCATTATTTTGGGGTAATGAATAAATACACTCCCAATTTTTTTTTCACTGACGAAAAATTTCACCGTGAAATTTCCTAGCAGCCTCCAGGCGACGGGTGGGCGGGGAGCTGCAGAGCCGCGAGCCTGGCGGTCACAAGGAAATTTCATGGCAAACTTTTTCGTCCGTGAAAATTACCTGACGAAGAAACAGGGGGCTTGAAATTTGCCCCCTGATAATGTTTTTCCGGCGTCTTCTCGCGGTTTTTCTTCGATGGCGCCGCTTCTGAGGGGAAGGTGAGGTAGCTCCAACCGCAGGGCAGATCGACAGCGATCGACTACTTCGATCTGAAGAAACAAGGCATTTGGGGCCGGAATTTCAAGGCCTCTATTTTTTTGTTTATGCATTCTCGTTGTTTTACTTCTATCCGTTGTCGTGCACTATATGTCCTTACTTACACTCTGCCATAAATTTTGGTTGAATCATTTTTCTTCATGGATAACAAGGTTGCATTTGAAACGGGACTGTTGCGAAATTCCCGTTTCAAAGATTCCCTAGAAAAACACGTCATGCTCTTAGAAGTGACCTTTTTGGCCGAGGTTAAGAATTTCCTGAAGAACCAGAAACAGGCAACTCAACTTGCTACTGACGAGCTCTTAAATTTCTATGACTCTTAGGAGGGAGAAGTTTTGCCTCCCAGCATATTAATCTGTACAAAAACTCCCCCCATTATCGTGCCCCTCTGGAAGCCACAAAGCTATGCCAGGAAGAGAAAATAGGCACATCCAATAGAAGAACCCTTTGGAGCCTACCCGAAGCTTTACAAGTGCTACGCCAGAGAGAGAGAGAGAGAGAGAGAGAGAGAGAGAGAGAGAGAGAGAGAGAGAGAGAGAGAGAGAGAGAGAGAGAGAGAGAGAGAGAGAGAGAGAGAGAGAGAGAGAGAGAGAGAGAGAGAGAGAGAGAGAAAGCACGACCAATGGCCTATTGAGAATCAACCCGATAGGAAACAAATTGTTAATAGTCAACACAAGCAACCAGGCACAATAGCACAATATCAAAAATTGAAAAGACGATCCATCGCCCCCACCAAAACAAATGTACCATGGAAGTTTAAGACAAGGAGTTAAAGCCCCTCACGGGCCAAGCATCGAGCGGCAAATGTAATCGAGAAAATACACGAAGCGGGACCGAAAAAGGATTCCAGAGATAATAACACAACAAATGAGAGTACTGAAGCCACAGAGCTACCGAGAGAGAGAGAGAGGGAGGAGGGAGGGAGGGGAGGGAGGGAGGGGGAGAGAGAAATGAAATGAAATGTTGTATTTATTACGTCTGCAGACCACCAGGTCTATGAGACGATCAATATATACACTTCAACATTGTAAAAGATATCCTCTAATGCATCCTCTGACATAAATGCATTAGACTCCTCCCAACTCTCCTCCGTTCTATCATTATTGCCCTTGGTTGTTTAACAGGTGTTCTCTATGGGTCATCAACTCCTTTAGATACTTTCCAATTTGATGCCCAGGCAATTCAAAGAATTCCTGTAATGAGTTTGAATGTATGCTATATTTATGTCGGATCCCCTCATATGAAGGGCATCTTATGAGGGCATGTAACTCATCCTCAACTTCTTGCATATTGCATAACATGCAAAACCTCAATTCATGGGGGATGTTACTCCAACGTCCTACTTCCACCCCAAGTCTATGAGAACTAAGCCTCATCCTGCTTATCCTGTGTCTCGTGCTTCGAGATAGATTCTCCTGAAGGTGTTTGGCTTCTTGGAGTGTAGGGTTTATGTATTTTCTGTAAAACTCTTCTTTCGTTTCCGGGACCCTCCAATTCCTTCTAATGAGATGGCCACACACCCATCCTCTAATGTTCGATCG
This sequence comes from Isoetes taiwanensis, assembly GCA_021234155.1. Lineage (NCBI taxonomy): Eukaryota > Viridiplantae > Streptophyta > Lycopodiopsida > Isoetales > Isoetaceae > Isoetes > Isoetes taiwanensis. The sequence goes on along the minus strand of JAJEKV010000320.1, from coordinate 113,003 downwards.
ATTCTCTTGTAGGAGTAGAATGTCTAACCCCCACTTCCTCATCCATTCCACAAGATCCGCATACCATCCCTTATTTCTTGTCTCTTCCAAGGGTAGTCGTGGCAAGGTCTCTTCCGTCATATCAAAACATATCTTACAAAGGTATGTAAGAGTTTTGCACAATGCCTCAGCCTCTAGTGGTATCATACCACACTCCGCCAACAACATATGGAGTCTGAGCCTTAGTGCCTAGTTCCGTTCTCAAGAATTTTTTTTGCACTTTCTCAATGTTCTTCCAAGAGTCTGCTGATAGGCCTGGGCCCCATACTTCACATCCATATAACAGAACTGTCTGCACAAGCACCCGAAATAAGGTGCGTTTCAAGCCAAAATCCCATATCTCCGCTTTTCCACTTTTACTTTGCATGCTATATAGGGCTTTCAAGCCTCCGTTCACCCTGTGCTCAACAGCAAGGTTCCAACTATGCCCTTTGTCTACATGTATCCCTAAGTATTTATATGAGGATACTATTTCCACCTTCTCCCCTTGGTAATAGAAATTCAAATGATCCACTTTATTGGTTCCAAAAACCATCATCTTAGTCTTCGTCATATTCACCTTCATATTTTTCTGGTCACAAAAGTGAGCCAATGCGTCTAGATGTTTCTGCAACTGTGCGAGAGAGAAGAACCACATCATCCGCGTATAAGAGCAACAAGATCACATAGTTTGACAATGGAGTCCCGTCCCCGCCATACTCCATTATCCAAGCCTCCAGTTGGTCTATGAATAAACCAAACAGAACCGGCGACAAGGGGCAGCCTTGCTTCACCCCGATATTGCTTTCTACTAATTCCGTGCACTTTTCAATGTAAGGGGATGATAATTGCACTAAAACTTTCTCATAGAGTAGCTTTACTGCCTGCCTGAGCTCAATCGGTACCCCCAAGTTGTCCATCCTCTTCCATAGATGAGCACGGGATACTGTGTCGAATGCCTTGGCATAGTCCACAAAAAGGGCATAGAGTGGTTTTCTCTTCCCTTTAACTGAATCAATCATAGCGCCTTGAGTGACCAAATGATCCATTTGTGGATTTTTAGGCCTAAAGCCAGCTTGCCCAATGGCTCTAACATTATGTGCTTCTGACCAAGTGCTCAGCTTATTGTTTAACATAGTAGCAAACAATTTGGCATATAGGCTGCTCACCAGAATCATTCTATAATTTCCTGGGTCGCCCTCATCCCCGTTTTTGTAAAGAGGAATGACTCTATTTAATTGCATGTTCGTGGGAATCCTCCATTCAAGACAGAGTTAAACAGAGACAATAACACTAAGTGCACTGATTTGCCTGCCCATTTAAACATTTCTGCAACCAGCCCTATTGCATCAGCCGCTTTCCCATTGGCAAGATTACTCAGCCCCTCTTCTAAATCTTCCAATGTGAAGCCCCATGTCGTGTTTTGCAAATGATCAATATTACTGTTTTCATTAACATCCGACATATGGTAGAGTTTGCGTACTTGGTCGATCAATGTCTCTGGGTCCAAATGTGCCTCTTGTTGCATTTTAGGTTTAAGCTCATTCCAGAACCATTTGGGGTTTGCTATGGTGTCCTTGATCAAATCCTGTTGTCTTTGGTAAATATACTTCTTCTTTTTCGACTTGGTCCATGCTATGTATTCCTTTTTGAGTCTCTGTCTAACTGCCCCTCTTGCTTTTTTGTATGCTTCCCTTTTTTCTTTGCATGATGCATCAAACCAACTGTTGCATGGTAGCCCTTTTAGTTTTCTATGTGAGACAAAATGGTCACTAGCCACACCCAATACCATATCTGCCAGTTTCTCACTTAGTGCCTCAATACCCGTGGGCCAGCTTATCTCAGATACTTTTGCTTCACATTTCTCCATGTATTTTTCCGCCTTATGATAATTCATGCGTATTCTGGGCTTGAAAACATTGCGGTCTTGACTGTATTCAAATTTCTTTGTGTTTAACACAATTGCAAGTGGAACATGATCTGAGATCTTCTCCATCTCTTCCCCTATAGATATATGCCTCACCTGATCCACAAACTGAGCTTTAGCAAGAACAAGGTCAACAACACTAGCATTTCTGCATGTGCATTTATCTGTGCCAGGAAATATCCGTGTACCATTATATATCAATAAGTCTAGCCCGCTACACATATTGAGTACATGCTTGCCTTGAGGCGTAGGCCATCTGATTCTGTCTGCAGTAGTTCTATTCCAACCCTGTTGGTACATCTCTGTGTCATCAAGCATTTCAACCCACATGGGTTCCCCTTCCAAGCTGGCTAAAGCTGCTTGCTTATTAGCAATACGCCCATTAAAGTCACCTAGTATGAGAACATCACCTAGCGACATCAAAGAAAGAGCATCCTGTTCCAAACTAAAGAAGGGGTCATCTCTGTCTAAGAGATCTGTGTTATACATTGGTGATTCTCTTGGAGGAAAGTAACATCCTGCCACAAAAATCTTACCTTTTTGGCCAGGTATTTCAACCCAGATATGTTGCTTTGAACCCATTCCTTCAACTATTTTGACCATTTTTCTCAAGTGAGATCTTACATAGCATGCTATCCCGCCATGACCCTTTAGGCGCCAACCTTTATTATACCAAACTGATTGTAACAAAATGAATCCCTGTATGTCGGGTAAACTTTTTTTCTCTTATAGACGATGGCGTTTAGGGTTCGAGCGGCTTAGGGCAGCCGCCTATGGCAGCGGCGCAGCCGCCACCCTGCGGACCTCTTCGTAATCATGGCTGGAAAGGGCCTCAGGCGCCGTGCCCGGGCGCTAGCCATCCTCTTGATTTGTTTTCCAGGTTTAGGTTGTAGCAAAAGCTCGGTGGTCAAGGCACCTTTGATCTGGTGCATTTAAACTTTGCCCATCTTCTCTGAGATCCCAGACATCACCTGAGGCCCGCCTATCTCTGGAAGTTCTTGAGGCCTAGCTGTGGGTCGTCCTGGAGGTAATCTTGTCTTGTTTTTTAGGCCTTTGCAAAGGTTAAATGGGAAGCCAGGGTAAATGCTGCACTCCTTGCAGTATGGTAGGCAGTTGGGTCCTTTGGGCTGAGCCCGTTCTTTGCATATCAGCCTGCTGTGCTACTTGACATGATTGCCATTGGGGCAGAAAAATTAAGTCCTTCCCTTTCCCAGCTAGGGGGAGATTAGGATTGAAGGATAACTCATGGCCTGGGCCAGATGGGCGATGGAGGAGATTAAAGGAGGAAGTCTTGGGCGGGAGACCAGATTTCTTTAACAGTTGCTCACTCATGGAGCCATGTTCCTTGCGTTCCAAGGGAACCTGAACCTGGAGCCTTAAGTGAGTTGTCCTGAAGTTGAAGTCTATGCAGGCAGGTGAAGCAGCATTTGAGAGCGAGTGGACACCCCCCTGGGGCAGGTTTGTGTAATCTGCTACTTTGCTTGAAGAAGGTGCATACATCCCATAGTACAGTAATGGAAGGGAGAGTCACTTGTAGTATAGCTGGTAGCAAGATAGTCCATGCCAAGTTAACGCGTAGGATGATATTTGCTCCTTGTGCTCTTCAGCTGTCTGGATCTTGCGGGTATGAGCTTCAGATGGCTTTAACTTTGGACCATCGAGTAATCTCCACCTTCCCTCCAAAATTTTGAAAGGAATGGTACCGCTCTTGGATCCTCTGTCTCGGACTATTGGGTAGACCATTGTGCTTGTATTTGAATATCTGGCCTATTGTGAAGCCACTCCAATAAGGTCGTGTACCTCTTTTTTTATGTTTAATAAAATCAAAACATCTTGCATCCAAAAAAAAAAAAAAACTTTTTTCTTCATTCTCGCATGTTTCCAGAAAAAACAAGATGTCTACATTTGTAAATAAATCACCTACTACTTCTATTTTATACTGACTAATAGAGTTAATATTCCAGCACATTATACTGGTGGTCTCGCTTACCTATGTTTCATCTTGATTCTCTACTACCACCCTACCGCGTCTCCAAAATGTCTTCTTCCCTGCTTGCTTTGCTTCCTTGAAGATCTGCAATTGTTCCTTGTGTTCCTGAAGTTGTTTTTTAGTAAGGTCGTCATTGATCCAAATTTTTTTCCCCTTGAGCATGGTTTTCTTTTTTAATATGCTGATCTTGTCCTCTCTGGAGCCCAATTTAACAATGATGTGCCGGTCTCTCTCACCTTGCTTTCCAATCCGAAATGCATCTACAATATTAGTGTCTATCAGCTGAAGCTCGCTCGCACAAAAAGCCTGGACAATGTCTCTGGTTTTCTCTCTTGTTTCTTCGGGTATGCCAATCAAGCGAATGTTCAGTGCTTTCTCTTTCTTTTCTTGTTCTTCCATAAAGGATGCCAATTGATTTTGAATTATGGCCACATCCGTATTCATGGGTCCTGTTTCTGTGTCATCAGTTTCGCTATCACTGTCACTTGTTCATGAGCTCTTGTTTGAATTTTTCAAATTCAGATGTAAGCCCTTGCTTAAATTGCTCAAGTTCTGCGAACATCTTGCTTTGGCATTTCTCTATTTCTGTTTGTACATGAGCAAGCAGAAAATTCTTCAGATCACTAACCATATTTTGGACGGAGCCCTCCATTGATGCTTTCATTGAGATCGTAGATACCTCCATAGCTGTCCTCATCTGCAACACTGCTTCCATCAGATCTTTTTTTGTGACTCCAGCTCCTGTAGAATCGCCCTCTTCAGCTACCACAGCAGGAGCAGCCACCGCAACAGGGCTCTCACCAGCAGTAGGTTTTTTCTTAGGCTTCTGTGCCATGTTTTGCTTGTTTTTGTTTCCCTCCCCTGAGTGGTCTGCCCTGTTTGCCCCTTTTCTTGCTGTTAAACCCTGTTCTAATACCCTGTTTTCCGGACGAATCTGCACAAAATCCCCTGTTTTGGTTTCGAATCTGCACAAAATCCCCTGTTTTGGTTTCGAATCTGCACAAAATCCCCTGTTTCCGGTCAAGGCATCAGGAGGGTCAAGTGGATTGGGTTCCCTATCAATTCGAAGCAAATGTCTGCCACGCAAATGTCTACGAATCTGCACAAGTTTTTTTGCACAAGTGGACGAATCTGCACAAACTTTCTTCTGGTTTTCCGGCTGCACAAGCTTTCTGCACAAGTGGACGAATCTGCACAAGTTTTCTTCTGGTTTTCGATCAAGACATCACAAAGCTGAAGTGGATGGATTCCTTGTCAAATCAAAACAAATGGGTCTATCTCGGCCAAGCAAATGAACCTGCCTCGGCGAGAAAACAAGGTTGAACAAACTGTCACCTGGAGCCCAAGATATAGCGCCCAGAGAGAGAGAGAGAGAGAGAGAGAGAGAGAGAGAGAGAGAGAGAGAGAGAGAGAGAGAGAGAGAGAGAGAGAGAGAGAGAGAGAGAGAGAGAGAGAGAGAGAGAGAGAGAGAGAGAGAGAGAGAGAGTAGGCCCGACCATGAAGGTCTGCCCCTAGTGACCTCCAGAAGCAACAACTGCTACGCTAAAAAATTGCAGAGGCCACCAGCCACAAAGATATAGAAGAGAAGAGTCGATCCAGCCCTCACTAGGTGGAACGAGAAGAAACCAACAGATGTTAAGATGAGCCAACACCAGGTGACTAGACTCAGAGGAGACAGGGAGGGAGGGAAACTCTAGAACCAACAGAATTTAGCTCAGAGGAATGAGGAATGCTGGCAGGCAACATGGATATATAGTAGACAGAGCCAAAGAAAGCCTGTGCCATAGAAGGCTCAGGCCATAGATAGATCTGACGCCCAAAATGGCATGACGCCAAAACAGGCATCCCTTTCCCCGAAATGATGGTTCTCTTCTATATAAAAAGAGAACTATGGCATTCTAGGGAAAGGTCCTTTGCAAAGCAACAACATCCGACACAAAGAGGAACCTATCTCCTCCAATCATGGACAGAGACTGTGAGAAAAAACAAGTAAGATCACTGAGAGAGCATGCGATTTCTTAGTGGCAGAGATGCAAAAAAGAGACATCACGGGAAACAACTAGGAAACTAAGACCTTTGTGTGATGAAGAACTGACTTGGAACTGGAGTGATCTGGTAGAGAACGACAAAGAATAATGTACGAGGAGCAACCGATACCATGGGCATGCCAAAGAAAAACAACTGCCGAATGAGGTTGGTGAACCCAAAGGGAGCTGAGGTGAGACAAAAGGTGAGAATATTGAAGGTGAAAAAACTAGTCATCGAATGCAAAACCTAACAAGAAATGGTGGAAGACGGAGACAAATGATACAAACTTCATAAAGATGATGCGAGCCAACCACGATTAACAAATAAGAAAGCCAAAAGTACGGGGCAAATGGAATGCATAAATAAATAAGGCACAAAAAACCGAACACAAACCACAAACTATGACCACAACAACGAGCACACAAAAACAAATTGGAGAATCAATGCACCAACAATGACAACGAAAAAACCATATGACAAACACCGTGAAAATCAAAGACTAAATTCCAACCTATATCACCCATGCATAATGGACCTAAACGAACTTTCAAGAATAAAGACAACTCACATCGGGGACCTTGAGGCTAATGAAGCAGAATAATGAATCCGGAAAAGAATGGAATTATCTGGCACAGTCGGAAGAAGACATTAAGGGACCATATATACAACAGAGCAACTAGATGAACAACCCCAAACTAAGTGAAGACTAGACAATACTAGATAGAAAAATACTAGAAACGAAAAACTTGGTTTTTTTTTGGGGAGGGAGGGGGGTGAGGCATAGAAACCTGCTACCGAATATGGAAGGGTAAGAGAAACAAGCTCACAATTGGACAAATGACCAAACTAATAATCCTATAAAGGAAAAAATGCCAAGAAGCAAGTAGATCAATGGAGCAATCCAGATGAGCAAAATGGTGTAATAAGCGATAGCGGGCAACTGAGATGATTTGGGCAGAAAAGAAAGCAGAACGCAGGGATAGGAGAGAAATTAAAACAATATGGTCCAGTCGGAAATAGACACGAAGGGGCTAGCAGCCTCAAGTGAACAATATGATGAACAACACTAACTGAGAGAAATGACTAGAGCAATAGCACTAAAAGGGGACAAAAGCAAGACAGATCACTGAGAGGGCAGGCGACTTCTTAGTTGCATAAATGCAGAAAGAGCCATCAGGGGAAACAACTATAAAACTTATGAAAATTGGGTGATGAAGGACTGACTTGGATGTCAAAAACATATGAGGAGCAACCAATACCCAGGGTGCACCAAAGGTGAAACAACAGCTGAATGAGATTGGTGAACCCACAGGTGCCGAGGCAAGACAATAGCTAAGAAGATGAAAAACTAGTCATCGAATGCAAAACCTAGCAAGGAATAGTGGGAGGGGAGATGGAGGCATGAAGACACCAGATTAAAGACGATGTGAACCAACCATGATTTAACAAATAAGAAAGCCGAGACTAAGGAGTAAAATTGAAATGCATAAAAGACAAACAGGCATGAACATCGAACACACAACAAACTACGACCACCAGAAAGAGCACATGAATAAAACATAAGAATCAATGTACCAACAAACTAGAAAAACAAAAAGAATACACTTCATTACAATCTCTTGTTGCCTTTATTTTCGTGTCTAAATCCTCCCTTATCCTCCTCTTGTTTGGGGTATTGTTACGGGAAAAAGAAATTAGAACACAATTTTGCTCTATATCAACACTTGTCCCTTAGAGCCGCCATCTTTAAAGGGGCCTAACAGGGCCCAATTTTTTTTTCTTAACAATAATAATAATAATAATCAACACCCTGCCTTCCTTTCTCATTATTGTCCTTTAGTTAATTTGCTCCACTATTATATTTTTGTTTATGATGATCATGTCGGAAGAAGATCAACATGATCAGCTCATGCACAAATGCTATGATACAACTGTAGACATTAATTAATACACACACAAAATGTTGGATTTACTGAATTTCTCCTTGAACCTCCTTGTTATTTTGGTGCATCTTATTGGTAGGCGACGATTAAAATACGTACGTAAATACGTTAAAATCCTAATCCAACCAGTAATTACAAATAAACCATATGTGTCAGCAACATATACCATGTGTGTCAGCAAGTTGTCCATGGCAGGTAGGATCACTATTGCCAAGTCAGTACTTTGTAGCACTCATGTGTATACAGCATCTGCGATGCTAGCTCCTGAGGGTAAGATACAGGCTTTGGATAAGATTGTTCGAAATTTTGTATGGGGCGGGGATGATGAAGGGGCGGTTGTTAAAGTGGCTTGGTGGAAGTGTCTCCGCCCCCGGGAGGATGGGGGCTTGGCCATTCTGGATTTGGCGTTGCATAGTAAGGTGTTGGTCTCCAAGTTTGTTTGGAGCATTCTCCAGGATAGTGCATCTTCTCCCGTCTTGTCTTTGTTGTTGCGCCTCTTCGGGCCATTGTGTGGCGTTTGGAAAGCCGCTCATTGCATGTGGAGTTGCCACGGCACCGTTGTATGCTCTCCTACCTTTCCCACATGCATCCCTTTTCTCCACGGAGGTTAAGGGTTTGGGATCATGTGCGTGTGCTCTTCCGTCACGGGATTATGCCTCGATGTATCACCACTCTTCTCCTTTCTTGTGGGTTCCTTTACCCCACGCACTTGCCCTTTTATCGCCATCGTGCATGCTCTCGACCTTAGGCGTTGGAGGCGAGCTGCTGTACTCACCTTGGAGGCTTGGTATTGGGGTGGCCGGGCTAGCTTCGTGGGAGTTCTTCGAGATCGCTTTCACACGGGCAAAGTGACCGCTATCCGGGAACACGGCGGGGGGAGTATTCCGCTACACATACCTATAGTCCCTCGGGATGATGTTGTGGTGCGGGTTTGGAAGGTTCATCCCGATGTTGTGTCTTCTTGCTTTGTGCGGTCTTCTTCACAGGGTCTTTGGCTATTCATGACACACCGCCCCCTTGAGACAAGTGGTCTCTGCAGCCTTCCTGCTCCTCGATGGCATCGGTTTGGACTTGGACATGGAGCTCACTTCCCCCAATCAAGGTTAGGGTGCTTCGTGGCGTGGTGCACCGCCCGTGTCGTGAATGCCCTTGTGAGTCGGTTTAGGTCGGTGTGAGCCCTCTCTTGCCCTTGTTGTGGCCTTCATCGTGAGACCCCGTGGAGCATTGTGCAGTTTTATGCCCTCACTTACTGCAGCCAGGATTGGGTTAGGGCCTGCTTTTAGTGAGATTGACTAGCCGCCAGATTCTTTTGCTTCATGTGTATCTCGGTGCTTGGCACCTCTTGCGGCGAAGAAGCCTTGCATCCGTCGTGGCTTGTTGGTGTGGCTGATTTGGGCGGGCGGTTGTGGATCTTTTCGGGGGATTCAAGAAACTGCGGCCTCTCGATTCCTCGACTCAGGTACAAGCTATTTCAAAGCTTTCTGGTGTTCTCGGGAGTAATAGAGCGGAAGTTTGCCATTTGGCGAGACTTCTTGGGTGTTGTAGATGGTGATGGTCGGTTTGTACAGCAGTAGAGTTGCAGTTTTTCTGTGAGTTTGTTGTGGAGTGTCGAGGTATCGCTGTCTCTTTGGGGCAGTTCTCCTTCCTCCTCACTTGCTTTGTAACATTACCATTCTTTTAATATATTGATGACATAGTTCTTCAAAAAAAAAAAAAACTCTCCGGGTTGCTCTAAATTTCCAACCAATGGTCTGAGCCAACTGGTTCGATGCCTCGCATGAATATGCACCAAAACATCAAGGGGGTTCATGGGGCATTTATTAATTCCAATGGTCAGTTGTGTGTGTTAATTCATGTCAATGGTTGTAATATATTAGTGATTATTGGTCATTGTTAACAATCAAAGTTGAAACTAAAAATATCTAGCAAGTTCTCAGAAGATGTAACTGCCCTAAAAATGCATCCTTAGTAGATTGGCTTTGAATGTCAATATGAGATGTCACTTGAATCATCCTCCTTTGGTTGTTCTTCCTCTTTAATCTGCTCTACCTTCAAGTTTTGAACAAGAAGTAACGTGAACTGTTCTTCTGCAAATACTATAAGCTCTTTGGATAATGTTTTGATCCTAAGCATTTGAAGGTCATTTTGGGACTCCAGCTCACGTATAGCACTCCGTGCCATTTTTGATAAGCTGGGCACGTAAGAAGCATATTTAGATGCTAGATCCTGCACATACATCTCAAGCACTCCCTACAATCAAGTGTATACACACAAATTTTAAAAATTATTTCAGTAATTTCACAATGTTCATAGCATAATACCTCCGGAAGTGTTGTATGTAATATATTACAATCATTTCCAACTATCAATATGCCTATGACATCCTGCAATTTTATGAAACAAACTGTCAGTGATCATTGCATATTAACATATATTTTTGTTCATAATGGATAGTCATACTTCAAAGTTACATATTCGCTTTATTTATTTAAATTACAATATATAGGAACCTATTTTATCAGTCAAGGAGACCTGTATACACATATATTACTACCGATTAAATTACAATATGTAGGACTCATAAACTACATTGTAAATTGCAAATATCATATAAGAAGTAAAACAATATCTTATGGAAAAGTTTGGAGATACCATAATCTATAGATAATTGTGAAATGGTGCAAAGGTCACGGAAACCTCTAAACCATGTGGACCAGGTTAGAAATTATAAATTACCCAAGAAATACATTATGACATGCTCATGATAAAATAAAAAATATTATAAGTTAGCCATCATAGATGCACAATACATTATGGCATCCTCATAATTATAATATATATAAAAACAATATTTGATCAAATATTATTTTCAAGTACCATCCTCGTGTTATGCAACTCTATTTCCATATTGCATATGCGTAGAGCAAGATGTATGTGTAGAGCAACATATCTACTTTAAGGACTTGAATACGCAACCACTCGCACTTAATCAATCCAACTCTTAAATTATTGGCCTAGCATTCACATAAAAGTATAACGTGCAAACATTATCATGGATAAGATTCATTACACCCATGATGTTGCAAATGCCCTAAAGTCTTCAAACTCTAGAAAACGAGGTGGCAAGTTCCATTGATTGTCTTTACAAGCAAGAAATGTTGTGTTTTAGTTGTCATTGCCCCTACAAAAATCGTGTCAAAACTTTGTAAAGCCACCCATAATTACTACTTTTCCAATAGTTCCATCACTTAAAAATAAATAAACTCAATCCAACTCCACATTGAAACAAAGTTGCATATAGCCATTCAATTGAAGGAAAATAGTAACTAAAGATCATACACGTGGCTATGAACAGGATAATCAGTGTAGGGCAAATAACTTTGAATATTGGAAATTGAGATGTCTACTCTTTGCAATACAAGAAAGATCAGTTCTGTTGTAGGGCAGCCCTATTTGGTGTCCAAGACTATCCAAAAATGTTAGGATACAATTGAAAATGTTTAAAAATAGTTCTTGCTTGAAGAATTTGGAGCAAAGTCGCAAACCCCATACTACATGCTCCTAGCAGAGGCAGGGCTCTTATCACTTAAAGCAGAAGCATTGTGCAGGACTATAACTTATGTGAACAGAGTCTTATCTTTGGATGAAGATAGATTTCCTTGTATTGCATTGGAACAGTCGACGGAAAAGGGGGGCAGTATTCAGACATTAAACAAAAAAAAAAAAAATCGGCAGCAAAATGGTTGGGGCAGTCTTGGCCATCCACTCCCAAGTTTAAGGAGGTCCATGCATATGTAAGTATAATGGTGGTGAGAAAATGTGGGACCTTAATGTCGATGGAGATATTAAGAAGAGGTTCTATTTGGAAGAGATTAATGATTTGCAAGAGTACAAGGAACAACTCTATCTTCTGTCCCACATTAGTAGGCATAAATCGGAAAATAATTTCTCAGTTGCGATAATCTTCTCATGTCCTTCATTAGAGGCAGGCCGATGGAGTGATGCCCCCCACCAGAGAGATATTGTCCTGGATGCCTGGAACCGGAAATAGAAACCGAAAAACATACCTTCTTGGATTGCTCTTTATATGAGCACACTCAAGCTAAATATGGGATACATGCCTCTAATTTATGACAACTATTAAGTATGCATGTCATACTTTGAGTTCCTACTTGAAGGATGTTTTTGCATAAAGAAAAGATATTATATGTTTGTTTGATCTTATGTCTAACTTTGACACATCTCGAATATATAATGTGCTAGAATGAGCGCTTATTAATCTTGTATACGTTTGCTATAGAGGCTTGGGGGTCTAAATGGCTTGATATCTATTTTACATTTTACATTTTACATTAGGCATAAACTAAAGTTCCTTACATTCCAAAAGAGATTATAAGATTGTTTCTTCTAAATATTATACAACAGATTCTTAAATTCTCTGTATGATTTACTTTACATAGTCTTGAGATATTGAATATTCATCTCTCTCTAATTGTTTAACAAGCAGCAGCAAGAAGATTACTTCTACAAATCAGTTTGGAGGAGGAGGATTACTTCTACAAATCAGTTAGGAGGAGGAGGTGGTGGTGCTGGTGGTGGTGGTTACATCATGCCATATTGGCAACATCCCAAAAAAAAAAAAAAAAAAATGCTTTCCCTTCTAGTCCATTGGGTTAGCAACTAAGAGATCTTGTGTTCAAGTCTCTGGGGGCTTCGTCATATGTCCTCATGGACGCTGCTAATGTGGCATGATGTAAAAATACTATCTATCTATTTATCTATCTTGAAAACATTTTGGAGAAGGGGTTTTTAATCTTAGTAGTAATGGTACATTGGTTCCATTATATGGGTTCCATGGCCTATTGTCTCTGGAGACTTTAGAAAAAATTCTATTCTATTATCTTCTATAGACTGCTAGAAATAAACAAATGCGTTACATGTCATGGTTAAAGTTCTAGATGCATAAGTTGAAAGAATATATTACAATGGGGCATTTGGATAGTAATTTACATAGCTAAAATGAAACTAACCTATGAATTACAATTTTTTTGGCCACAATTTTCATCCTCTCTTGATACTTTAATAATGGAATAATACTATGATAATATTGACAAAATACTTATGCATACGAACTTAAGTTATGTGTGAGATATGCAAAATTACAAGTTAGAAGTCCCAAATTCACTTGTACAATAATCAACTTTAATGCTTTAGCTTAAAGTCATTGGATAATCTTTCATGTGGTGCCAATGGACGATTTAATGTTCAAATCTTCTAAGATCAATAACTAGAAATTTTATACATTCCGACCTCTGCAATTGCAACTTTTGTTTTATAGCAATATATGTGCTACAACTTATTGATTGTTCTAACACATTTAAGCTTTGTGGAGGTGTATGTTGTGGGTGTGGGACCTTCAAGGGCCAATATTATGACGTATCAAGGCCAACAAATTCTCAAAAAATGGAAGATGGTCCATCCTAGAAGGATTTACCACATATGTCTACTTTGAAATAGAGATTGCATGGATAAATATTAAGATACCATGAGATTAACCATTGAAGCGCCTCCTAAGATAAATGGAATGGAAGTTAATGCACAAGTTTGGTACTTGAGTTTGATACTAGTTTGGTACTTGAGTTTGATACTGCTCCACAAAAGATAAAAATTAGGAAGAGTCTAAAAGCTGCAGACAAGTATGCCACTAGGGATTCATGCACAAACGAAGAGGCGTGCAGAGCAAGTGCAGTGTCCCAAGATAATGTCAACTACTTATATCAAAAAGAAGATTGTAACTGCATATAAGCTAAATTGTTTTCATAGTTAACTCTGTACCATATTATTAGTATATGTACATCGGATAAACCTACATCAAATAAACGTGATAAGTCAAATGTGAAGAACATAGATAGCAACAAAGGCTTACCTTAAGCTAGTAAGAATGAATGATACCTTCAAACCAAGTTATTTGACTATCTATTTGGTTTGGTATTTTCAGAATCATGTAAAAGATTTATAAGACTAAAGTGTAATGAAAATGGACTTTGATAGTTCTAAGAGATGGAATCACGGTAAGATGCCTTGTTCTTGTGGATCTTATGTTGTTTGTTCTACTAAAGCTTTGCATTGAAGCTAGGAAACAGGCAGCTTGCTTAAGTCATCCTCCTTATTTACAAGATGAACTCACCTTCATTGCTTTTTTTGAGTAGATATATTTTGTTGTGTCAAATAACTTCGAGAAAATACGTTGGATGCAAAAAGCTGTGATATTAAGCATTCCAATCATGTCCCTTATACGGTTCTATAGGATGGAGAAAGGTGTGAATACCAATAAGTGGAGTAGAAAAGAATGCCAATTCATGCCCTTCCGTGTGTAAATTTAGCAATTCATGCCCTTCCGTATGTATCTAGCATGACATGTAGCAGACTGCAAAACAAAAATATGAACTTATTTATTACATGCTATATTAGCTATTGCTTTATCTGTTACATGCTATATTAGTATTACCAGGTGCAGGGGCTACGAACCTGTATATGATAAGCACCAGGAATACAAGGAGAGCAACTATATGCTGGAGCAATAAGATAACCTATCATATTTGAGAAGATATTTGCGCTATTATGCGAACTGTAAATTTATGCGGATATCTTAAAACCCCTCTTATTTCATACCAGTGATAGCCATTTGTCACATTTATTCATTTTCTTAGCAGACTGCTAGAAAATCCTTGAGTATACAAAGGAAGATGGATGTTTAGATTCATGAGAACCGCTTATAGATATATCTAGTCTGTTTGCCTATACCTGGTAGCTATCGAACATTTATTCATGTGCAAAGACATTGCACGAATATCTAATTTATCCTATAAGCTAAATGGTTTTCACAGTAAATGGGCCTGCACATTTTCAAAATGTGGAGGTCAGCAGCTTATCTAGGTGCATACAGATATGTGAAGTGCATACAGATATATTTTACCCCTTCAAAACAATTTACATGATAACTGACCTTGGTCGTGTTGATAATATAAAGAAGGTGTAAAACATTGCTTATTCTTCATATCTCATTGTCATTGCAAAGAGGCAAATGCCGAGATCAAAGAAAAAGAGTATCTGCAGCAGTTCAATTAATATGTATGGAAAAGGCAGCTCAATTTTGCAGTGCACGTTGAGCAAGATTCTGCTCAAGAAAAACGGAAATGCTTTGAAGAAATGGATAAGGCACATAAGTCAATTGAATTGCAGCTTTTGTAGCACAACGGGGTTCATGCACAAGAGAAGATGTTTGCGTCTTTAAAGGCAGTGGTTTGAAAAATGTCTATGGCAGTCCAGTTCTGCAGGGCACATTGAGCATCATTTTACTCGAGACGTTTTGAACAAAAAGATAAGGCAGATATATGAATTTCAACTGCAGATTTAGCAATTGTGGCACAATGGAATTCATGCACAAGAGAAGAGGTTTGCGTCTTTGAAGCCGGTGGTTACAAAGAAATTGAAAAAAATCTATTTCATTATTATAACAGGCTGAAAAGAATTACTTCTTATGTCTTACTCTTAAGTTTTTGTAAGCTTTCAGCAATAGCAGGTCGCTGCAGGTTCAAGATCTGCAAAAGAAGAGGTTCGAGAATGCATAAAAGAAGAGGTTTGCATATCAAAAGCCAGCGGTTAAAGAGCATTTGAAAAACATGCTCTTTACTAAGATAACAGGCTGCAAGGATGGTTTCTTACCTCATACTCTTGAATTTTGGTAAGCTTTCAGCAATATCAGGTCGCTGCAAGATCAAGTTCTGCAAAAAACCAACTCCAACTGAGATAAACTAAGGAAGACCACCAATAATTTATGGTGCAACGGGAACACTAGTATGTATGCCATAATCTGCGTAAACAAGTACAGATAGTGGCGTTTTTGTTGGAAAATGGAAAAAATTTAATTAGAAAGGAAATTAAGCTCTATATATACTTCCTGCAAATCATTCCGCTTGAAAAATACATCGATCTACAGTAGCAAAGCAAACATTTTATTACCTTATTATTGAAGAGGCTGAAGCGCAGGTGCTGGAGAATGCAAGTACCAAGGGATTCAGTGGCTGCGTTTTAGGGCTGTGAGGCGACGGATTTTGTCATTGGTTTAAACCTTCTGGTAACGGGTTCCATAATAGCAACGGAAAAAGTAATTTTCCCACCACTACAGGAACGCGCGGAGCCCTGTCTACTAAAAAAACATTCCTGTAACGTGGACGACACTGACGTGTCATCCTGCGTGGCAGTCCAAAAAAATTTCCTTCTCGCAAATTTTTTTTCCTTACCTCCTTTTGGTTGCGAAGGCGAGCTGTTGCCGGACCTTTTCGTGGCGCGCTGCGCTCGAGGTCTGCAAGCATCTTGCTTGCATTTTTTTTTGCTGGCGCCATCATTTTGTAGCATTCCGAACCTTTTGTGGAGATTTTTCGAAAATCTTGGAGTTTTTTTTGCTTAGGGTGAAATCACACTATAGCCCGCCCAGGATTGAGTTTTTTATGTCTTGGACAGGGGATGAAGATGCCCAAGATAGCGGTATCAGACTTGCGCCCAAAAATGACATGCCATGTCAAATTTTTTATAAATGAAAACAGTCGGAGCTTGAAGAACCCTAAAATCGAAGAACCCTAAATCGACATCTTGCATGACTCAGACGCGTTCTAGTATTGCCCAAATTTACGAAAATCACTTACACGGATTAGCTTTCTACAAATTAAAGCTTTCTCTTGATTTTGGGTCTTAGCGTTAGCTTCGGTCTTTTAGGTTCTGATAGTTCGAATTTTTACGATGCATCATTGCCAGTGTTTTTCACAAATTCGGCTTCATTCTGCGAGAATCTACTGATGAATCTTTCTAAACCGAGTACCTGTTGAAGCAGTAAGAACTCTAATCTTTCTTCTTCGATATTTCTTTGCAAACGTGGCTTCGACGTGGCGGTGCCCAAGATCTTGGTCAGGGATAACCCCCGCCCAAGAATACACACCCTGCCCAGGAAATCTTGCGTCTCGGGCACTCTGAGTGTGATAGAGGGGGCGCCCAGGAATTTGAAACGCAAGAATTTTATTGGCGAATGAAAATTTTATATCCTGGGCCGGCACAAGTGTGATTTCACCCTTAGGTTCAACTGCTTGGACTCTTGCTTGCTTTTATTCTATTCTGGCCCCTAAATTTTGCTATTAACTCACTTGTTTGTGATTCTTGCAAATCAAATGCGTTTCAGGTGTTGGAAGATCCCGCGAGTTGTATTTTTTGCCAAATATTGGTGGGAAGACAAATCTAAGGGCACATCAGGCTTTAGAAGGTAAAAAGTTTGGTTTATTTTAGATGTTAGGTTTCTTATGTTCCTGCTTGTATATGATCTTAGGGTTTTTAGGTCCGATATTCTGTCTTTACAAGTTCTTAGGTCCGATATTCTGATATTTTGTCTTTACTAGTTTCTTAATATTCTGTTCTTTTATTCATTATATGTTTGTATAGTTTCTTGCTCGTCTTTTTTGTTACACAGGGTGAAGAAACTAGTGCTTAGACATTGTAGAGGTTGGATCATGGGATTCCCTCTAATTTTTCTTGTCAATGCATTATGTTATATGATTGGAGATGCTGAGAATGTTGCCTGGAGGCTTGCAGGCATGGATTCGACTCCAAGCTTTGATCTGCACATCTCTCAAGCTGCCGGCAGTTCTGAAGTTTCTGTTTTAAGTGATGTAACTAACCCGCAGGATGAAGATGTTAGCTTTGAAACTGAGTTTTCTGATGACGCAATTACAAAATACCTTGAAGAAGCAGAATCTAATGGGCATCTAAGCGTGGTAGTTCCATGTGAAAGCGAGAAAGAGAATTTTGAGAAACAACCAACAGTTCCCTTTTTGGAAATCGATAAAGATTTGCTGCAAGAAGTTTGTAGCGGCGGCATTAGCAAGTCTGAGGCAAAAATGCAGTGGGCGAGGAGGCGGTTTGACTGTTGGAGGGTTCATATGAAAATTCATGTTGATAAGAAAATTGAGGAGCTTGATTTGAAGGAGTTTTCCAGCATGTTGGAGCTATTTATGCTTCAAGTTGTGAAGCTAGATGGATCAATGTACCCCCCGAAACGTAAGTTGACATTCTTTTAGTTTACATTATTTTAGTTTACATTCTTTTAGTTGACATTCTTTTAGTTTACATTCTTTTATTTATTTGACATTCTTTTATTACCTCTTACATTCTTTCTTGCAGGCTTCAAGACTTGTTTAGAAGATTTGAATGCATGATTCGACGTGAGCAGGAGCGGAAGATTGCAGAAAGTGGTATAGAGGAATTTCCTTTCAATATTAAGTATTATGTTGTTTTCACGGCAAGGCTTGCATGTGTTGCCTCTATGAGGAGATCGAGGATGACACCAGGGGTGTGTAAAAAAAGGAAGAAAGTGGATGAAATTTCATTCGCCAACGAACAGGCCCTTCTATTTGATGTTGACCATGGAATTCAACATTCCGTTGGTCTGCAAAAGATGCTATTATTTTACTGTGTTTCCAGATTTGGTATTCGGGGTCAAGACGAGTTAGAAGGTCTGAAGGTGGCAGATTTTGAGATAAGAACGGAAAATGGGAAGGAGTACGTAGAATATAATGAGAGGCTGTCAAAGCAGTATGACGTAAGCATGGACAGGTACCAAGAAGAATCCTTTCGGATGCCGCTTCGTGTTTATGAAGAAGATGTAATTGTGACCTTCAAACAATTTTTCCGCCATTACCCTTACTCAACTCCTGATGATGACTGGTTATTCAAGCAGGCAATTATTTCACCATGTAAAACGATAAATAACTGTTTTTTATATTTCATAATAGCTTTAATTTTTAAAACTTAAACTCTTTAAATCTTGCAGGCATGGTATAATGTAAAGCATAAGGTTAATGGTCGAAAGATGTCACAATGGTTGAAGTACATGATGAAGCTTATAGGAGTTGATGGCTCTTTCAGTGGAAAGAGTGGACAGACGACACTAGTTTCCAGGTTGTCACGAGCTGGTGTACCAATTAATATTGGTATGAAAGTTACTGGACATCGCACTGTAGAGGCTTTTCAAAGGTAATTATTGTACAATTTTTTTGGCATGTTTCTTTATTTGTGTAGTTTTCCTAATTAGTTGCATGTTCTGCTATATTCAGCTATGATAAAACTGCAGATTTGCAAGTGAAGGCTGCAATGGAGATAGCTGGCAAGTCGTTCGATGAAACTGGATCTAGAAGGATGTTTGAAGCGGTTTATAAGAATGAGCTTAATGCGTACGATAAAGGGCAGTTTGGCAAAAATGTTGAAGCTCCACATGGTAATCCTGTATCTTCTACATCTGCTTCAATAATTTCTGCTCCAGTATCAGGTTCTACATCAATCATAGATGCTGTCAAGCAAGTTCAGGTACCTAGTATCGATGTTCCAGGGCCTTTAATGTCACATGCAGATCTGCGAAAAGAAGTTGAAGATGATACATTCTTAAATGATCATTGGGATGATCTGGAGAAGGTGGTCGCAGCACGTCGGTTTAGTGGTGTTGTAGGGAAAACATTTCATAACTGTGTCTTCAATTTCAAGTGATATGTGTTTTATTGATATGATTCAGTGAATTTCATATGCTGAAGATGAGCATATAACTGTATAACTGAGATAATCAATATCTGATTTTGTTTCCAGCATTGAATGATCCAATTTGAATGTATTTCAAGCTTTGATTATGCTTTGAATGTGTTTCAAGCTTTGAATGTGATTCAGAATGTAAGTGTGAATCAGGAATGTAAGTAGAAAATCGGAATTTCTGCAAAAAAATCAGAATGCAAGTAAAAACAGAATGCAACTAAATTTACCTCACATTATTGGAATTGAAACTGCCACGTGTCAGCACCACAATGGAAGCTAGGGCAGGATGACACGTAAGTGTTGTTTACGTGAACGTAAAGTTTGGTTAGGGGCTACTCCGCCAATGAGCTGCCGCCACGTGCCATGTTTTCTTTCATGGAATGTCCTCTTCGCTTGCATTCTAAGGTTTTACCCGACATACTGAATTTCTTACCTATATTTTGAAGTTTACTTGTATTCGGGGATTCTTACTTGCATTCTAAGATTTCTGCCTGCATTTTGACTCGCATTCTGCTTTCTTATTTAGTTTTACAGAACATTACATTTGCTGCCCAGGGAATTGAACCCCGGTCCAAAGCTCCAGCAACAGATTCCTTAAAAAAAAGCTTGAGAGCACCTATATGAAGACTTGCAACGAGCTTGGGAAGCCGATCCAAAAATTGTGATACAAGAAGTATTGTCATCCAAAATCGAGCCCCTGCTTTCGGCAAAATGGGAATAGATGAAGTAAAAACCCTAGAAACAGGCAAAAGTATGGAAGCATTGATGGATGTGGAAAAAACGGATCAAAAATCGATTTGTTGGGCTTATGCCAATAGGGCACAGCTACAGGCAATTAACATGACAGACACCATGCTGATAGGTAAACAGGAATCTGTAGCCTTAAAGGCTTTATTTCTTGCTCCTAGAAATCGATCAAGAACAAGATCTGAGATGCACAAGAAACACAAACGTAAGCACAAATATAACAGAAATTTACAACCAGAAGAAACCGTTACAACTGAGTTACGGTGCCATAGCCGGAGCAGGGCTGCAAATTGGGGTTGGGGCGCCACAACCGAGCAGGGTGCCATCGCCACAGCCGGAGCCGCCAGAATAAATCCTAAACTTTACGTTTTAACAATGTCCTTTTACAGGACATTCCGGCGTGTCGGCCACGCCTCCATGCTAATGCGCGTCCTACTGAAAAAAGTAAGGCTACATTCTAGATAGAAGATCTAATTTTCATAGACCAAGTGTAACGTTCCTAATCGACATGCCCTTAGCCAACTGGGCAAAACCGTCTAGACGTTTATGAGTAGTCACTTCTACCCATTTATGCTGGTGTCTTAAGAACGCGACACCAAGATCCACTCGAGCGGTCTTCCATGGGTCCGTTACAATCTCCCCCACTAGAACCATGCTCGTCCTCGAGCATCACAGACCAAGTCATGACCTACCGTCCAACCGGGTCATACTTGCCCCCATGGAGACTCGAACTCGAGCCCTGCTCTAATACCAAATGTAACGTTCCTAACCGACATGCCCTTAGCCAACTGGGCAAAACTGTCTAGACGTTTATGAGTAGTCGCTTCTACCCATTTATGCGGTGTCTTGGGAACGCGACACCAAGATCCACTCGAGCGTCTCCCATGGGTCCGTTACACCAAGATTTAATTGTTTAGGATAAGTCCTTGACAATTTTTAAGATACGTGATTACGTCCCCAAAATGTCTCCTTTCTTAGATTTTGTCATAGGTTGGGCGAAAAAAGGGGAAGACCGTTGTTTTTTTCCCCAAAGGGTTTGCGACAATGTTGTTCAAATACGCGTATTTTTTAAAAATGCATACGTATCCTCCCGTACCGTACGGTACACGTATTTTTTAAAAAATATGTCTGCAGCTTTTTTTAAAAGAACAGACACTAGTTTTTCAAAATACGTTTACTTTGTACTCACCAGGGATTGAACCCGGATCTCCTACATAGCAAATTAGCATGCTAACCAACATTCCAACAATCTATTTGTAGTTTAATTCCATTTTTAGTAATATTTAAGCTTTTTCTTAATTTAAAAAAAAAACGTATTTTAAGCACTTTAAGCATGTATGACAAAAAATATGTATTTTTTCAAAAAATACGTTTCGGACGTACGGTACGGTATATGTACGGTACAACATTTGCGAGGGCGGGGAATTTTGTGGCTGTTGTGCATGGTCACAGAAGGCAGGTTATGCCTTCATGGGGGTTGCTAAAAGCAGCCCGATTTTGGCAGCAGGACAGGTGGAGCTGAGTAGAAGATGATTTCCTTTGTGCAGAAAGCAGGTTGCGTTGTTGCTTTCTGAGCTTTCTTTTCTCTTACAAGGGATTGGGCTTTCTTGTTCTGTTGTTCTGGAAGGGATTCAGGTGATTCGTGGTAGGAAGCCTGAGATGGAAATGCCATGGTTCTCTTCTTATATAAAAGAGAACCATCATTCTGGGGAAAGGGATGCCTGTTTTGGCGTCAGGCCATTTTGGGCGTCAGATCTATCTATGGCCCGAGCCTTTTCTTGCGCAGGCTTTCTTTGGCTCTGTCTATTATATATCCATGTTGCCTGCTAGCATTCCTCATCATCGTTTCCTTTGAGCTGAATTCTATTGGTTCTAGAGTTTTCTACTGCTTATTCTTCCATTCAAGTACTGTTCTCTAGTTTCTTCAGATGGATTGGGCTCAGAGTTACCAGTTATTCTGGATCACGCCACTCTTGCAGTCCCGATCCTATAAACCAACTGGAATTCGCTGATTCTTCCCTTGGCTGGTTCTCTCTATCCATTTTCGTGCTATTCTTGTTTGTTTTTTTTGTTTCAAGCCCCTTCTGCTCTGATTATTCTGTTCTTCATCTGCTCTGATTCTTCTGATTCGTCATCTTGGGTTGCTCCCGAACCTGTTGCGTTTTGATTTCTCTGATCACCTTCTTGGCCTGCAGATCGCATCTTACTTTTGTTTCCTATCTCTCTGCAGCTCTATTCGAAGCATCTCACAGCAAGAATTCATCGTTTGGGTGGTCCGACCTCAGTTCGGCTGCCGGATTTGCGCAGGCTTGGCCTGTGCTTTTTTGCTAGAGATACCGGGTCTGGGTATCCCGACGAAGTCGGGTGGTCTAGGGTTCCTGGGTCCCGGTCGCCCTTTTTTCTTTAATTTCTTTACCTAGGTTTTTATTTTGAAAGGAAGGAAGGAAGGAAGGAAGTTTATTTCAACGTCCACGGAGGCCAGAGGCCTATGAGACGGTACATGCAGAGAACAGGCAAAAAAGCCAAAAATCCCAACACAAAAAACAAACAATGTAACTCATGCGGTAGAACCCTACTACTTTGGGATGAAAAAACCCCACTTGGGAGGAAAAACCCTAACGAGAGGCTCTCAAATACCATGCCCCGAAGAGCAAGTCGGCCGGCCAAAATCTGCGGGATGTAAGCTCCCGGTCGGCGTTACCATAGGTGATGCGAAATCGATGTAGCGGTGTGTCGAGCATCTAAGATCGGTGTGCCTTTGCTTTCGGACATGGGCATATCTTTGGAGCACCCATTTGGAGGGCATGGTGCTCATCCTCTATCCGTGCATCTCACAACACCGACATATCCTCTCCTCCACAGGGATCCGTGCCCGCCATTCACCCCCCAGCCGACTGTTTCAATTACGAGGTAATGGGAACCGTCCTTATGGCGCCAATAGTTCTCCGTTTCTTCCACGAGGAGATGTGTGCTTTCAAGAATGCCATGGGGTCCATGCTCAAGGCGGGATTAATCGGCGTGATAGTGCTCTGTCTTGGGCTTTGCAAGAGTAGAGGCATCCCACGGGGTGGCAGCATAGCCCGCATCCAATTGCCCATTACATGCGCCGAGACTGCCAAATGTTACCATCTTGGTAATCCATAGACCACCTCCTAAACCATCCCTTCACGATTACTTTCGTGCCATACCCTCTTCCGCCCGGTAGGGGGCCCTGCGTTAACAACCGCGGCTGTGGGGGCAGCGATGGTCATCCATACCATCCACCTTATGGAAGCAAGTAAGATGCCCGCGATAGCGAATCTTTATAAGGGCGAACCCCGTCTCATACAACAAAATCGATGCGATGCGGTGTCCTTCACTCCCAAGCTATATGTTAAGAAAGCTTTTACGCACCCTTTCCAACCTATCCCATGTATTTTTGCTAACCGCGGGGGCCCCAAACCTCCACCCCATATAGCGCAAAGATGGACCAAAGCCCTAAACAGTGTGCTCTCCTCGCCCGATCCGCGAGATCTATCCCAAACCACGCGTTTTGCCTTTGCATATAAAGCCTTCCGGCTGCTTGCGGCTCTCCTCTCCACACACTCATCCCACGGCATGTTAGTAGTGAAATCAATTCCCGGATACTTGAAGCTCGCACCATCTCCACTTCACGTCCCCGTAATATAACTTTCGGGGATAGGGTGTTGCGAAGACGAGGATCGCTGAAGCTTAGTTTTGTGCAAGTTCATTTGTCATTCCGTTGCCCCACGGAACCCAGGGGCATCCAAATCTTCTTTACCTCATCTTTATTGGCCGTGTGGGCTAGCAAAGCTACATCATCCCATATAATAACCGGCTCACGAGGTCGCATCGGATAATTGCACCCCTCTCCCCATGGTCTTTGCATCCACGATCTCCAAGCTATCAATGTACAACCCAAAAGCATTGGAGACAGCGGGCAGCCATTAACTCCCATAGTGCTAGCTACCGCCGATCTTCATAAAGGCGGTGCGGCATAAATCCCATCATAAAGCTGGTGCACCCCGTTACGCAACTCTGTGGAACTCGCGAATTCTTGCAACCTCTGCCCGCGACATGTCTCGGGGGCGGTATCATATCACGGTCTTAAAATCTACAAAGCGACAATACAAGTCTGTCGCGCATTAGGCTTGCCTCCATCCCATAGACCAGATTGGTCTCAGGTGGACGATAAAAAGTACCTTCCTTCCTTCCATCAACACTCTCAAAGTGAAGATATGGTCGATTAGGTGGGTGGTGGCGAAAGCTTGCTGACCAGTGCCCGCACCCCCTGCCTCCTCGGCCCACTTAGTAAGTTTCTTCTCCACCACCCACAGGGAGCTTTGCAAGCGGCCCGAGCTTACCATAATCATCCGGTCGGTATTACCCGCTTTATGAGCAGGGAACAACCTTACTAACCATCCACTCACGGGGGCCCCTCGCCGTGAGCACGGTTAATGATCGCCGATTAGGGGCCCCTACCACAGATGGGCCACCCCATTTCAACAGCTTTCGGCCGCACCCTCTCAGCCAAATCCTTTGCCTTGCCATTCGCCCGGATGCACGAGACCTGGCGGACATCCTCACGCGTGGAGCGGCACCTCTCCTACGTCCCGACCACGGCATTAGCTCACGGGGGTCATATAACTCCCCGGCGGTGCATCCATTGCTCCACACTTACATTACCAGCCACCTGGCGCTTCTTGTATAACACCTTCGCCAAAAGCTTTTGGCTACGCCATCGAGCATGTCAAACAAGCGCTCCTTGGTTTTACGCCATGTATCTCCCCTTCTTGGCTTTTAGGAAGAGCTTATAGTCTTCTGCGAGGGGCTGAGGGCGCAATCGTGGATCTATGACCAAGCGCGCTGGCTCTTTAGAGCCTTGCAATCAGCATCAAACCACGGGGTTCCCGGGGAAAATGCGCGGTGTCCCTCGTTGGAGGGCCCTTCATTTGCAAAGGAAGCCTCGGCGGTACAGCGGCGCCCTTACCGACCATGCACACCTGTCTTGCGGTGTGTAGAAGCTATCAAACCCACAGAACTCCCGCACCAACACGATTCATCGCCCCACAGCCGATAAGCGTGGGATGTATGGTAACCCTCCACGCCCCTTTATGTGTCTCCACTATTGAGTGCTCCCAATTCAAATATTGACATAAAGCGGGTAGTGATCGTGAAAAGCCTCCTCATCCCACATTGCTTGTGCCAATGGAGAAGTGTGTAACCATGTCAAGTCTTTCACGGGGCGAGAAGGTAATCCAACACACTAGCTCCCCATCACGCCTATCACTCCCGCAAGTAACACCCCCGAGTGTGGCCATGTTGCATACTATTACAAATTACCATGTCAAAACACGGCGAGCTGGACCCGGTTGCACGCCAAATGGTCTAGCCACCATATCACGGAGTGCCGTGTATCTTTGAATAGCGGTTGTCTCAAACCAAAGCGGATCAGCATTATCGTCACCTTGGAAGGTCACCGACTGCAATTTGCAGCTAGCCGTCGAGCATTGAAATCTCCAAGCAAAACACACATCCTGCTCGGTCATAGCGGTCTATGTCATCATCTGATTTCCTATCGGCATCACGACATACATTAATGCGCATCATGTACTGGTAGAACTTAGAGCTCGCATGGGGAATGTAGCGGCTAGCAAGAAACAATGGGACATGACAAGGCTCTAATACCATTACCCACATGTAGCGGTTAAATGCATCGGACCCTCGGTGTGATCTTGCATGCTAAAGAAGCGTCCCTAAAGTAGCAAGCCACTCCACCGTACCGCGTCACGCCATGGCTCATTAGCAAGTGAGAAATCTTGATACCCTCGAATGTCGGCACCGATGCCCTTCATACTCCCATGTCTCTGCCCCGGGGAAGGCGATGTCTATGTCACGTAGCGATCCCATTCAAGCCAGCGCCCATACGCCCGCGGGAAGCCCCTACAATTCGAGGAAACAATGCGAAGACACTTTCCCTATCTTTGTGCGGTACGTGGACCCATCCCCAGTGCACGAGGGGCCTGGCGTGGTTGGAATAACTTCAGGCAGCCGCTCACGGGACCACGATGGATGTGTTGCGGTTGTGGAAGGCCTCAATCCAGCCCTCTCACGGCCTGCGGCACGATGCCCACGGACCGGACGCCCTGCGGCCGGTGTTTGTTGGTTAAGTCTTTGCCTCATGGCTAAATGCGGCGAGGAGGCACATATACCTTCATCTTGCCATTAACCAAACCCGGCCCTCTCCGACAGCCGAATCTCTCTTATCTTGACCAACTCTTGGCTTCTTTCCAGTTGTTGCGGTGGCGTGAGATCGGATCGGGTATATGGGCGTACCTTTCAAAAGCGGCGGTCGCGTTGCAACAACAAAGATTTTGCCTCCCAATCCAAGGCGCAAACTTAACTAGGCGAGGTCTCATGCTCTGGGTCCTCAGGCCACGATTGGACTCTTGATAACCAAATCATGAATTGGAGCTTTGCAAGTACCGGGGTGGTAAGCTTACAGCAAATCCTCGCCTTGCTCCTCCGGCAATCCCGCTTTAATAAGGTTGAGCGGCGTGCACGGATGTCTTGCTCCTCACGGAAGTACCGCTGATTCCACTGAGCCACCTCGGCCTCTGATATGGGGGTCTTTGGTGCGACGGCCGTGGTGCACTCGGACTCGTTGCACCTCCATTCGAGGTCCTCGCATCTCTTCTTTGTAAGTGGGGTAGTCCCCCCCCCCCTTTTTCTTTGCTTGTTTTCGATGTGCTAAGGTGTTTTTTGGGGGTTTAGGTGGTGTAACTTGCTCTTACACATCTTGTGGTCTGTAGAGATCGTCTCCGCTGCTTTTGCCCTTTGATATTGCCATCCTGCTTAGTCTCGTTTTTCATTTGTCGGTCAGTTTGGAGGTCTGTGGTGTGCTTTGCCTGGATTCATTTTTGTTTATCATTTGGTTTCTGTTTCGTGTGCCAGTCGGTTTGGGGGCTTGTAGTGGGTTTTGTGGTGTGCTTTATGTTTGTGCTATTCTAAGTCGTATTATGGTGGTCCTTATAGGTTGTACCTAGGGCTTGGTTTGGTTCTCTCCGGGGTCTTATTTGGATGGTTAGAATAATTTATATGTTGAGTTTGGTCAGTGTGCAAAGGTTCCTTGTGCATAATTTATTAAACATTAATCACAAAAGTTCCTTATGCATAGGTCGGCCTTTGGGCATGGTTATGTTTTTGTTGAGTTTGGTCAGTCTAGTCCTTGCCTCACCTTTCACTTGTTGTTTGATGCCATGCGTAGGTCCTTTGCGCCCCCCTTATGTTACGAACATTAAACCTCGTGTTATAAACATTATAACGAAGGGCCCTTGGTGCGTAATTTAATAAATAAGGTTTCTTGTTTGCTTGTATTCCTTTTTTCTTGGTTCTTCTCGTTCTTGTATGTTGGTATTCCTTTTGGTAGTCCTTATGCTTGCACCATCTCCATTTACAACATGACTCATTCGGTTAATTATCTCATGTTTGCCAATTATTGCATTGTTTCCTATTTCTCCATGGTTTTTTTTTTTTTTTATAGTGGCGCCTTGACCCCGTCACTCTAGAAACCCTTTGAAACTTGCAGGCTTATTTTTCAGGGATTAGTCGAGTCAATAAGGATTGGGATGACTCCCAACTGCAAGTTTGAGTGAGGTAAAATTGTCTGAAATCAGAACAGAAACTGGCATTACTAAGAAGAGAGCAATTGAGCTTAAAGGGGGAATTGGTAGGCTTGGATTTGAACTGAAGCTCAGTAGTTTCTAAAATTTGGGAAAAATGATCCGAGAGGATATTACCTTCATCCCCAGTGACAATACAGTTATCAATGCTAACTGGGATTGGTAATATAGAATCTATCTAGAGTGCAATAGGTTCTTCCAGCTCCTTCTCTTTTGTTGGACCAAGTGTATTTGGCATTGGCTGAGGGGATGTAAACTAGCCCTGTGGCTTGCAATAGGCTATCCCATTCCAATCTCTCATTCTTAGAGATGTTTATCCTATTGCCCAGTTTCAAATCCCATTGAGGGGTGTTATTGAGATCACCTCCCAAGATCCAATCTTTAATAGAAACCTGATCAATAATCCAATTCTTGATTTCTTTCCAAATTGGGGCTCTCTCATTGGGCTCAGTGGGGGCATATACATTGTTTACCCCCAACAGCTGTCCTTGCATATCAATAGATATACAATGCCATCTATTAGAAGGGCTATATAGGAAGAAACCACCTTGAGGGTGGTCCAAATCGTAGCTAAGCCACCTTTGGAACCATCAGCAACAATGTAGACTGAGCCAACTCCTTTATTTATCCATCCCCCCAAATTGGAAGCTTCAAAATGGGGAAGATGGTGCTCTTGAATCATAAAGAGATCTGCTTTATAAGCCCTAGCCAAGGCAATAAATCTCCTTCTTTTTATGGGGCCCTTGATTCCCCTAACATTTCAAGTAATGATCCTCATCTTAAGGGTTGAGGAGAAGAAGGCCAAGGGGGAGGATTTAGCAGGATTTTGTCTTCTTGGTATTGGAAGCAGGCCCATTGAAGTTGGGATCTTTCAGCTATACCTTCCTCTTTGCTTTTTGGATTTCTTATTGGGGGTGAAACCTACCATGTTCTCACATAGATAATCTCCAAGCTTATCCAAATCACTCGGGATATTGTCAAAACCCGCATTATCAGACATTCCAATCTCATGATCTAAAGTTGCCCAAAATTTTGACAGGATAGGAGTACAAAGCTCTCCTACCTCATTGGAAACATAGGAACCAGGTACTGTAGTATTCAATTCACAAGAAGGGTGGTTACTTACCTGGAGAGAAGCATCTTTGTCATGCATTGAGCTCCATTGTTTCCTGATACAGGTGCATGCAAATACTCCTCTAAGGCCTCTGCAACAAAACGTTCAACACAAGCAGCATATCTACCATCATCTTTACATTCTATAAAAGCCTGAAGAAAAGAGATATTATCCTCAGCATGCTCTTGATTCTGCTACAAGGGAGATTTTGGGCCAGAGGCTATAGTATTTTGGGTGTTGTTACAACTAGTGGTTTGAATTGGCTCAATGGACATAGTGGCTATAGACCGAGATACAATTTCAGAAGATTGGCCTAAAACGAACTCTGATATTCCCTGAGGATCTTCTGTGAATTTTGTTGCCATCACATACTTGTTAGGGGAACTTGAATCCCCTATTTGGACTGTTTTTGGACTCTCCTGTGCCTCTGTATCTTCTTGAACTTCCTCTAAGTTAAGAGGACTGCATCTGTTCCCTGTATCATATATCCTCCCAATTGACAGTTTTTACTATTTGCTCTGTTTCTATTTTTGTCATTTCCCTATCTGTAGCCTTATCCAAGTTTTGATCATCAGTAACCGCTTCACTGGTTGCATTGAATGTTCCCCTACCTTGAGGATTATGCCCTGTTTCCAGAGTGTCTAACTCTTGAGTTTTCTGGATATAAATCCTATTGGTGGGACTGTCTTTGTTGAGATTAGCAAACTGCTCCTGTTTCGCGAAAGATACCTCTTTGCTGTGTGTATTGATAGTCTGTGGCATTGACTTTTTTCCCTTCTTTTGTCTTCAAAAGCCTGTAGAATCCTTTGATATAGGTCCCAATTGGCCTGTTTGATCCGTTCTCTATCTTGTCTTTTTCGTTGTATTTTTTTATAGTTTCCTCTGTATTCTGCATGTTGATTTATTCCGTCTATGTCATAGGCCATTTTCCCTTTTTTTAGGCCATACTTATACCAGTTCTCGACTCGTTTTAGCGGATAAGATGGTCGCTTCCTGGTTTCAATCGCTAATGATGCCGATCGAGCTACCCGCACTGCTCGATCGACATTTTAGCGGCTCTTTCTGATGAACGAGGATGTGAATGGGGCACATCTCCTATGGACGCCTTACGGCCCGGTGGTTCAGCCTTTGGTCTACTATCGAATCTTCACAGTTGCTCCTCGGAATGCATCTTCCACCTCCATGAAATTTCTTTCCACAGATACCACAATCCGGTGGGAGGCCGCTCCAATTCAGCTGCAAAACTCGGTTAGTTCCAAACAGATCAACGAAAGTCACTTCTCGGGGAATGGGCTTAAGAAGATCGAGTTGGACGTAAACAACAGGGGGTCTATCTGGTCGGAATGTCACAGAGATAAATTGGCCAATGGAGTTGAAGATTGCCTTAAAACATTCTTCATTCCAGTAGACAGGGTTAAGGCCATGGGGTTGCAGGAAGACCGTGACCGGAAGAGACTTAGGGGAAGAAGGATCAAAATGATAATCCCATTTTTAAAATTTTATCTGGTACCCTTTGTGTATGATTCGACTTTTCCGCAGCAGATCAAGAGCAGCTTCCTAGGATGTTAGTTCAACCATGGAAAATGGAAAATGTAGCCAATGCATGGAAGCAATTTAAACATTTTTATTCAGCAGGTATATTTGTTTGGCAATTTCATTAAGGTTGAATCCTTCCTTTTCCACCCATCCTATAACTGCATTTTTCTTTAGAGTACAGAATTTGTCTCGGACGGATTGGAAATCCAGTTTAATACCTTTGGTGAAGTCATCGTTGGGGGCATGCAGAAACTTCTGTTGCCGAAGGATGTTCATCCACTCCGAGTTTGAAAAGATAGGAGCTGCGGGTCTAGGTAGTTCCTGCTCCTCTTCTCAAAGGATATTATCCCATTCTGGGATCCCCTGATTTTGTAACATCCATGTAGTGAAAGCCGCCATATCGAAGCTCCCAAACTATATGAAGTCCTTCGAATTTGGAGATGGGATCGTAGCTCTTGCAGCAGCCGGGGAAGCTTTAGGAATGAAGGGTACATTGGGTACGACCATGACCAGAAAATTACGGGGAGCTGCGAAAGAGACACAAAATTTTGTGGGGAAATGGGACGGACAAATGTAGATGTGACTGTTGGGAAGATCGAGGATAGTAGAAGGATGCGATCCGCAATTAGGATGGGATGAGAAGTGACAGACAGTTGATCTGCCAGAAAAACCTTACCTGGGGTTTGAAAAACCTAGTTAGTGCCTAGTCGAGCGACCAATACATCAATTTTGGCATTTAAAATAATGTTAAAATATAGCTTATTACATAAACCATTGCGTCCAATATTTTAAATTAAATTTCCTCTGAAATTCCCTTTGGTTTCGGTGCATATTCACACCGAAGGTGGCTCTGGGCATCGAGAGCTATTGGATAGGCATATTATCAAGTTATTCCTCGATTTTAACCGTAGATAGCAATCCTCATTTGTGGAGTATGCTTGTACAAGTTTGAGTATACTGTACAATGAGGGTTGCAAAAAATATAAGGTTTGAGGCAATGTACTAAGTGTAACCCACAAATGAGGATTGCTATCTAATGTCCAGATCGAGGAATAACTTGATAATATGCCCATTCGACGATGCCCAGATCCCCCTTCCCCCCCTCCCCCCCACCCCCGTGTGAATATGCATTCAAACCAAAGGAAGGAAGGAAGGAAGGAAGGAAGAAACTTTTAACGTCCACGGAGCCCAATCGGGCTATGGGACCACAAGTACAAGACGGGACCGAAGTCCCTTACCAGAACATGGGCCGAAGCCCTTACAAACACAATAAAACATAATCACCCCCTACCCGGATTAAAACCACACGGGAAAAACTGTTGCCAGGATGACTACATATCCAAAAATCCATGCTGTTGCCAAAAAGCAACAAGCATACCTCCAACAAACAAAACTTCACCAAACGCCTCCGAACCGTAACCTCTTCACGGTGGGTCTTTGAGGGATCGCCCGAACCTACGCGACGCTAAGTCTCCATCTTCTCACTAAAACCGGGGCAAATAGATGTTGGTGCAAAGATCCGTGTTTGACCCAATCAAGGAGCTCGATCAAACCACTAGACCATAAGAGCGCCACCAGGACAGCGCCAATTCCCTAAACCCACAGAGCGGCTACTACCAGAAGGCGGTGACCACGAGGGCACCGGGCGAAGCGGCAAAACAAGCCTCCCAATAGGCCCCAACACCAATAACCCAAGCGCCAGGAAGGAAGGCCGCAGAAAAGCGGTCGGGAAGTCGGTCCGGAGGTGCCTCACAAACTCCCAAGCGCCACCCATCAAGCAGCACCTCCCGGCGCCACCCTTCAACTGCGCCGACGCCTAACAGCCAGCGCCAGCCAGCAGCCCAGTCGAGGGATTTTACTTTAAAATGTCGGATGTAATGATTTATATCATTTGAAATTTTTATTGGCTCCTTTGGGGTCTTGGAAATTGAGGGATTGACGAACAAAATAGAGAAAGTTTGTATTGATATTATAGACATATTCATATCTAGAATAATAATAGGAAACAAAGAGGTGTCTAACAATGTCACTGTTTAAGATATAACAAGTAATGACCATAGACCAATACATTGCAGCTTGACTAGAGCACTTATAAAGCTTCCAACCTAGTCCAAGAGGATTGCAGTCAACTTTTCTATATGCTTTTCACTAATCCATAAGACCATGGCAAGATTGGCCTTGCAGAGTGCATGTATGACCTTTTAGCAGCATTGCTAGACATTAAGATCCATTATATCCAAGCTTCATGGTGAAAAACTTAGACGTCACTCAGTTCTCTGCTCAATTGTACACATTGCATATGTCATTGAATCCAAAAGAGCAATGACAGAATCAAGTAGATGAACAGTGAGGATAGCAATATCCATGATTATTTAAGCTCCTATCCTTGTGATTGCTTTCCTTTAACATGATCATAAATAAATAAATATAAAATTCTCTAGCATTATACCTGTTGGAAGAACAAATTTATAGGCAACAGCAAATCAACAATGCCATCTGGGATGTGGATATTAAATGTCCAACTTGGAGCAAAAAAGATGAAGCTCTCTTTAGAATAATGATGGTGGAATCACATCGTTGGATAAGTATATACTTTTGTGGTGCACATATTTTGACGTCCTTTTAAACATATATTCTACGCACAATAAAAATAAACCTGATGATGCAATTCCGATTATGGTTTCACATTGCAACTAGGTTAAATTTTAAGGGCCTTAAATATTTTTCTATTCAAATTGAGGTTGGCTAAACCTATGAAATATAAAAGTTCATAGATTGTTTTTTTTTGGCATACTAGGACGAATGTAATCTAAATCGCTGATCGAGAGACATATAAACTCCTATACGTTTTTATGTTTGTGTTTATGTTTATGTTTCTGTTTCTGTTTCTGTTTTAAACTTGTGATGGCAAGATGATGGCGCCATTATAGTTTTGTTTTGTTTGATGATGAGATGGAGAACTTGTGGTCTTTTAAGATATGATAGATTGGACATTATTGAACACGAGGCATTGGATGTATTAAATTGATATGATTTGGAATATTGTGTTTTAGCATATGTGACAAGTCAGTAGATTTCATGCTATTCTTGCAGCTTGGAGGAGCATGATGCATGGAGCAAGATGCAATGCTTATCGGCAATGAACTCCGCAGGTATGATTTGATATTCCAGCTTGGTGGATATAATTGAGTTCAATTTCCAAAGAGCAAAAATTTTCTATGTTTAACATTTCTTTCTGCTGGATATATAGAAGTATCCTCTTGATTTATGCAACCACTGTGTATTATGTACGTACATCCTAAACCTTGTGATGTATTTTATACAGAACATATTCCATTCTTAGGGCAACCACATCGAAGGATGATATTCCATCCTATCTGGCATATTTCCAAGTCAAGATTAAGGGATAAAGTAAGATTTTAGGATGAAGGAGGATGTAGAGAGAAAAATCTCCATTTTTCAATCTATTTCCATTTTTTAAATCTTTACTTGATTCTTTATGATCTCTAAGAAGTTCATAACCAAAGGATTCACGTATATGTTGTGACGATTGTCTAAACTTCATATATAGCAGTTTTCATGCTAGTCTAGAACTGCATTCTTGGAATTCTCTAGCACAAATGGTCCAAAGCCTATGACAAAACCGTCATCATGATTCTTGGAATTCTCAAAGCAATGTCGGAACCCTTTTTTGCCAGTCTCAGCAGCCTGCCTCAAGAAGCCTTGCTAAATATTTTTTTGATGATTTCGACAACACTGGCATCCTGTTCAATTGTAAGTAATATTTTCCTTCTTGATCGTTTTTGTGTTGTATTGTTCTGCATAATATAATCAGGTCAAGAAAAAATCGGGTTTCATTTAATAAACAACACCGATATTGGACTTTAAAAATATGTTCTTGCCACTACCATTTCCATGCTAAAGAAACTATTATTGCACAATTCCTCAAGGTTGATTTTGTTGGAATGCTAATTGGGAGTTATGTACTTTGTTTTGAATAATTATTATAACGAGTAGGAAGGTTACTCGCATCCATGAGGTGCTATCAATTTTTATGCTTATTAGATAGCCCTACAGATGGGCAAGAGCATTCTAGAATTTCCTCTTATGAACATGCAAAAATGCCTTGAAAGTGTGAAAGTCTAGGATTCTAAACCCCTATTAAGATGAAAGGTTAAATGTTTTTAAGTGTATAGGATTTTGCAGCAGATTCAAATCTTATTAATATCTTAAGCTTTGTATTTACAAGTTTTCACTGTTTGGTTCAGAATATTTAACAAAGGCTGGTAGTTCATTGGATTTTTTATTTTTATTTTCTTTCAAGTTCTGGATGATCCAATTGGGACTTGTCTTATCAAAATCACACTAATTTAATGGAGCTTTTCTCAGATAATAATGAGAATAAGTTCTTCAAATCCGTTAGAAGGCGTGATGACGGGAAAATGTGAAGAGGGAAAGGGTGGGGATTCTGGGGAAAGGGAAGGGAAAAAGGGAAAGAGGAAAATGTTGGAGAGAAAGAAAGAATGAATGATTTTTATCGTTTACTGAGACCAATCGGCCTATGGGACCCAGAAGGAGCGCAACAAACTTATTACTGTTCGGGTTAAAAAAACCCCCGCCCCGAAAGGCGAAAAAGGGCATGGGAAAAGAGAAAGGGAAAGAAAAAAAAAAGAGGAGGGGGGAAGGGAAGGGAAAAAGGCACAAGGAAAAGGGAGGAGGGAAATGGAAAAAGGGATAGAGAAAAAGGGGAAGAGGGAAAGGGCGAGGAAAGAGGAAAAAGGAAAAAGGAAGGAAAAAAAAGCATGGAAAAAGAGAAAAGAAAAAAGAAAAAAAATGGAGGGGGAATGGACACAGGGAAAAGGGGTGGTGAAAGGAGGAAAAATGGCACATGAAAAAGGTGGGAAAAAAGGAACGGAAAAAAGCCATGGAAAAATGAAAAGAGAAAGAGGAAGCAGAAAAGAGAGGAAAAGATATGGGGAAAAGGGAAAGAGCGGGAAGCTGATGAAAAATGGAAGGAAAAAGAAAAAGAAAAAGGGAGGTGAAAATGGGAAAAGGGAAGTGAAAAGAGCATGAGGAAAAAGAGAGAGGGAAATAGGAAAAGATAAGGGAAAAAGGGCATGGTAAAAAGCAGAAGAGGTCAAGAGTGATGAAAGGGGAAAAAGAAAGGGAAGAGCATGGAAAAAGGGAAAAGAGGCAGGAAAAAGAAAAGAGGAAGTGGGTGGGAAAAGGAAGAAATTAAAAGAGGCACATGAAAAGGGTGCGTAAAAGGGAACAACAAAAGGGCATGGGAAAAGAGAAAGGGCAGGGAAAAGATGAAAAGGGAAGGGAAAAGTTTCATGAGAAAAAAAAGGGGAAGGGGACAGGGAAAGGAAGGGGAGGGGAAAGGGGGTTAATACAAAAAAAAGGGTAAAAAGGAAAGAAGAAAACGTGTAGGGAAAATGAGAAAAGAGAAGTGTGTAGGAAAATTAGAAAAAGAAAAGAAAAAGAGAAACGTGGAACAGAGCAAAAGGCAAAGGGAAGGGGAAACGATGTCTAATACACAAAAACCTCTTATAGCCCAGTAATGTTAAGCTTGGTTTCTATTATATTAGATTTATAAAAAGGAGTCAGAGCTAAATAGGTTTTCATTTACACATTGCCAACTTATGCCCAGCAAAGCTGGGCACTATTGCTAGTACGTATATGACATCGAGTAGTACATATTACTAGTACAAGCGAGCCTATCGAACATTAATGATACATGATTTATTTCTATTTCTACCAAAACAATTTCAACCCTCTCTGGCTTAAGTGGATACCCCTACTAGATTCGCACATGTCAAATATGCATTATGCTATGTGTCGTGTCATAGGCCATCACATGTCTCGTACGTCATATATATATGTCATATATAAATTATATGATTTAAATGACATATGTACATATATATATGTTATGCTATGTGGCATGTTTCGTATGCTATATTTCATATGTCATATATGTCATTTATAATTCATATGATTTGAATGTCATATGTGACATATGTCATATATAAATTATATGATTTAAATGACATATGTACATATGTGTTATGCTATGTGGCATGTTTCGTATGCTATATTTCATATGTCATATAGGTCATTTATAATTCATATAATTTGAATGTCATATGTGACATATGTCATTTATAATTCATATGATTTGAATATCATATGTGACATATGTCATATATAAATTATATGATTTAAATGACATATGTACACATATGTGTTATGCTATGTGGCATGTTTCGTATGCTATATTTCATATGTCATATAGGTCATTTATAATTATAGTTATGCTATGTGGCATGTTTCGTATGCTATATTTCATATGTCATATAGGTCATTTATAATTATAATTTAAATGTCATATGTGACATATGTATTATGCTGTGTGGAATGTGTCATAAGCCATCTTGTACTTATGGCATATATAACATATAAGGCCTAATTGAGGTGACACTTCTTTAACCAAATCTGTCCTTTCTTAAAGCAGCCATAATGCACACCCTATTGTGATAAAAAAAACAAAAAAGGGGGTTGTAAGTGGCTGTTACAAGCAACCATTATTTGACCATTACGTACAAGCCTTTATAAATAAAGAAAACTACAAACAAACTACACAGGAGAGTAAGAACTCAGTGGAGAAAATGTTCACTCGAACGAATACAACCCAGCTAAAGTACAACATTTAAACAATACGAAAAAGAATTAAAAGCTCATGAGTAAGTGTGAATATGAAGATAGTGCTCCCCTATAATAGCCAAATCTATTTAATGTATCTGTGCTTACCACAATTTAAATACTACTTTAATTATATTAAGAAAAAGATTCCTTTTTTTTGGGGGGAGGGGGGGAGGGGAGAAGGAAAAAAAAAGGGAGTATTATATGCACACATTATCATCCATTTGCCTTTCCATTGCACGATATATAATTTTCCCATCTGTTATATCTTTTGTATTGTGCATATAAATTTTTTTAAAAGACACATACATTACCTTATTCGGTAGAAAATAGGTTTATATGACTACTATATGCCATGGTGTGTGTATATACAACATTGTGTCTTTTGTCTACAATTAAAATAATGATGCAAGTAGCAAATATAATCTCATTGTGTCTTCCCATATCTATTGAATGTTCACATTCTCACCATGACATTAAAGATTGACTACCCCAATCCCACCATCGATAGCATGAGGAATATGAAGGTGGTCTATAAAGACTTTACACTCGGTGCAAAATAATCCTTCAACATTACTTTGTGGAAGCTCCATGAGATTTTGAATCCACCAAGGCCATCGACTAGCAGGACTTGGCCATGCATGCCTGGGAGGCATTTTTTAACCTGCAAAAATAAAAGAGATAAATAAAGTTTAAAATTGAAAATCAAATGAAACATGCAGAGAAGAGAAAGCCAAACCGAAGATGCTGAAGGTGAAAACAGGCTTTGGTGAATGTGTTAAAGATGGTGGAGATTGGCTCCTATTTATAATGCTTGAAAGAGTCTGATTGATGACTGAAGATAACTGAAGAGATCGTCACGCCATGAGGATTGAAATAGAAGGACCAAGATTTTATTCGATTCACGAGACTGTCATGGATGAGGATTGAGAATGAAAGTGGGAAGGTTTGTGTACTACTTTTGTCATAGTTAGTTTTTTATGTTAAAAGAGAAATTATGAAGCAGAGGTACAATCTGGCGAGGGTAAGATTATCTTATGCCCAATCTGGCGAGCATTGATAATGACTCGTGCTTTGCTCCTCCAGCATCTTAAGCTATGGCGCTCCAGAGATTCATTCCAAGGTGTAATATGGCCCCTTTTTGTTTGGTTTGTTTTTCAGATTGTGGATTTTTAATTATCTGAAGCAATAGGTTCCTAAAACCCCTTCTTCCTGTTTTGGTTCGATAATGGGAGCATGACATGTGTGCTCGAATGAACCTGCTAGAAAGTTCTAGAAGTGACGAATGAATCTGGTGTTAAGAAGGAACTTCTAGATAGGCATAACGAGTGAAGCATAACATTTTCATTATTAAAGTACACAAAATTTGACTTCGAACACGTGTTAGAATTTTTAGGTCAATTGAAGTGAAGCATGACACTCATGAGAGCTACTAGCGCTAAAAATAAGAAGTTTGACTTCCAACATTTGTTGGCATGGGCGAATCTAGAAAACCAGAGGTTACTTAGAATAAGAATTTGATAAAGGCGGTCGATAGGTCCTATTATATGGTACATGTTGGATAACACATCACGGGAGTTTCTAGCCAATGTCTTAGTAGCTACTAACACTATTGAACTTCCAACACATGTTGGAAGATACGATGGGAGGCGGCTAAATGAAGCATGCTAAAATTGGAGACCAAAAGGTTTTGTTATAATTGGACTTCCAACATGCAATGACAGTTGCACTAGATGGAGATATTATCACTAGCCCAATGCATATAAACCTCTATTTAACTTCCAACTCATATTGCTGGTATCGTCAATAACGTTATCAACTCATATGTAATTCATAGACTGATTCCATTCCCTGAGATTCTTTGATGCTCTAGTGCATGAACGCCAAGTGTCAAAAATTTTATTGAGCAACATTTTGCTATTTTCCTAATTAATATTTATTGAGGAGAGCCACAGTTGTTCTTCACTTGTTCCTCATAAGAGGCGATTGTTCTTTGAGGAGTATTTGGATGTGCGTTCTTATATTTAGGCAGGTCACTTCACTTGGTGGGTCTCTGCTTATCCGCTTAGATTTTATTCCTCTCTTTGCATTTATACTTGTATTTGACTCTTTGATTCAATAAAGTCTGACATCCTTCA
Organism: Isoetes taiwanensis; assembly: GCA_021234155.1. Classification (NCBI taxonomy): domain Eukaryota; kingdom Viridiplantae; phylum Streptophyta; class Lycopodiopsida; order Isoetales; family Isoetaceae; genus Isoetes; species Isoetes taiwanensis. The sequence goes on along the minus strand of JAJEKV010000320.1, from coordinate 73,550 downwards.
AAAAAAAAAAGAAAAAAAAGAAAACAAAAAAGAAAAAAAGAGAAAAAAAAACCATTTCTAAAGTTCAATTTATTAGATGACATCATATTTGCCGAGGTTTGAAGTGAAGTTCAATTTCTCTGAGAGTCTAGAATATCTTGGTGAAGATTTGAGCTTATATGCTTTGGACAAATGTTTTACATTACCAAGTTACAGTTACAGTTGGAGTTGCATTACATTATATTTTACATTACAGTTGCACTAGATGGAGGTATTGTCACTAGCCCAATGCATATAAACGTCTATTTAACTTCCAACTCATATTGCTGGTATCATCAATAACATTATCAACTCATATGTAATTCATACACTGATTCTATTTCTTGAGATTCTTGGATGCTCCAGTGCATGAACGCCAAGTGCCAAAAAAATTTATTGAGGAACATTTTGCTATTTTCCTGATTAATATTTATTGAGGAGGAGCCACAGTTGTTCTTCACTTGTTCCTCGTAAGAGGCGACTGATCTTTAAGGAGTATTTGGATGTACGCTCTTATGCTTAAGCAGATCGCTTCGCTTGGTGGGTCTCTGCTTATCCGCTTAGATTTTATTGTTGTCTTTGCATTTATACTTGCATTTGACTCTTTGATTCAGTAAAGTCTGACGTCCTTCAACAACAAAAAAAAAAAAAAAAAAAAAAAAAAAAAAAAAAACCATCTCTAAAGTTCAATTTGTTAGATGACATCATATTTGCCAAGGTTTAAAGTGGAGTTCATTTCTCCGAGAGTCTATAATATCTTGGTGAAGATTTGAGCTTATATGCTTTAGACAAATATTTTACATTACCAAGTTGTGATTATGAATTGGTACAATGTTTGATCTAGTAAAAGTGTTTTGCATCTCTTGACCTACTGCATCTCTTGACCTACATTTCTTGACCTCTGTCTGTCTATTTATCTTCATTGCTCCACCAAATAAAACGATAAATCTGTAAGATACTTAATCACCAATTGATGAGTCCTTAATTGTCGCCATGATTTACTTTCTTACTTATTCTTGATTGGCTAGTATCACCATTACTACCAAGGTTTTTCCCTTGAAAACCTTTCGACGCAGGGTTTTTTAATCCTAGTAGTAATGATTGTACTAGCCCCATTGTATAGGTCCCACGATCTCTTGGTCTTCGTGGATGTTTAAAAATATTCTTTTGAGTATTTGGCTAGGTAAGATTATCGATAAAATAGATAGATAGCATTTCATATTTCTTTCTTGGCATGAATACAAGCTACTGAAGTATTAAGGAGAAGGTATGCCTCCTTCTATGACAAAACAAGGAGCAAGCATGGATATATAATGATCCAAATGATGATGTTTGTCATTCTCATAGCAATAAATTTTGGAGCATTCACCTTTTCTTTGAAGCTGTATGAACTTTGGAACATTGTGAACACCATTTCATATAAACTTCTGTAATACCTTTACTACCATGATATGCTAAAATTAAAGTACTGTAGATGTTTCAAATGTCTAAAGTTGAAAAAGTTATGTATGCAAGCAGAATGGTGAGAAAACATTGGTGAGAAAATATCACCTGTACGATAAGAATAAAGAAACTAGAGACAGATGGATACCGTTGCAATTTACATTTACATATTTAAGGAACCAAGGATTTGGCCAGATAAGATAAGGATTTGGCCAAATTATTAATTACAGTAACACTTGTGCACAAACTCGTAGTCTCCTCTAGCAAATGATCCATCCTGTCCTCCTATTGTGTTTGCAATTAATAGTCGAAAATAAAACTATAATAATAAAGGTCGGGTACATCCAGCCATTCATAAATGATAACCCTTCGTCTGGCCTGCTCCTCTAGCCTGCAAAGAAATAGCAAGATTCAGCAAAAGTATGATCAAGAATTCGCTTTTGAATCATTTCTTAGAATTCGGAGCTATCTTTTATCCTTTCCATATAATAATAGCAGTTATCAGTTTAATGTCAGGAGTTCAATGTAGCAGTAATTGGAATTTAGTAACTTACCTTATCCGTCCATGTATGTACGCTCTGGTAGTAGCTGAGAGCTTCAGAGATTGATGAATCTTGCTTCATGTAGATGTGAGAAAATGCTTAAAGTTTAACTGCATACCAAACCAGCTTATTCAACTAAAACCATGTTCTTGAATAAAAACTATTAGGGTTCTATCAAACGCTAACGAGATAGAGAAAGGCTACAAACTATTGTTCGCCCCTAAATCTTACCTTGCACCATTGCTTCAACAACAAGTTTAACTCTGAAACAAAGTGGTTCGTTCCACCATGTTCCATATCATACCCAAAGACAATTAATCTATTTTTTTAAAGGGAAAAGGGTTTGCACAATAGCACATACCAGGTTTTGTATAGGCCATGCCTAAGATCAATCGAAGATTTGCCTGCCGTAGTTGATGCTAATGCTCCAAATCTCTTGCCCGACATAAATCTTTCAAACATTGGAACTTGCCAACTCCAGAAACTAAAAGAAGTTGTGGTCTGTCTCTGCAAAAGCAGTCCTGATCTAGCAAGGGAAAGCCAGACTCATGGCGACCAGTATCAGTTCTGAAGGTTACCAAGAAATGGGAGGGCTTCTTCAGCAGGTGCTGCCGCTGCCCATGAGTAACTGGGCATCATCAGGTAATGCAACGCCCAGGATGGAGCAGAAGCTTCGGCCCCTGCTATTTTGGTTGTGTCTAAGAAGGGGTAAGCTCTGTAGCCGATAGATAGCAGGCCGCCATAGCAGCTGCTATAGCAAGAGCTCAGAAATCCAAGGGGTTTTTAAGAAAGGCAGAAGGGCCAAGACCGGAATCAATGGAAGGATTTCACTCACGCCTGCATTGCCACCACATATAATCAGTCTCTACAAACCAGAATCGTAACTATCTGGATGGGTGGTTTTCCCTGGCTGACAGACCCCCTATTCTACAACTAACCATCTGTGTACATGTTCTTAGCATTAATTTTCTATCTTGCTTGTAACACCAACACACACAATCAAAATGCTATAGCACAGAATCATAACACCATATTACACCACCAGTCTAATTCTATCCTTATATTACTTCTTCCTCTGTGCCTATATTCTTTTGAGCGGATCGATTTCTGCTGACCGATCAAGCCCTTAATCAGGTGTCATAATTCTTATACAATTAGTGTATAAGTGCAGTGCACATTGGTACAACCTAGCCAACACATATAATTAAAGTACCATATGTAGCATAATAACAGGGGGTTTCTTTTGTATTTTTGTACTTTTTTCCCTAAGGTTTTTATATGATTTCATGGATGTATTTGATGAGGCATACTGATTAGTATATCTAGAGTGCGCGTACGGTTGAACTAATTTTGATGCCTATATCCAATGGTTTAGACCCATATATCATATATTTATTTTTATATTGTATTTTCAGATTGTATCAAATATCCCGCCGACATGCAAGGCTCGAGATAACCCATTTTAGGGTTATGTGTTGGGAAATGAAAATGAAGATTTTAGGGAAGAATCATTTGTGGGCGATTAAATTGATCATCTCTGCATTCCTGCGATCCGCGAAACAGAGAATTCGGGTTTGACAGTCGTGATCTTCAATGCCTTTTTTTTTTTTTAAGGTACCCATCATAGATCGGATCTTCGTTGGAGCAATTCCGGTGCCCCATGTAACAAAATACACAAGTGGGTCGCCTTCTCATCTACGACATACTCGAGAAACCTGTAGCGGTTGTTTAATCGCCATTTGTTCCGCTTATCCGGTTTTACATTCAAAACAAGAACATAGGTTACTGGATGTGGGATTGAGCTATGAAACCGTAGTTTCCAGCAGGCAACCGGGCGTCTTATCACTTCTTCATTTTCCCATATTAGTTTCTTGCATCTAATCTTTAATATGGAGCTGAGGAGCCTTGGGATTCTTGAAAAGTCGAAAGACGCAGTCTTGGGGTGCGATGATATTTGCGAAGATCGTTACTCTAATTGTTGTTTACGGGCTCCCGTTGGGGATTTATCATGTGCTCATTCACAGATTTAAGTTGGAGTTTTCGAAAGAGTCTCGCGGCTGTTGGTTATTATTAGTGTGGTTTTGGATGGATGACCATACTTGCGAAAGAAAGCGACCTTCTTCAAAAATGAACTGCTTTGGGGTTCTTTCTTTGCCTATCGGCTTTGCCCCATTTGAATCTCTGATTTTCACATCTATAATTGTTCCCCAGCCTGCTTTTTAGGTCATTTGTCGGAATTGTGGTAGGATATTTGATTTCTTGGGGAGTTATACAAGGAATGAGTAATTATTGGGCAATCGACTTACTAGGATGGGTCACACTCTCCTTTTTGTGAGTTTGCATCGGACGACATCATACCGCTTTGCCTTTTCTAGAAATTGAGCCAGTTCTTGAATCACCTATCGGTTCAGCTTACTTGCCGGGTCCAATAATATCAAATGGACCTCCGATTCTTGGGAAACCAGTTGGTGTAATATGGCTTGATGCCTTTTTTCGTGTTGGCTTCAAGAAAAAGAAGATGCTAAATCTACAAGGCAAATGAAGACTCTATATGAGACAAATCCAAATTACAGTATTAAGCGGGACTTTGTGATCTCAAAGACACAAGAAGTTTGCACGCCTATATCTTCATATTACTCGAAGAGGAAATCAAGGTAAGGTCCACTTTTACCGGTAATGAAAACAAAATCATTGATTTAATCTCATTGAATTGATTTATTCGGTTGAAGCAAACGTTTTTACACTTCCACCGTATACATCGGGATTTTCTTGTCCAATAAATAGCATATTTTATCAAAGGGCCATTTCAACAATAAATTCTTCCTTTCCTGGATGTATCTAAGTCGTGGAGTGAGAAGTGGAAAGTATGGTGGAAAATGAGTAGATATTGTCCTATGCTTGAATCCTTCTTGCGAGATGTTCTTGGCATACCCAACCGCTTCTTTCCTGGACCCAACCGGATTCGCTCTGCTTTGCACCTTTCTAATCATTATCTCAAAGATTTCTTCGGCTTCCAAATGTGTATTTGTCATTTGGGCATGTGGGTTTTGTAATTGGGTATTTGTTTATGGTGTCTGTTTTCGTGCTCCATAATTATAGGGTTGAATCCAGGGCATTGGCAGGAGTTTCTGGAGATCCCCATTTAAGGTTAGGCGAAATGTTTTGCAAATTTTTGTCACATTGGACTTGAGTATTAGTTAATTATCAAGTTGAATGTGCATTTGATCGATGGGAACAAGCGCCATTGGCACATTTTTTTCCTTTTTGATGAGGAAACAAGTTGGAGAGGCTATTGTACGCACAATTGCTTTATTAGACGATTGCTTTATTAACGTTAACATCACACATTCCATTCCATTCGACACAATCACATGTGAATTCTCAAGTTCAATATAATTGTTCAAGTTCTAAATATTTAAACGATGGTTATCTAGTATACTTCAAATATTAAATCCTTAGTGCATATTTGGATTCCAAGGTTCAAGATGCAACCCTACACTATCTTTATGTTTTAAATGTCTTTTATATTCTCACGTCTGTTTTTTTTTAATGGCCCGAAGGGCCAAAAAATTTTTTTAGTATAATAACCAACACATAACTACCATTGACATTAATAAATATAACCATTGGATCCAACACATTTAAATTAAAATCCCCCTTAAACCCCTTTTGGTTTGGGTGCATATTCACCGCGGGGTGACGAGGGGCGTGAGCCCTCATAATTGTATTTTGCACGTACGAAATCAACACCATATAGTATTCCGGTTGAAATCTTATAGTATTTTGCGAATCTTATTATACAGTATAGCAAATCTTGTACTTGCATACCCCACAAATGAGGAACTTTACGTACGGTGTAGATTAAGGAATAAGGGGCTTAATATGCCAATCCGACCCTCGATGCCCTGAGTCACCCCCCGTGTGAATATGCACCCAAACCAAAGGGGGTTTAAGGGGGATTTTAATTTAAATGTGTTGGATCCAATGGTTATATTTATTAATGTCATGATTAGGCACTCTGGGTAGATGGGTTTCTGGTGGCCAATCGACATTAATTTCTTATTTTGCCCATTGCCATGCATGGCTGACACATATAACTAAGATCCCTAAGGCACACTATTTTTGTTGCCTCATCTCCGTGCCTATTTCTGTCTGGATGGATGGTTTTCCTTGGCTGGCAAACCTTTATTTTACAACTAATTATCTGTGCACATGTTCTCAGCATTAATTTCCTATCTTGCTTGCATCACTGACAGACACAACTAAAATGCCATAGAGCATTCATAACCAACTCATATAATTGAGATCCACAGGATAGAATAATAACCATGTCCATTGCTTCCTCCCTGTGCTTATTTCTCTACCTATCGGTCCATAGCACAGAATTAAAATGCCATAGAACAGAATCATAACTAAGTATCTATAACTTTTAAAGGCACAACGTCCTATAGCTTGTTTGCAAAAGATTGCCCATAAGTTTAGTGCAAGACTCATGGTTTTAAACCTGGAATCAAGATGGTGACAGGATAATCTCTATTACTTTCAACTGGCAGAGGCAACTTGTCCAACCCTGCAATAACAGAAAGAAATACAATAAGTGACCATACACAAAGCACCTTTGTAGTTCTCACAGCCCAGAATTGTATAGCTTAATTCTATCTCTATGTCGCTTCTTTCTTATGGTTATCTTTCTCTGGGTGCATGGATTTCCAATCCCATCTGCATGAATGAAATGGAGTTGGAACTGTGGCAAGCCGGTCTAGCCAGCAAAATCCGCCAGCTGTAGTGGAAATCGAAATGCTCGGACCTCCTGGCTATGGCAGATCCACAGGGATGCCCCTATACCTGTTCAGCCACAAGTTCCTACAGTTTGAGTCATCCAGAAGATCTGACCTTGGATTCTTAGCCAAAATAAAGAATTTGTACCCAATTCCCTTAGATTTATTCCTTCTTCTAAAAACATGTTGTTGCAAGCTTTGTTGCAAGAAGGGAGACATTTTCTGCCATGCAGAGTCGGAATAGCCACATTGTATGTTTTTCAGAGAACTGGGAGGAAATATTTAGCCTTGATCTGGTAAAATAGAAAACAACATTGATCGCCATGGCTATGGAGTTAGCCAGAAAGGAAGAAAAGCGAATAGATATGGATTGCAGAGCAAGAAAGGTCAATATGGGGACTCGACAGAATGTGGGGAATTTGGGTGAGATTCACATTACTAGGTTGAAGAGAGTATCTGAATATGAAGCTTATGGGGCTTTTACAATGTGGTTATGGCAAGGAATCCTACGTTGGCAATAAGAAACACTTGTTAATATAACTAGTGAGTGACATTGACATGAGTATATTTGCAGTCCTTATAGGGGAAATGATTCGAAGGTAAGCTTTGCACATTGGAGAATGCTTATATCTCTATTTTATTCAGCAAAGTGCACGACATTGGATTTACATCAATGTGATAAATGATTTGATATTTCTTCATCTTTGAATTGTTATTCTAGTTTTCATCGCTGAGCTCGCTTCAACATGAGTAGGTTGTATGGGCAACCTCTGCAAGGGTAAAATGTAGGAACATGTATACTAAATATCTAATGAACTTCACATGTCTTGGTCTTTGCATTGTTCCACTGTTGTCTTGGTATTTTGTTATCTCTTGGATCCTCTGGGGTCGGGCTTCTAGGTTCGGTGGCCTAGGTTGCTATGGCATGCTCATATTCATCTTTGTTTCTTTGTGTTATTCTTATGCTCTGTGACACCTGGCGTAATTCTCCTGGCAGGGATGCTACGTCACCTCTGTGATTCCATGGTAAGCGGTCCTCCAAATGGGCGACGGGGGGAAGGAAGGGTATCGCACACCGCGAGGTTCACCCCACCAACTCATATGAACGGGGCTCTAATGTGAGTGGCTAGGCATTTCTCTCGCTAACGTGGCCTCTGCATGTAGGTCGGGCCGAACTTCCCATTGTCCCGGAGCTATGTTTCTGATGCTTTGTTGTTCTGGCTATGTTCTTTGCTTTTGTTGGTCAGAGTTTGATATTTCCTTGAATTATGTTGTCATTGTCTTAGCACTGTACTCACGTAGGATTTTCCGTCTGTGTTTGTGCTTATCCAAGATTTCCAAAGTATTTCCACGCATATAGTGGCAGCCAGGAGATCCCCACTTAGTCACGAGGACTAACCCCAGTGAGTGCATGTGCAGTGAATAAGCAAGGGATGGCAGCAGTGCAACTGAGGATCGTGGTTGAGCGAAGCTTCTGGGTTGAATTGTTCACAGTTAGATGTTATATTTGTTGAGAATAGTGAACTCTTTGGATGTTAACATTATATAATTACATTGAATTCATAAGTATTTTCCCATTGAGTTTGGAGTATGTAATTTCAACTGTGCAAAGGGAAGATTCAATTCTTCACCATAATACTAACCTAGAATTAGTGGAAGTTTTGACAAGATCCCGAGTTGCCAGGAGGGTCAACTCGGCAGGCTCGTCACAAAGCAGCATGATTGCAAAGCCTACCTGGTTCTCAAGGAGAGCAATTATACAACTCCACTTCTCCTCGATCCTGTAGCAGACATGAGAATACACACTGCTCTGGCATTCTTAGAAACATATTTACAACATCCTCAAGGTTCCCACTATCGAGACATGGATGAAATCATAATATTCTAAGTGATTACATTTCGTTCAGGCATTCCATCAGATAAAGTCCTTCCACATTGGATACTGCCATAATGTATATACATTCCAAACATAATATTCCAGTTGATTGTGGTGATATGCAAGAACACACTTCCCCTCATACAAGGCTCTATGAATGCCACAATTAATGCCACAATGGGACAATGGTTGGCACACAATTTTATAGCCAACCCACATTATTTAAATAAATCCATCAGACCACCTAAACCGATAGGACCTCGAGGATTATACAAAAGTAAGCAAGCAACTTAAAAAGATATTGAGCTTATCTTTTAAGACGTTAGATTATCTTAAAAGACATGTTTCCGGAATTTTCGTCAGACATTTTCGTCAGACAATGGACAATGGAAATTGGAGGAAATGCAGATGAAGGGAATGGAAATTGGGCTTACCAAAAACGGACCTCAACCAAGGGCATGCATTGTCGAAGATCCATTAGCAGGAAACAAGTTAATCCACATTCAAATCTGCAGTGTCAAACAACTCTAAGCTTTTTCGATGTGCAAACAAGTGCATGTTCTACAAGACCACGCATTTTCTATTCACAGTGAGAGAATGAATAACCTGAACATTCGTCATAAGGAAGATTGATTTTGTTTTAATGTTCCAGATGGCTTTTAGCAGGAATTTGCGTTATGAGTTATCGCTTGCTGCAGACGACAGAGCTCTTAAGGAGGAGTTCCATCATGTAAAACAATATAAAAAAGTTCAATTTTGATATGGAATAGAAAGAAAATAACTCAGATAACAATGTCATATTATTATGTTCCTCTTTAAATTTCATCTTCAATACTTCATTATTTGTGTATTATCTGTATGCTAGATGTCCAAAGCCAGGAGCCTTATTCTTATTTTGTGATCCTATGTATTGTTTGTTTATCAGACAAAGCTTGCTCAAATGTAAATTTTCATTGAGTTGTTTGTAAACGCAAAACTCTAGATACAGTATCCATCTTTTTAGAAGATAAGAACTAAGAACGTATAGCAAAGAGCACAAGAAACATTCAGCAGAAAAAAACATGTGATCTTGGAGGATAATTGTTACTTCTTTTCATTTGCTCATCTGAGACGTATCTGTACATTCAACCCATAGTGGGAGTCAATCTAACAATCGTGATAGAAATCCAGCAGCTCATCAATCTGGAGTTTAGCTGTCTGCTTTTTGTCCTTGCGCAAAAGCCATAGCAAGTGTTCAAACAATACTGGCTCACAAGGGATTGTAAGGCCTCCATTATATTCAAATCCATACTCTTGGGCAGATCTATCAAGCAGCCTTCTCATAAATGGGCATCTCAAAATCTCAGTGTCCACGACAAATCTTTGCCTTTGCCCTCCCACATACATTGCTATACAACCTTCAGGCACTTCACAAAACCCAGAGCAGCATGCTTCTCCCTCGCAGTTGCTGTCCAAGTCTGAAGAACTACAGTTGCTACTCGTGGCCCAAGAATTTGACCTTGATAGCATATTTCTGTTCCCAAGGAACTCATAAAACCTGCAGAACTTAGCCTTCAGGGAAGCCATTTCCTGGTGCTAGAAAAAGGGAATAAACTAGGAAATCTGTAGAAAGAACATATTGCATCATAACTGAAGGAATGCTTCATTTTATAGTCAATACCAAGGGTAAGGGCAAGTAGCAAGAACAATAAGTAAATAGTCTCCTTCATGGGATTCAAGCTGTCTGCAAATACAACAGGCATGGCATGGCCAATATTGAGGTTGGTCTTGGCATTACTTGGCAAACATGAACAAGTAGGAAAGGAATATGACATTGGTGGACAAAAGCGCACAGTTGAGGACAAGCATAGCCGGAAAAGTTTCGGCAGCTGTCGTATTTTTGTGTACTCAACCATTATAATACTGCCAAATTTTGACAAATTCCACTGTGGTATGCTGTGAGCAATATCATGTTGCTCAGAAGAATTCAAGTTTATAACACCAAAGATATTTGATGCCAAGTAATGGAGTAAGGAACCTCTACTCCTCTCATGTTGTTCTACAAGGATCCACCACATGGTATGTCTGACACATTTTTTGGTCCACTCTACAAGTGCTTTAAGGTTGGACAATGCCTCGTACCAGCAAGAAATAGTCTGTTGCATGTCACAAGCTAAAGTAAGACATCCAAATAATATGATTTGTCTGAATATGTAGACAAATGCCTGTGAAAATGGGTCCAGGCATTTAATCTGTACTTGCAATCGTCCTCCTTGCAGCAATCCATATTGGTGATAAAACCAACCAAGCCTTCATATTTCCAACACATCCCTCCTCACAAGTTCTTGCTCGCCATAGCTTTTTTAAGTATGGCATCCAGAAACATGATCCCTAGATACATAATATCTAGATAGATATTTTACTGGTCTCTTTTAAAACACAATTAACAACAGTTTTCTTATTTTACTGTATTCTGGATTCAAGTCACAGCATTAGAATATCTAAGAAACAGGTTCACCTTGTCAACAATATACGGTGCTGCATTGTCCAGAATTTATCCTGACACTATCTGGCCCACGCCACAACTGCCTTACAGTTGAGACATTACTTTGTGCCAATATGCATGTGGTAAGAGAAGCAAGTAATACAACTTGTGTAGACAAATGCATGTGCTGAAAAGAAGAAGTAGGTCCGCCCATTTATTGTGTACTCAAATGTCCTACCCATCTTGGTTATAAATCCAGCCTCATCTTTCTCTTTTCCAACACTTCTTCCTTCTCATATTCTTATTCACAACTTCTTACTTTCTATTGCTTGCCATGGCTCCTTTGAGATCTAAATTGCAAAGGTTGTCTGATTTCCTGCAAAGAAAGGACAGGTTATCAAGATCAAGTTCTCGGAGTAGTAGCAGGAGCAGCTCTCTTTGGCAAATGAGTGACTTAGGCAGTGATTATGAAGAAGATGCGTCCTGTGTTGAGGTTTCAGATATGCCAGAAGGTTGTGTGGCAATGTATGTAGGAGAGAAAAGGCAGAGATTTGTTGTCCCAACTGCTGTTTTGAGCAACAATTTGATGAGAAGATTGCTGGACAGATCTGCTGAAGAATATGGATTTGAATATAGTGGCGGCCTCACAATATTATGCGATCCTGTTCTATTTGAGCACTTTATGTGGCTCTTGAAAAAGGACCAGGAACAGGCAGCTCAACTAGCTATTGACGAGCTATTAGATTTCTACGACTCTTAGGCGAAAGAAGTTTTGCCTCCCATTCTATTATTCATCTGTACAGAAACTGACCCCAATTTTGGGGTAATGAATATTCTGTAGTAGCCGTTGTTTTAGAGTGGTCACAATGCACTATAAGAAGTCCTTACTAAACTAACACTCCGCCACATAAACTTTGGTTGAAACATTCAGAAACTCTACCCTTCTGAAGGAACACTTGGCCATGTTCAATATGAGAACTGGTGGATGCACATTTTTGCAGCATTTAGAAGACTATGGATTAAAGTGCTGATAACCCTATTCATCTCAAATCAATTCCACAGTCGACCATTAAAGTCTCTTTAGGTCACAACAGCTGTAATTCTCTTATGTTCTTGCGCTCTTAGGCTTGGAGAGTCCATTCTTGTTATGATTGTTGTCTTACCTTTTATAATGTGGCCGAAATCAGAAAACGTACATTTATTACATAAGATTGTCTAAGATATTTTGGTGTATTCGTATGAAAATACGTAGTTTGCTGATGCTGGCATAGTGGATTCCAAATAAGAGCATTATTCTTTTTTTCTGTTTTTGTTGTTACGTTTTGTGTAGGAAGGCGGCGACAGCTCCTGTGGGGGCGGCCAGGCCTTTGCCGGAAGCCATAGCTATTCTTTCTTTCTGTAGTTTTTTTCTATTTTTGTTGTTCCAGAAGCCGGGCACATTATTGTAGGAAGGCGGCGACGGCTCCTGTAAAGGCGGCCAGGCCTTTGCCAGAAGCCATAGCTTCAGTTGCATGTTTGGCCATAGCCATAGCCAGGCTTGCGCCTTTCCTGCGGCATGTTTTAGATTAGATGAGGGCCCAACCTTAAATCCGGCAGATTTGTGATTGAGCTAATTCGGCAGATTTGTGATTGTGCTAAATCCTGTTAGGGTCGATTTGCAGCCAAGGCTGGGTTGTTGCTGTTGCTTTATGTTCTGTCTTCTGGTGGAACACAGAGGTTCAATTCCTCTGAAGAAATAGAAGCAACAAGGGTTTGCTGTGAAAAGTTCAGTTTGTTTGTTATATTGTGCACTTGATGTGTGAATGATGCGTCGGAACTTGTACTGGGGTTCGACTCCCCAGGCTCATAATTATTTGTTTGGTCAGACTTCCAAATTTGAGATATTGTATTTATTCAATGGTTTGGTTGCATCATAGGGGTAGGTCAAATATAAGGGATTTGACCCTACCTTGACTTGCACTTAAGGGCTGGAATTTCGCCCCATGGCATATGCTCTGACATATGCCACCATCGGATGGCCCCAAAAAAATATTAGACACCCCAAATGATAATACACCCCAAATAAACTACCTGCAAATAAAAAATGGGGACATGGCAAGTTGGGGTTTCAAAAATGTCACCTAGTGATGCACCTCTATTTAAACATGCTGCGATGTAGTAAATCTCGACATGGGTAGGAATGTTGGCTTGATCAATAGGCATGTTTAACGGTACGTTGCTTACTATAGAGTGGTCCTTATCCGTACATGGGTCGACTTCTTTGATTGTGGGCCCATGTAGTGATAAAGGTCTTGGTTTTCTATGAACTCTGCACCTGTTATAACTCAATATGTTCTTTCGGACCCTTGCTTTGTGGTTGTTCTTCAGGCGGAGCATTGGGCTCCTAGAATAGTCTCAGCTTGATCAAATTTCTTTTCATACCGGATATAAATTTATTTTCGTCATTTAATTTCTCAATCATCTCTTTAGCTTTTTTGTTGGAGCCTAGTGTGTTGCCCCAATGACCTAGCTTTTTATTCGTCTGAACTATAGTTTTATTCATGTTCGGAGTTGCATGTGAGACTAGATGTATAACTATAGTTTATGTTTTTGGCTCTCCTAACGTTTTTACTCCATAGTTTATGTTTTTGGCTCTCATAACATCTCCACTCTAAGACCATAGTTTTATTATTCTGGGCATTTTCACGTTCTAAGCATTTTTACTCTAGACATTTCATAACATCTTCTGTGAATCATGCCCCGTTTCATAGAGTTGGAATGTATTTTTCTTTCCCTTTGTATTGACTTCATTTTGCTCAAGATGATAATACCTTGGAAGTTGGCTATGAATCCAACATAGACCCCAACATAGACATACCTTTCATTTGACCCTTTCATTTTCCCTTTACTTTCCTTTTGATTTATTGTGCTTAATTCTTATATTTTTCAAGTTGACCTAGTCATGTTCCTTGTTTAGACGATACCTTCTTATAAATTTTTCGTTCTAGTCCTCTGCACCCATTTACACTTGTCTGGGTCCTGGTAGATGCTCCCATATAGATTTCTATACCTTGTATGATACATCTTTTTACCATGGAATCGAGTGGGATATTGACATTTTGCCTTGGTGTTTCTCTTGAGCATTTATTTGTTGAGCATTTATTTGTCTTTTGTCTTCATATTAGGTTGTCTACAATCTTCCCCATATCTATTGGCGTTTTTAATCCAAAGGGCCATAGTTGTGCCTTAGTGTCTTATTGTTGCATTTTCCTTTGGTAGCTTGAACTTCATTGTCGATGAAGTTATTTCAGAACTCGTATTAACTTTTATATTTCATTAAATGCATATTCCATTTTGCACTTTTAGCTATATTTTATTTCTAAATAGCTATTCGTTCTTCATTTAGACCATACTTTGCAATATTAACCTTGAGCCTTCCCTTGGTCCCAGCATCTTTGAGTCACATCTTGTGCAGCAGTAACATTTTTGAGCATACCTTGGTCTTCCATAACTTTTCTCTAGACTATTTCAATTGTATCTGCACCACCTTTACCATTTGCATCATCTTTGATGAAAATGGTCTCATAATCTTTTCTGGGTTATGCTTCTTCAATTATAACTTATATTGCACTTCTGAACTCCGCAACCCTCTTTCGTGGAGCCATCATGCAGCATGTTTTATCAACATGTTTTTCGGCCTTGTTCCTATGCTCTTCTTATGCCCTTCTTCTGCTCCTCTTGCTACACCTATATCTTCTTCAAGATTTTACAACGGCTCCATATTGGCATAGGTATTCCATATTGGGTTGTAGCATCTCTCGTGTCTATACCTACTACATTCCTTCTTTGCAGGTTCCTGCAACGAATTTCTTCATGGATTCTTGCATTTAGATTTTTATTCCACATATTGGCATTATTCAGAATCTATGGGCATCCTTGGATCTTCTTGGATTGCCTCTTGGGGGCTAGTCCCACAATTGTTTGATGCCGCTTATTTTGGCCCCCCCTCTCTTGTAACTATTTTGATGTATTTGATGTCTTCCAATGGCATCATGCGATCTCTCAAGGCTGGTAGCAGATATTTTATACTTTTAATTGATGACTCCAATAGGTGCACATGTATTTATCCATGCTTTGTATGAACAAAAGCATGATGTTTCATACTTCAAAGTGTTTGGATGCCTAGGATATGCTACCTATTCTAGGGCAATTTTGCAAGAACATGGCAAGCTAGATGACAGATCCTTTGAATGCTAGGGGCCACAACCAATATGAAGGCATGGCGATGCTATGATCCTGTTTCTCAGAAAGTATTTGCTTTTTCGAGAATGGTATCTATAGAAGATGATGTATACTCTTCTATCACAATGGTCAAATAGACAATGATAAGGTAGTATGCAATTTGCTTGACGATGAACAATATGGTAAAACTCCATGTCCAACATGGTCTTTTCCACCAATGGTTCCTGTTGTCCAAACAATCATCCTACTAATGACATCAAACAGTCGTCTGCTTATTCCAACTACAACTACAGTACTTGCACCAATTCATTGTCTCAATATTGGTCTTGCATCTCTCACTGGCATCAACACAATTTATCATGCTTTTGAGTATTGGAATATGTTGAACCTCTTCCATCTCCACCATCTGCTACATATGCTCCAGAAGACGATATGACTCATTTTATGCCAAGGAGATCTGTATAATTTGCGTTGGACCAATGCAATTATGCCTTGATGGCAAAAATGTTGTTTGTTTCTGATCCAACAACATATGCTCAAGCTGCAAAGTATGATCGCTGGCAAACAACTATGCATGAAGAATATTCCACGCTTCACAAACAAGACACTTGGCAACTCATTCCAAAACCAGTAGTTCATAACATCCTAAGGGCCATTCTGATAGAACTATTTTGAAGTATAAAGCAAGATTGATAGCCAAAGGCCTCACTCAAGAAGAAGGATTTAGAAGGATTTGATTATAATGAAGTAGTCGCTCCCTAGTTCGATTGGGTACTATCGGAGAAGTTCTTTCATTAGCAGGTTACAAAGACTAGCTAGTCAGTCTACCAATTGGACTTCAAATCTATATTTCTTAATGGAGACTTAGCAAAGGAACTTTTCATGGATCAATCCCCTAAATTCACAGATAAGCAGCATCCCAACTATATGTGCAAGCTCATAAAATGCATTTATGGTCTAAAACAATCACCATGCCCTTGGAACATAAAATCCTTTCAATTGCCATCTCGGACTCCAATAAGATCCTCAATTGCCATACATATGCACAAGAGTGTTTTTCAAAATCGTGGAATTATGATGTTCATTTAGACAAAGATGCATGGAAACACTTCCCTTTAGACAAGGCTCTATGGGACAATAGTTGGGTGCACAATTTATAGTCAAGCCACTTCATTATTTAAATAAATCCCATCAGACCTTCTAACAGGCCGATAGGACCTTGATGTTTATACAAACATAAGCAATTTAAGATTATCTTTGGGACAGAGAATCAAAGCTGAACGAAATCCTTGGTGAGCTTTGAATCCTTATGAGGATATGTTGGTCCTACCATCAAAAGGACTTTGTCTGATCTAATTCGTAACATTGTAGACCTCCTCCATTTAAAGGCAGCTTAGCTTTGGGTCTTGCCTTGATAGCATAGATAAACTAAAACTCAAAACATAAATAAACTAAAACTCAAACTGAGGAGCAAAAGAATTTCAGATGCCAAAGGAAAATCTTAAAATTGTCTGAGAACACGGATTATAATATTAGATCAATAGGCCAATCTGCAGGCTCTACTAGTTTTCATAGTTTCACATGAGCAAGAGTGTTTTTCAAAATTGTGGAATTATCATGTTCATTTAGACAAAGATGCATGAAGACACTTCCCTTCAAACAAGGCTCTATGTGACAATAGTTGGGCGCACAATTTATTGTCAAGCCACTTCATTATTTAAATAAATCCCCATCAGACCTTCTAAGAGACTGATAGGACCTCAATGGTTACATAAGCAACTTAAGATTATCTTTGGGATAGAGAATCAAAGCTTATCAATTCCTTGGTGAGCTTTGAATCCTTCTGAGGATGTGTTAGTCGACCATCAAAGGACTTTTTCTATCATACCCAGGGCTCGAACAAGAGAAGATAGTTTAATCAGGAACACTAACATGTTAACACCTGTCTTCGATTGAACATCATGTCACTTAATGATCCCAACCCAACAGGCTAGAGGTAAAGATATTCTACAACATGACCAGGAATTTAGGGGACTATTTCCACCCCCTTACACAACACCATCAAACAAGGATTTCTCCTTTCCTAGCAACCAAACACAAAAAAAAGGAATTTTTGGCTTTTTCCTTCTCCGTTTATACTTTTCCTCAAAGAAGACGTCAGAAAGTAACAGACTAAACCTTCTGAAAAGCGGCAACATGCATTTCAAGCTGGAATAGAGAGATGATTGACACTTAAGAACTTTGGCAAAAGCTCCACCAAAGCTCCACCAGTTGTAGGAGCTTCTACCGATCCACATAATGCAAACAATTTCCAAACAGATTGGGGTTTGGCACAGTATTTATGAATGATGAGTTCACACGGACATATTGTCATGGGATTAGTTAATCCTTACTGTACTTGGACGGCACGCAACTTGCGATGCTGAGTCCGAGATGAGAAATTGAAGCTGCGCTGATTCAACAGCTTCTTAGCACTTAAGAAGATAAACTTCATATGAACTGGCCACAAATAATTTAAAGCCTCACATAGTGGCACAAGAGCTTGCCCCATCCATGTGATGAAAACTCAAACCAAATTATAGTCCATTATTGTTTCGTTAGCATGTAACTATTGTTAGTGTAGCATTTTTTTTTTATATAATGTTCTCCACTTTTTGCAATTGGGTGAAAGCATGCTAGGGTGTACCATCTAAAGTTCTTTTTAGGGAGTGCGAAACTACCCAGAAAAGTACCCAACACTGGGTACTGGGAACTTGCATTAATGTCTCAATAAACAATAAGTTTGAGAGTTTATTCATCCATTTTAGTCTCTAATAGTATTGTCATCCTCTAATACTATAGATTGATATGTTATTGACCTTCAACTCAAAATTTTTGGATTGATTTTAATGGAAAGAAAAAGTAGAAAGTATCTACCCATTTTGAGGGTTCCAAAAGTGGTACAATCAAAGCTTTTCACCCAGTTATGATTTGGTCTTGCCTTATATGCCATGGACCTATGTTTAAAAGTGATCTCATTAGTTAGGATCATCGTTCAATGATATCAATATGTTAATCATGCAAAACATAATATTCACCTACTATAGTGCATGCATACATACACATTATCATCTCCACATCATCATAATTTTAGGCATAATAATAATTGTAGAAACGCACATGGCTCTCGCATGTTCAAGGGCATTATGTAGCACTATAACAGGGTTTTTTTTTTTAGATTTTTATATATTTTTCCTATGCTTTTTATATGATTTGATGGCCGTATTACACGAGATCTACTAATTAGTATTTATAGAGTGCGCACCACATTTTATTGTTTAAAATTCAATTCGGCAATGGTTTACTCCCTTTGTTTTTTTTTCTATTATTTTTATAAGGAAGCTTGCCATGCAAGGCTCGAGCCTGTTCACTTTAGGTAAAATTTTATGGTAAAAGTGTTGTAACTTAGGTATTTTCGATTTCTTACAGGCTCTATTTATGGCTCTTGCATTATGCTGAAGCTATAGGCAGATATGGCTGACATAGAAGGAAGGAAGGAAGGAAGAAAATTTTAACGTCCATGGAACCCAATCGGGTTATGGGACCAGAACCAACAAAGGGGGCATAAGCCCTAACAGATCAGAGGGCCGAAGCCCAAAAAAGTAGAACATGGGGTCCAAGCCCCGTTTCAACACAGAAATAACCAAACCCGAACGAAACAAAAAAAATACAGAGCTATACAGTAAGTGCCCATGGATCAGATGGCCACTGATCTCGAATGATAGGTTGACCTCCCCTATAAACAAAATTTTACTTCCAGTAGGCGAGCCTCTCGACACGACATAGCTCTTCTTTCCGTCCTACAGCTGTCTTTGAGTCAAGTCTTTCTAGACGGAGAAGGTGGTTCCTTTCAAATGGTTGCCATGTCGCAGATGTGCAATCGGAAAGAGCATCTTGAAAGCGCACCAAGAGGTGACGAGGACGGGTCGGATCAAGACTTTGCTCCAACCCGGGCCGGGCGAGACAATACCATGTGCTTGGATATGCATCACCGGGTAAAAAATCGTATGCTTCATCCGTAGAAAGCAAGAGAATCACCCATCTCCTGAATACCCACAATACGTGGGTTCAAGTATGCATCCTCGTGCAAAGTATGTGTGGATCCTCGTGACCGTCATCATCTTTAGGCATATCATTCACATGGTCGGGCCCGGATCGCGTGGATTCATGTACTGCTATCACCTCGTGCATATGATTCACATGCTCGAGGGCGGCAATCGTGCTAGACACCCGTGGCGATACTATGATCTACCGGGCTGTGGCCCATGATTGTAGCAACAACTCTAGAAGCCGCACTCCCGCTTTTGTAAGGGGGTAATGAGCGGACATTCTTTGTGGCGGTGTGATGGGAAACATCTTGCCAGTATCTTTGGCTAGGATATCTGGATGCAGGCAGTTCATCTGAGCATGAAGCCTATCTAGCGCGGCATTCAGGGACGCATCAGGAACTGGTTGTGGATCCGGCTGGGACAGAATAGAAGCGGCAAGCAACACCAATTCTTGTACCAACATTTGCCTCGCCTCATTCCACTTCTAGAAGACATGTATCTTCTTTCTACTTCTTAATTCTGCATAGCTCAGATCTTGGGCCAAGCTTTTCTATCCGAGTTTGGAACAGAGTGCAACTTATCTGTATGACACTGCTTTAAAGCACCGAAGAGATCTGAAAACAGGAGATCTGATTTCTTTAGACAAGTGCACCATTATACCCCTTGAAGATATATAGAATTTTATGTCATGATCTGCTTGTCTGCTACAGAAATTTGCAAAGCCTATTGAAGCTGGACCTATTGCAGGTAAATGAACGGTTTTTTGATGAATGGTTTTTGATCTATTGGTTTGGGCTTCTGAGGATATTTACCTTATAATTCATATGAGCTTTGGTCGGATCTTATAGTGCAGCTGAAACAAGGCACAATATTGTTAGATATTGAACATATAGTTGCCTGGTTTCACTGATTAAAGGGGAGCCATGCACCACGAACAAGACTCCCTACATTAAAGCATCTGAAACAGGGAATAAGTACAAGTAAAAGACAAAGAAAGTATCATCTTATCTATCCTCTTCAAACATGCTTGTTAAACTTCTCTGAAGTTGATGGCAGGTGCTCAAACTGTTCTCTTCCCTGAAGTTCATAACAGGTGCTCAAACTATTCCCTTGGATGCCTCTGATAATGCTTTTGGTACTAATCTAGCAGACTTCATTGACTCTGCATGTCAGTGGATTGTCCAGCCATGCAAAGAGACAATATTAGAAAACAATAAGATGAATATACGCAAATACGAGAATCAGGGAAAGTAGAATAACTTCTGGTGTTCACAATACTGAGTCTTTTTGAGAACTAAAGCAGTTGAAGGTACATGTAAGACTGAAGGGAATATGAGACTAATTCCAATATGTTTTTCAAAAGCCAGTGGGTTCACATACAATAAGAAATTTCTATCTCTTTTGCCATAAGCATCTAGCAATTTTCATAATATCTTGTAGATATGCGCAAGAACTGCAAATACAGCCTGCACAACCTTTGCATTTGATACAATGAATGTGTTAGCACATTATATTCACCTATTAAAGTGGGCTTTGTCAAATATTGCATTTTATGTGGGTGGACTTGAGTTTACTCCATTATTCTTGTGGCCATATTAAAGTTTTAATGGAAGTCAATGAAGCAAACATGATCATTTTTTGGCAATTGGAGGCTTCTATCTTACTGGTAGTTAATACATATACATTTTTAGAAATGTATAATAATTACCGTGAATTTTGGTTTTTTTTCGACCGAAAATAGGCAATGGAAAATTCCCTCCAATTCTTTCTTCCCCGTTCTTGTTTCTTTGTCCTTTGATCTCTCTGCTTTTACCCTGCAATCCAGCACCTCGATCTCTTGCAAGCGACTAAAGCACGCTCTTCCGAAGTCGCTTGGTCATTCTCAACAAATCAAAGGTACAATCGTCTTCTTCCCTAGTTTTCTTCTTTCTGCTTTTAATTTATTATTTTAGGTTTTTGTTTACATGTGCAAGCTCAGATTGTTGCACCTTTAGGACAATTAAAAGATATTTGTTGTTGCATTGCGGTATAGACAATGGCAAAGACACCAAAGAAGAGTCTTGCCCCCGCATCAGTCCGAAAATCTCCTGGGCTTCCAAAGCGGGGACATATTTGAAGTCCGGAAGTCCCGGGCTATAGCAAGGAGAACCGAAATGAGGACAAAGATTTTTCGCAAGGGATCCGTGAATATGAAATTCAAGGAAAAATTTGCGTAATACAACTCTTTAGTGACGTAAGTTTGGGGATCTAAGGAACCTACCGTGCAATTACAAGGATGAGTCGGTGAAGTTGGAAGACCGTGGCAAAATTTTTCAAGTGGTGCGAGTTTGCATTCGGTAGGAAAGATGTCTGAAATCACTATGTTCCACCTTGTATTTTGCTCGAGCATTTGCCTTATACACTTAAAAAGGTGAATCAGTTGATTGGGATGATGTGAAAAAAACAGCCATAGCTAAAAGCAAGGTCAAAGAATCCGGAGGTTTTGACCTAAGTTGTAACAGATTAAGTCGAGCAATGCCAAGGGCCACAAGTCCTATGATCATTTCTACAAAAAGAAGATCCGGACAGTTTGAATGTATTTCTTGAGAGCAGATCCTCTTTGAAGGAAAGCATATGTAAGGAGATCACGAATTTACAGGAGACGAGGCTGCGCTATATGAGACTTTGAAGCATAGGGAAGGGGAAAGGGCGTTATATTCTAAGCTAGTCCATGAGGCCGAGACTAATTACTTGAATCGATGTCGAAGTTGCGAGGCATTTCAACAAAGGATGGATGAAAGTGACGGTAGTGCTATGAAGTTTGAGCACATAAAATGGAAGGTGGAGGATGCAATTGCCTTGAGAAAGAGCAAGCGGGGGCGGATCTAGGCGAGCTTAGCAAGGAAGTGGAAGCAAAAAGCATCCGAGTTGAGGCAGCTAGATTCTGAACTTAATTTAAGGTCTTCAAAAAGAAAGCAATTGAGGAGGGGGACACAAAGATTTTGGAGTTGAGGGAGTTCTTAGATCACTCCTCGGTCCTTAACTTGCACCTCCTCCTCTTTCTTTGGTTTTGATTGCTTTGAGCGACCAAATGTTGATTTTCATCCGCACAAATTGCGGCGGTGTTTTGGTTCCTCCCGATGGTATTGGCATCTTGCGGATATCCTTACGCCTATTATGTATCTCCTATCTTGCTAGCACAAGGAACAAGCTACATGGTACCAGTCTGCACATGGGATGTGAATCTACCTCGTGCATTGGGGCTGATTGGAAAAGGTAAGCATGCATAATCGATTTCTTTCATGTCTTTCTTTATTAGTTCGGGTGTAAGATTGGTAGATGGATATTAGTTAGAAGTTGTGCATTGGTTGTGCATTAATTATTACAGAGTATATTAATTACATTTGGGTTTTAAAATGTAGGTTGAAGTGAAGATTTGTAGGGTTGGATCGTTTTGCTTTTCTAGGCTGGTGTAAACATCATGTTAGTACATGCATATTATTAATGTGCATGATGTACAGTGTTGCCAGATATTATTGAGGAGTTACTTTTATGTACTAAGAAAATAGGATAAGTAGGTAACTGTCTGTGTGTACATTTGTATAACATGTGGTCTTCTACTGGGGGACATTTTGATACATGCTGTACTCTATGATACATTTTAATGCAATTACAATTTTCCAGTAAGCTTTTCTACACTTGGCTCCAAATACATATATCTAATATATCTAATACAGCTACATGGAATGCATTTATGAATTCTTTTTTCTAGGAAGCTTTCTACATTTGGATGTGGGTACATAAAACTGTACATAAATCTGCAATACAGATACATGGAGTACATTTGGAATTGGATTGTACATTGCTTTTCTGGATTGTACATTTCTTTCAGTCATCTAGTTACTATTGGTAATGCTTTCATTCTTGCAGGTGACATGGGTAGTATAAAGAAGCCAGAGAAAGATATGTGGGTAAGAGCATGTTAGGGCCTACATGTTTTGGAAACTACCTGGAAAATACTCTGGGTAATCAAAGATGATGATATATTTGAGCTCTTAACATCTTCTTGACATCACAAAGTACCTTACAACATGTATGTACTACTACTCATAACACAATTTCTTTTAGTCAATTTGTAGTCTAGGTACTTTAAAATACAATTATGTACTTGCAATGTATAATTACGCAGAAAGTACCTTTTGGTAATTTTTTATGTAGGCCCTAACATGCTTTCACCCATGTGATATGTGGTTATGTTCTCTTCATATGTATTTCAATTTCACCTCGTTATCACGGATGCCAAGAAGAAGAGTAGATCCTCCCCTGCAAAGACACTTGATTTTTCAAGTTGTGTAGATGATTATTATGGAGGGAAGCATGATAAGTCAACCCCGGCCCACATCTAGATCACCTCTGAACACATTGAACACATTTGTAGCAGAGCATGAGAGAGGAGGAAAAGGAACATCAAGTAAGTAATTAGTTCTAAATGAATTTCTTTGGATTTTATAAGGAAGCAAATTGAGCTCATTATTTTAATAACAGATCTGAGTTGTCACAAGCAAAGCTACAATTGTAGCTTCATATGCACAACAAATTGAGCTCCGAAGCAAAGGGTCGAATGTGGCAACACGGTGTGTGTCCATATTAGTTTAATTTCTACATTTTCTTGATGTTTATGCTTTAGCTTTGTTGACAATGAGTTATCTTGTAGTCTTCGGAACCAAATGAGGGGAGAGAACAATGAAGCCGTCTCTGACACTCTAAAGAAAAAAGATATTATTGTAGAGGTCTTCGACACTCCAAAGAAAACATTGTAGACAAGGTGCGTATGGTACCAATTCTAAAGCCAATGCCACATCATCGACCGAACTTGAAATGTCAAGCTTCAAATGGTAAGTCAAAAACTACTTATTGCATTTATGTATTGCATGTTCATACATTTTATTATTCGAAAACAGGGAAACTAGTGGATCTATGGCCTTAGTTGGAACTACAATCGAAAAAGATTGAAGAATCATGTAAGACAGGAACATATACAACTGGTACTGAAGAAATTTTAGTGGAGAATGTGGCTACAGATATGAAGCAGGTGGTTGTGGTGAAGCAAGAGAAGGAGGAATCTGAGGATAGAACAGATACAGATAGTGGTGTGAACGAGAAAGAGTCAAGAAAAGAAAAGATACAAAGGTGTCGCGCCGTGTAAGAGAACTAGAAGCCGGACATCGCTTGAGCAACTGTAAGTGTAATTGGATTAGTAAATATGTGTTTTATGCTAGTTACCATTGATGCTTGGTTTGCAGTGACATGGATAACCTTCAGACAATGGTTCCATTCTATCCGTTCCAAGCTGAACCTCTGATTAAGGTCACGAAATATTGTGTGGAGACATTGCTTAAAGATAGGCACATGTCTAATGTACATTTAGACATACTTCGGAAGGTATGTGAGCAAAGACATTGACATCCAAATGGCGAGATGTCTTCTTTTTCTTCCATTCAGAAAAACTTTTGACTTATCGGGCAAAGATTTAAAAGATTAGCCCCGGATGCTAATATTATGGGACAACAAAAGTGTGAGTGCAGTTGAGAAAGGGCTACAAGGCATTGTTGTTAGTAAATGCCAAGATATTATGGTTCCAGTTCAAGTTGAGGACCCCGCCCATCATGTTTTGGTGATTTTTGTTTTAGAGTCTCGCAAAATTGCGGTACCACCTCAATGGCTTCTCCTGCGCAATTATTGTGTTGAACTCCATGACTGGTATAACAGTGGACAGCAAACTCCTAAATATGTGAGCATTTTCTTTCAGTATATGTACTCGTGCTTGCTTAAATCTTAGTTGCATGTTCTCATTTGTGTGTGCAGGCTTCATAAGGATGCCATCACATATCTAACCAACTCTAGCTCACGTAGAGTTGAATTATATGTGAAGAATGCAGTGAAGAAGGAAACTATTCCAGAGGTTCCACAACAACCAGATAATGGTCTTTATGTGATGACCTTTATGCAAGCTTTTGTGGATGCCCAAGTGAATTCTAAAAGCATGGTGAGTTGTTCTTATATTTCACATAAATCCTTTGGGATGTTTTATTGTAGCGGATCTTAATTCTTGTGTTTGTTAGTTTTCATCAACATGGTTCGACAGGGATTTTGCACTTGGCAGAAGAAATGTATTAATAAAAGCCATGATTGAATATGGTTTGAGAAGAAGAGATGAGACAAAACAAGTTGTCACTGGGCAGAAGAGTGGTAGTTAAACTCATTCCAACTTTTGGAATTTAAAGCTAATTGACTATTGTACTTTGAAATTTATTTGAATAAGAAATTGTTTGCAACGCTTTAATTTCTATCAAGGGTTACAAACTAGAATTAGTTTAGACTTTCTGTCTTATCCTTATACTTGGTCCGGTTAGATGTATGGCTAACCTAACTGCCCTGGATTACTTACAGGGCTTATTATATTTGATCTCCAAGGCATTTTGGGTTACTATTGTCAATCAACACCCAAAGACTATAATGGCACTCGAAAGTGCCAATCCAATTACCCCGATGGAGTCTTCTTTTGTCGCCCATTGTCGAAATCATTGTTGTAATGGTGTTTCCAACCATTGGGATTTGGCTGCTTTGGTCGATCTTCCCTTGGATGTTCTCGGCAGCCCATTGTAGACAAGTTGTATGAGCAAGGCATACCAAGATTTAAATTCATTTATGGTGGCAATAGATGTTGGACCCTCTTCTTAGAGGTCAATGATGGGACAGACATATTTCTTTTCCCTTTGGATATTCCACTCCTCAAGTATCCATAATACGGAAATAGATGTGTTATGATTACTGACCTTCCTTTCAAATGTATCTTCAATGAGGGTTGCTCTTGCTGCATACCAGTATGGCATCCCAGGCTAAATGGTGAAGACAAAGATTTGTGTTGGCTATTTGACTGGTTTGTAAGCTTGAAGAATGCAAATAACTTTACCACTTATGTCCAAGAGCATCAATTTGATACTTCTCGTGCATACAATGACACAGTAGTTCAATGCATAAAATCTCAATATGGTGAAGACATTGATAGTATATGGGGCTTTTGCAATAGAGCTTGCTTGCTAATTAAGAAGCCTAGCATCACAATGAAGAGATTCACAATAATAGAAGAATCTAGTGAAGATGATGAAGGTGGGGTACAAGATGAGTGTGCTGGTACATCAGATAGCAAACAAGTCGAGGACACGGGCACATCTTCGTGTATGTATCTAACTTAGGTAATACAATTATGCTTAGATGTTGTATGTTGTAGAGCTTTTGCAATACAGGCTGTATGTACATAACTTAGGTAATACAGTTAAGCTTTCACATGATATATTAATAATTTTGTATGCATTGTAGATGTAAGGAATGATCTACAAAACAAATGTCAAATTCTTCAACCAGCTGAAGTAGATCTTCAACCAACTGATATAGAAGAAACAAATCTAAGTTCCCAATATGCTGGCCGGGGGACTAATCCAAGGTCGAATACCATGCTTCCTGAGCTTTGGGAAATGGTTGAGAGAATCAGTGATTCAGATACTCGAAGCAATTTGCTAAATCTACTTGCAGTCCAAGGTTTACTACATAATCCTTGGGGGAGACCATCCTTTGCAGAAGTAGTTGATCAGCCAATAGGGTGGACCGGTAGCCAGAGAATGCCCAACAGCAAGTGCTACTGCGGTAGCACATGTAAATCCTGAAAACCGTTGGAAGAAAGGCTTGCATGATGCAATAGTACTGAGATATTATGTTCCAAATGACATAGTGATTAGGCCTGCTTCTTAAGTTATTAAGTGTGTACAATCGTACTATTTGCTTCAAAATATAATTATGTGTACCTTTTGCACTTGTCTACAATTTGAACTTCAACATGTTCCATGTTATATTTTACAAACCGTAGTTCACACAAAGACAAAACCACCGCAAATTCAATTCAATTCAAAAAGTAACACAATACAAAGCACGCAAATTCAAAGCCTTCACCTAATCCAAGGCATCCACCATTTCGGGAAGATTTTCTAGCAACATCTCATGCACATCATCGACAATGCAAAAGCCGCACTAGCACCTTTAACCCCGTGATTTATCTTCTTCATGGAAAATTTAGCTCCAATAATGCACTCTCACCGGTACCAATAATTCTCTATCATCCAACAAAGCAGATATTTGTTATGGCAACTTGACAATTTCTAATAATAGTAAGCGATATGATCAGTGTCACCTACATGATGCTCATTCTTGTAATCATCAATGACCGCTTGATCCAATACATGCTTTTCTCTAGTGCAAGCAAGAACATAGTATGGCACATCTTCCTCATTACCAGGAAGAGCAAAAGAAGCAAAATTATCACCAAACCGTATCACATCATGTAACTCCTCTACCTCATTTGCAAACATTGCGGTTTCTAATTCCAATTGTACCTTGAAAGATGTGCACATGGGACTAGCTTCTTCAATGTCCACTTTCCACGGTGTTGAATAGACTCACATGCACGCCATTCAAAGTTTATGCAGCAATCGCAAAAACAAGATAGTGGTCTAACCATCAGTAAGGTTGGGTCCTCCGGACTTATGGAAGATACACAGTGCCAGCTTTGGACACTAGGAAGGGGTTGCACATCAATTGGCTTTGACCTATCAATCTCAGCCTCCTTCACTTCCCAATACACTCTACGAACTTGAGATTTCTTGTTTCTCAAAACAACACAGGCATCATGAGAACCCTTTATTTCAATCCCATGCTCTATTCTTTGCTCACTGGCCAAGAGTTGCTTGGCCTTGGCAGCCTCTCCATCATGTTCCCCCTTCCCATGCCCCGATCCGAAGAAATTCCATTGTACACGAATGCCATGCTGACAATGGTACCGCATATGAAGTAGAATGATCTTCCGGATTTGAACCGAAGCAAAGACAACCATCCGACCACACGAGATGATACCGCATGTGAGATCCTCCATTTTCTTTCAACCACCAAGATGAAGTTGAAATGCATGTTTGCATAAAATGTGTGTCATGACTTCTATCATCGAAACATATAAGTGAAATAGTCTTACGCAACTTACCATTTACCTTGAAGAGAGTGATGTGTACCAAAATAGTGATCTGGTCTGCATTCCAATGTTCGGGACCACTTCTTTGAAGGGTTGCAATGTGTAATTTTCTACAAAGTCTACTATCGATATCACGTAATCATCTCTTAGACTCAATGCTTCTCCTAAATTCCTTGCTCGCCAATGAGCTTTCAAAGTTGTGATGCACAAACTTTTTCATGTGATCAAACATGGCGTATAGCATGAAAGTGCCCCACCAATCTTGACTTCTAGAAGTCCATATAACTTCTAAGCCCGCCATTTAACATCATCTTCATTATTCGATCATCTCTTTTTTGGATATAAGAGAATCTTTTGCTTACCACATTTTTCACAATCCCCCTTATGCACTTCAGATTGTGCCACTCTTCCCTTTCCTCTTTTTGGCAAACCATTTCTCTCCAAAGAGTGCTAACATTACAAAATGTAAGCTTTTGTGCCCGACAAACCCCATCATGTGTACCAACAAAGACATACATCACAATTGCAACTCGCAATTTATGTGAAACTTCAGCCTCATAGAGTTGAAAGCTTTTCTGAAATTCTCTCGCTTGTTCATGCTTGACACAACAAAGAAGTGTTTCTCTCTTCAATTTCCTTATGCAACTTGGTTTCGTGTATTCAACATTCTAATACCAACATCCGCATTTGGATTCTCCTCCACAAAGTGCTCATACAACCGCACATTGCAAAAGAAAATAGGTAAGTTGGAGAAGATCGTGCATTGAATACCTTACATATCCAAGACATAAGTAAGAAATACTATGTATACCAAGACATATCAGTTGTACATGTAAAAAGATTTGATTGAATCTATACATATTCAGTATATATGTACAGTAGATTATGTATAGTATCAATTTATAGCACATTTAATCCTACATCCTTACACTATATACATATATATCACATAATATACATGAAATACTTCCAAGAGCAAGTAGATGACCCCATAAACCTCATTTACATGTATAATACATTAAGCAAAAATGCAATCGAAAAGGCTACATCAAAGCAAGTAAACTAAGATTGGCAAAGGAGTTCACTTCTGGCACATTTAATCTGACATCCTTACACTATGTACATATATATCACATAATATACATGAAATACTTCCAAGAGCAAGTAGATGACCCCATAAACCTCATTTACATGTATAATACAGTAAGCAAAACAGACCGAAAAGGCTACATCAAAGCAAGTAAACTAAGATTCTAGAGCCTAGTTGCACTCAACCAATACACCGCAACAACATGCTGAGCCATGTGGCCCTCCCCTTTATTTCCAAAATAGCAGTACAAAAATATTTCACTTCTAAGAATCCCTCATGCACACCGGCTTTTTGGGCATATAAAAAGCATCAAAGTAACACAAAGAATCCAAAACTCAAATAAGTTCATAAAGATTTAAGGCCTCCGTTGCTAATGTCCAACACGACCCCAACATGCCAAGACTCTTGCAAAACTCGCAAAGGACATCTCCACATTCACCTCTAAGCAAACCTACAAAAGGAACAAAGAAACAGCTGGTACGAGGACCCCAATCTTGGCACAAAGGCCACCACATCTTTGGCATACGAGGGGCCACCACCATGGCGCAAGGGCCCTCAACATCGACCCCACTTAAAACCCAACATTCAAGCCATAAGGGTTGCCCCAACAACAATGCTTGGCATGAGAGCCTCCAGCCATTGTACAAGATAACCGCAAGATCAAGAAGTCAAACACTGAGCTAAACAACATAAAAACAAAGACATTTACTATAAGAATACTTCAATGACGCAAGGTAAGAACGAAGGGCTAAAACTAAAGAGGAAGGGGGGGTGGGGCATGCGACTACAAAGGGGGCTCAAAGACGGCCGATGAAAAATGGGAAGAATGCAGCAAGGCTATAAATACTCCAAGGGGGCTCTCTCAACTAGCCTCAAGAAGCGGATTTATCTGCTAATCTCAAAACGCAGATAAATCGCACTTCTAGAGCCTAGTTGCACTCAACCAATACACCGCAACAACATGCTGAAAAAAGAGGCAGAAACAACAAGAAACTAAATGCCTAAAGAACTAAGGGTATAATATCCCCACTCAGGAACCACCAAGGCAAAGAAAATGAGCAGGCGAAGGGGAGCAAGAGACCAGGGCACAACCAAACAACCAAGAATACGAAAAAGAATACTATGATACCCTGCAACTACAGAATGAGGAATCTAAGCAAGAAAGCAACGACGTGAAGGCTGACCTATCAAGACAAATAGCCAAACATAGCCTACAAGAGTAAGAGTTTGGTGCCAGATTTAATGCAAGGAAAAGGGACGCGAGATTGAGAGCGAGAATTGAGAGCCTGAGACAAAGGCAGATCCAAACAGCGAACACCACCATAAAAGGAGATGAACGAAATGCTCCACTAACCTGTAAATGAGCAAAGAGCCAAGAGCAAGCGATCTACACATCGAGCTTAACAGGTTTAACACCTCCATGGTCAATATACACCCCCACAACCAACTCGTTCAAAGGTCCTACAAGATGCAGCAAGCCTAAGGGCAAGAAATCTCAAGATATCTGATTATGCCTCTCACGTGCCAACCAATTGTTGCAAGGATGACACTGTATTGTCCTGAGCTAACAAGTAAATACGCGCTATGAAATTCAAATGGGAACACCGAAACTCATAAATTCAAGAAGAGAACAACCTTACCCTTCAAACAATGCAACTCTAATGCATGAAAACACCACAATAAAACTTAAGAAGTTTGCAAAGGTAAGCAACCAAACTCGTACAAAGGACAATCCTTGAATGTATGACTAAAGGAAAATGCAATTAGTCGACAAAGGTCCAGGAACCACGAAGCTCGTACCCTGAAAACATGTGATAGAAAACATGCATAGAAGGAGAAAAACTAAAACCCAATGTGATGAAACTCTGACCTAGAAAAGGCAACTTGGGAATGGATTCAAACATATATTCCCTAAATGGAAGGGAGTACACCAAATAGACCATGACCTACAGCACAGTTAGTGAAAACGTTAGTGAAAATAAAAGCTCTAAAACTTCAAAAATATTTCAAATTAGACACCATAAGTTCCAATAAACCAATCTAATCCGAAGGCATACAATTAAAACTATAGACCAATCAACTCCTGTAAAGAGAGAACTGGATGCCATTAAACTTTACAGAGGAGTAACTAAGCATAGCCTGTGATAAAATTAAGGGTTCAACGTCCAGGCGATGAAGAGCAAGAGCCAAAGTAGATCCAACAACTAACACCACTAATATAACCCTAAAGGAGAGATGAAAGAAGCATTAAAACCTCCAAAAGGAATTCACATACAACTTCCAGCTGCAATAAATATAAAAGATGACACATAAAGACTTTAAGAGCACAAAACTACATGCAATAAAGCCACCGAAATACGACAACAAAGCTCCAAACTTTGCAGGTCCCAAGACAAACAACTTCAGAACAACATAGCACCAAAGTATCAGTGCAACTCAAAGCATACTCAAAATAGCAAGCAGATCAAAATCTCCAATGCTGGAAATGTACGACCCTGAGAAGGAGGTTTGAGAAGGCAAACCAAAATAAAATGCTGAAAAATCGAAAGCTTAAACAAGCACACTTGCTAAAACACCCCCTCACCTTAAGCACGATCTAACGCCCCATCAATTTATGCACAATCTAAAGCACACAAGAACTGGCAAACTAAAGGAGAGAATAAGCTCCAACAACCCACTCCTACGAAGGTCCTTTAATGTGAGCTTAATAACCTTGAATCTAAAGGTACTGAAGGATGAACCGGCTTGCTACTAAGTGAGCCATACGTTGAAAGGTGAAAGATTTCATTGGAAAAATGACTCCAGTAAATAAGCGCCTCATGCCTAGAAACTGGAACTCACTACGGGCCATAAAGATGGGAGCAAATTGACACCTTTAGACTAGGCAAATGGTTAGCGGGAAGCAACAAGAGAGGCAAAGTTCCATGTTTGGCAAGAATCATAAAATTCTAAAATACTGTCCAACATCAGCAATACCATCTAGACAAGAAATTCCCTCAAGGTTAACCAATTGTGGGCCACTTGCGAGGCACAAAACACAATAGTATTATGTACCACAAGGGAATCCCTAAGACTAAATTAACTACTAGGCACAAGGCTTATGATTAAGATTCTATAAGGCCATTAGATCATGGAACACGTTAATGCAACAATGCAGGCACAAGGCTTATGATTGAGATTCTAAAAGGCCATTAGATCATGAAACGCGTCAATGCAACAATGCAAAAGCTTACGTTAAATTAAACTACAACTCAACCAACACACATTCCCCAAGAAAATACCATCGAAGCATACGTCATGCAACCAAACCCAAAACTATTGCAAAGGTTTTAACGGTGGAGTGACGGATGCTAGACTTATATTGGCAAGGACAAGTCAACAAAGATGAAAGTAACAAATGATCTAAAGCTCCAAAACTAGAATAGGCAAATCAAGTAGGTTACCCAAAAGCAAAAAGTTAGAACGATCTAAAGACTAACATTCTCCATATTCCTTAAAACAAGAGCAAAGGTCAAGGACGATTTCTCAATATGAAGAGAGTATATGGGTAAAAAAGCCTACAGGTGAAGCTTGATGGTGCATAAAAGATGCGCGACGTGATTTGTGAAAGAGCAGAAAAAAGATGTGGCAGAAGTTACGTAACTCTAATGAACAAGTATAGTTCAAGATACTAGGATTGCTAGCAATATGCAAGGGCAAAAAATAAGTTCTTCAGCTCATAAAGAGGAATCAAGGATTCGATCCGATAAGCCTCAAGAGAAGTTATAAAGTCAAAATAACTCAGGGTCAAGAGGCTCAAATTTGTAAAGTCACCAATCCAGCCAAAAAGTAAAAATACTTCAAAACGAGAAGCTTCTCCTCCAACGAATGTAGCGGGACATCTTTGCACGCCTAGGTTCCAGTTCCAAATAATTAGAAGTCCAAATGATTGTTGGCGCCTACAAGACCTGGCTTTATAGAACCTTCATTGAATAGCTAGTTGAACCACCATCGCTGCTACAAGAACCTGCACTTGGCATTTCACAACAATAGGACAACAGCAATAGGACCTCAATGCATGCCCAACGATGCTGAACCGATCCAGCTCAGCCACAAAGCATGCCCAACGATGCTGAACCGATGCAGCTCAGCCACAAAGATATTCCTCTGGACATCGTAGCATGAAATCTGTGCTCAAATGCTCATCTTTGATGAACTCTTTGCAAATTGCACTGGAAAAAATGAGAAAGCAAAGGGAACTGGAAGACTGCAGTTAGAAACACAAGGATACTACACCACAATGCAAAAAACTTCTCCATGCAAAATGAATTGAAGGCAATGCACAGAACAGAAACACGACTAAACGGTAATTAGCTTATATAGCTCGGGTCTCAACAAAATTAGTTTATATCAAATTACATAAGTATAAATGTCAATCCAACCAAATAGATAAGGTCCACCACTATTCTACTACCAGCCAGAATCTAGACTAGAAAGCAATGGGCAAAATAGACTAGAACAAGTAACGTTAAAGACTGTGGACAAGCAAGACCACATTCCATTTTCCTGAGAAAGAGCAGCAAACTTGTACCTTACCTTATCTCGCGTACATAACGTCCTCTAAATATCACCTTAGGCTTCTGCTTTTGCCAGCGATGTCGTACTACTTTGACAATGCAGCAAACCAGTTCAGGCAAATGACCAAATTCATAACCTGTTGTGAGCCACTAATCTATCTGCAGTAAGCAACATTTCTCTATACTTCAATACCGCATTAATAAAGACCTACAGAGAGGTGCACTCCAAGGCATAAGGTAGATGGGAATATGTTGCATAAAGCTACAGCTAATGTGATGGATTAAATAATGAACTACAGTAATTTCAACAAGCAAGGTCATATCTATTAAGTATATTGGGAATCTAACAAAAATGAGAGGAGGAGTTAAAGTGTAAGAACAGATGACGAAAATCAAGAACAGAACTACGGGGATAACGCTTAGCTTCATTTTGAACCCATCTCTTGCAACTTAAAAAGGCGATCTCATCAACTGACCATATATGGACCGCTACAACTTAGTATCTTGAGCATTGGAGCATATAAACAGCAAATACTTTGGTGACGTTGTAGCACCGCTGACACAGAAAGCTATGGATGTCACCAGATGAGAAAAATCAAAGCGACTGGCATCCACAGTGAAACCGTGAGTCCAAAAGATAGCAGGCAAGGATATTATGACAGGTGCAACACACATAAGCTATACTAGTGGTAGCCGACATGAACTAGGTTCAAAGCTGGCTTATGAAAAGCATAGAAAACAGAGGAAAATAAACCGAAAGTTATCACCTGAGTAGATTGTGGAGTCCAGAAAGCTGCAAATCAGATATGTTGAAGACGTGAAGCGACAAAGGAAGTCTTGAATATTGTGAGCAATCCAACCGAGCCTTTGCCTGAAGCATGTGCCTTCGAGACTCTTAAAACGGCTTGGATTCAAAACTCTTCACGAAAAGGACTTGCAATATGGCAAGAACGAATTGCATATAGCCTGGATTCGAACCTGTAGCAAGAGCACACCAAGTATGAAGAAACTAGGCCTGTAGGTAATCTCAAACCCTGAATCTGTGAATCGTAAGTTGCACTAGCTCCTCAAAAATGGACTGGCTTTTGGATTCCTCCATACACTGGCGACAAGCATAATCTCGCTTCCAACTGTAGCACCACAGCTCAAGGCAACACAGCTCCAAACAGCTCGAAGAATCAAGCACGGCCAATGTTCTTCTGAAACCCGAGAATTGGGCACCGATTACAACCCTTTGTGAGACTAAGCGGACTCAGGCGAATTATATCACAGCGAGCTATCAAACAAACACATGGTTAATCAGAAAAAATTGAAAAACTGGTTTTCTAAGGATGAAAAACCTAAATCGTTCTCTGCTAGTATGCATGCAATTTGTATGAGTTCACAATATTAGACATAGCCTATAACACGCCAGTGAGAGCAAGGAAGCTCGAATA
The DNA here is from genome assembly GCA_021234155.1 of Isoetes taiwanensis. Lineage (NCBI taxonomy): Eukaryota > Viridiplantae > Streptophyta > Lycopodiopsida > Isoetales > Isoetaceae > Isoetes > Isoetes taiwanensis. The sequence goes on along the minus strand of JAJEKV010000320.1, from coordinate 37,983 downwards.
TTGTTGAAGGGATAGAAGGCGTCCATCGTCCACCGCCTACTGACATCACGACTACAAAGGGGGGGGGGCTCAAAGACGACTGATGAAAATGGGAAGAATGCAGCAAGGCTATAAATACTCCAAGGGGGCCTCTCTCAACTAGCCTCAAAAAGCGGATTTATCTGCTAATCTCAAAACGCAGATAAATCGCACTTGGTAGAGGAGTTCACATATGTGCATGAAAATGTACATGAAAACAAAAAAGAAACTGAAATGTAATAGTTTCTTTGACAAAAGCTTTAATACCTGAGGAATGTCAAGATACTGGATTGCCTCGCTTCTTTTTTTCCTCACATCCCTGTACTTTGGTGAAACCTTGGTGTTGTTAAGCCAGAACTGGATGACTTTTAGCTTGGTTTCTTCATCCAAACGATTAGATCTAGCCTTCCTGCCTGCTAATGCCCAAATGTTTGAACCAACAATTGCCATTCTCTTTCTTCTGCTAGCAGCATATGAAAGATTTCGGGGATGGCATTTGAGCATCTTGCAAGCAATTCCCTTTTGCTTCAAATCACCATTTTTCCCCACAATCATTGATAAAACTGAGTGCTTGGCAGCCAATTTATCACCACTATTAGAGCATTTTACCTCTTCCAATCCATCTTTAAGGTTTTCTAAAATTGCATGCTTGACCACTTTGCTTGTGAAGGCAACCCAATCACGTGTTCAAAAAGCTCCAATAGCCTGTGATCTTGCAAGAATCTAGAAGCAAATAAGTACCTTTGATTAGAAGCCAGAGATTCAGCTTCTTTTCTCATAACAGTAACAACATTTTGCACACTAGTCCTTATTTTTTTGGTAACATACCTTGAGGATGTACTACCCTTTTCAATTTCGCTATCATGCTCTGCCATCTTCTTTTTCCCTTTCTCGGCTCTCCCACTTTCAAATTACCGCATGCCACCCGTTGTTTACTCTTCACAATTTTGAATTCACGGATGCCATCGATGTTTGCCACATTCGGTTTCAAAATCACCAGATTGTGCATTTTTCCCCGATCGCCATATTCGGTTTCAAAATCACCCGATTGCATGTTTTCCTCGATCCCGGAAAAAAATTCAAATTGTGTTCTACTTTCTTGGTTCGATCTAGGAATTTTCTTGGAAGGAAATTTTTTCGAGGAATTTTCCCCGGAGGAAATTGGAGGGAGAATTTCCCAGAGTTTCGTCAATCAATCGATCTCTACTCGTCATAATTACAAACAAACGGGAATTTTGCCCCTTTTTAAATATATAAGACAAAATTTCACATGAAATAAGTACATTTAAAATTCAGCAACCCGTTCAAAAGTTTATATGAATTGCCCCCTAATGTATGACACCCTAACGTGCTTTTACCCACAGTATACCAAAACTTGTAAAGGCATACCCCACAAACAAGGATCTCTATATACGGTCTAGATTGAGGAATAAAGGGCATATATGCTTATCCAACAGCTCTCGATGCCCGGAGTCACACCCCGTGTGAATATGCATCCAAATCAAAGGGGGGTGGGTTAAGGGGGAATTTAATTCTAAAGTGTTAAATGTAATGATTTATACTATTGCGAGATAATTGAAACGAATAACTAACTCTGCACATAATAAATGTTTAAGAGAAACGCATGTTTTAGAGAAATGCCGCTGCCTCAAAAATTCCTTTCCGTCCTGGCCGCCTCAAAATTTTCTTTTTTGTTAACTCACTTCACAAAATACAAGGAAGTCGATAAAGAGAATAAGGCCACCATATGCATTAATTTTCCTTCTATTATACATGAGTAATTAGTACAACCAAAAATAATTAAATGTCACTTTGTCTCCTACCAAATTTATTATCTGTATTTTTTTTTTTTGAAGGACGAAAGCCAAAAAGTTTATAATCAAATAAAAAGTACAAAGTTTACATGTCTCATCTAATTGTGTAAGCACAAAAAGATGCCGTAGGAGCACGAGCCTGGAGCACAATGTACTTACAGAATAGGAGACTACCGAAGATACTGAATCCAGATGCGTTCCATCATTTCTGATTCAAGGGAGGAACACTGGTAGGCTGTCAATATCTTTTTCTGGGCCACCGTCATAACACTGCATGCAGATGCATTAATGCCCTGAAAGATGGTGTCTGCGATGCTCCCATATCGACCATAGGAGCCAACCGAAACCAAGATGGAATGCCCTTTATTTAGCTGGAGGCCATGCATTGGGGTAGGACGTCAAGAGGATGCACCGACAGTCTAGTGTACTGTTAAACAAACCTTGTAGCGAGGACCACGCTGGTTGAACCTCAGGACAATCAAAGAGACAATGCTCAAGAGTCTCAACGTCTGAAAGACAGAGCGGGCATACTGCAGATATTCAAGGATCATAGCGATGTCGGAAGGCATTAACCTGTAGGCACCTGTGGATAACCTGCCAATAACAGAGACTTTAGGGTGCATGTGGAGCAAATTATCCCAAAGCCATCGCCATGTACGGCACAAAGTGGGCTGTGGAACTTGTAGGTGCCACCCATCTGGAAACTGGAGGGGCTGTGGTGCTAAAAGAAGGCGATATACTGATCTGACAAAGTGCTTGCCTTTGTGAATATTTTCATGACAGTCCCATGGCACCCTTTCAGCAACAACACCACCAACTTGCACCATAAGAGGCAAGTTTTCTGCCACCTTCTCCCATAGAGATACATCCCAACGAGAGAGTAGGAATTTTGCCTGAAATTCAGGCCAAGACAATAGGCGACCCGCTTCATACCATGCTTGAATAGAGACAACACCTGCAAGAACCCATCGTCTCTGTATAAGGGAATGAACTAATGCTGCCAATGGAGGTGCTGAGGGGTCTGGAGGTAGTGGTGCCCACCACCATGGAGTCTCCAATAGGGTGTGGATAGAGGGGCATGGTCAGAAAAGATGTTTGACCGCCTCCCATGCTGTCAACAAGCCACGCAAAAATGGAGAACCACTTGGAGAAGGCTGCAGTCTGAAATAAAGCCCAAGGTAGGACTGGTTTGACAGCCTTCTTGCCTAGAGGGATACAGTGCTTGTCTAAGAAGGCATAAACCAGGAGAGTCATCCTCACCATTCAGGAGAGTCATCTGCATTTGATGAAACATCTGTAATGCCTTTCTACCTTGCTCATGTAGTATGCATCCTAATATCATGATACTCTATAAGAACACACTCAAATGTAATTGTTAGAAATATGTTCGCAACTTCATCAAGGTTCCCACTACAAGACACAGATGAAATCATAGTATTCCACGTGACTACATTTCGTTCAGGCATTCCATCAAATAAAATCCTTGCATATCGGTAACTGCCATAACGTTTACATATTCCAAACATAATATCCTTTCAAATACCATCTTGGACTTCAATAAGGATCTGCAATTGCTATACATATGAGCAAGGGTGTTTCCAAAAAATGAGGAATTATCATGTTCATTTGGACAAGAATACATAGACGTGCTTCCCCTCAGACAAGGCTCTATGAATGCCACAATGGGACAATAGTTGGATGCACAATTTATACTCAACCCGCCTAATTATTTAAAGTGGTTTCCCATCAGACCTTCTAACAAACCAATAGGACCTCGGGGATTTTACATACGTAAGCAACTTAAGATTATCTTTTGGGACAGAGAATCAAATCTTGGAGAGTCCTTGGTGAGCTCTGAATGCCCTCAAGAATGTCTTGACCCTGCCATCAAAAGAGCTTTGTCTGCCATAGCCAGGGCTCGGATAGAAGAAGACAGTCTAATCACGAACATTTTCTTGCTAACACCTGTCCGCGATCGAACATTAGGTCACCCCAATGGTCCCAACCCAACATGTTAGAAGCAAAGGTATTCTACAATATGACCTGGGAATTAGGGGACTATTTCCATTCCCTTACACAACATTATTCAACAAGGATTCCCCCTTTCTTGGCAAAATTCTTTTTTTCCAACGGGGAATTGTTGTCTTTCAAATCTGAGATATCAACTGCGGAAAATGGGAGTTCGGCCTTCAAATTTTACCCAAGTCGGACCTCCCAAACAACACATCAGAAAAGAACAAAAGATCACGATTACAGCACAACCAAGAATACAAGAACGTGTGAAATCGACCATCAGCAGGACAGACCTCACATCGCCGGAACATCGAAATCTGCAATGTCAAACAACTGTAAGCTTTTTACCTGGAATTTGCAATATGGGTCATCGTTCCATCATGTCGAACAGAATAAACATTCAATGAAATAGAAAGAACGCAACTTAGTTAACAATGTCATATTATCTTCCTTCTTAAATTTCATCTTCAATACTTCATTATTTGTGTATTATCTGTATGCTAGATGTCCAAAGCCTGGAACCCTATTTTTCTTTTGTGATCCTATGTATTGATTGTTTATGAGACAAAGCTTGCTCAAATGTAAATTGAGTTCATTGAGTTGGCCGTAAACGAAAACCTCTAGATATAAGTTAGTATCCTTCTTTTTTAAAGGAGAAGAACTAAGAATGTATAGCAGAAAAAACATGTGATCTTGGAGGATAATTGCTACTTCTATTCATTCGCCCATATGAGGCATATCTGTACATTCAACCCATAGTGGGAGTCAATCTAACAATCATGATAGAAATCTAGCAGCTCATCAATCTGGATTTCAGCTGTCTGCTTTCTGTCCTTGCGCAAAAGCCATAGCAAGTGTTCAAACAATACTGGCTCATGTAAGGCCTCCATTATATTCAAATCCATACTCTTCGGCAGATCTAAGTATCAAGCAGCCTTCTCATAAATGGGCATCTCAAAATGTCAGTGGCCACGACAAATCTTTGCCTTTCCTCTCCCACATACTTTGCTATATGACCTTCAGGCACTTCACAAAACCCAGAGCAGCATGTTTCTCCCTCGCAGTCGCTGGCCAAGTCTGAAGAACTACACCTGCTACTACTGGCCCAAGAATTTGATCTTGATAGCATATTTTTGTTCCCAAGGAACTCATAAAACCTGCACAACTTAGCCTTCAGGGAAGCCATTTCCTTGTGCTAGAAAAAGGGAATATACTAGGAAATCTGTAGAAAGAACTGATAGCATCATTACTGAAGGAATGCTTCATTTTATAGTCAATCCCAAAGGTAACGGCAAGTAGGAAGAACAATAAGTAAATGTTCTCCTTTGTGGGCGATGCAGTTGTGTGCAAACACATAATGTTATCTCTTGCGGGCCTTAAAGTTGTCTGCAAATACAACAGGCCTAGCATGGCCAATATTGAGGTTGGCCTTGGCATTACTTGGCAAACATGAACAAGTAGAAAAGGAATATGACATTGGTGGACAAAGTGCACAGTTAGGACAAGCATAGCCGGAAAAGTTTCGGCAGCTGCTGTATTTTTGTGTACTCAACCATTATGATACTTCCAAATTGTGCTACAATGCAATTACTTCAATTTGCTTGACAAATTCCAATGTGGTATGCTGTCAGCAATATCATGTGATTGCACGGAAGAATTCAAGTTCATACACCAAAGATATTTGAGGCCAAGTAATGAGTAATGAACCTCTACTCCTCTAATGTTGTTCCACAAGGATCCACCACATGGTATGTCTGACACCACTTTTGGCCCACTCTACAAGCGCTTTAAGGTTGGACAATTCCTCGTACCAGCAAGAAATATTCTGTTGCATTTTACAAGCTGAAGTAAGACATCCAAACAATAGATTTGTCTAAATAGTAGACAAATGCATGTGAAAGTGGGTCCAGGCATTTAATATGTACTTACAATCATCCTCCTTGCGGCCTTCACTTTACACTCTTTCATATTTCCAACACATCCCTCCTCACAAGTTCTTGCTTGCCATGGATTTTGTAAATATTGTATCTAGATACATGATCCCCCAGACAGGTATTTTACTGGTCTCTTACAGCAATTTTCTGCTGGATTCCAAGTCAAAAAGCCATGCTTGAATGATCATGCAACATCAGAATATCTAAGAAAAATGCTCACCTTGTAAAACAATATACGGCTGGCCCACGCCACAACCACCTTACAGTTGACACATTTCATTTTACCAATATGCCTGTGGTAAGAGAAGCAACTAATACAACTTGTGTAGACAAATTCATGTGCTAAAAAGGAGTAAGTGGGTCCACCCATTTATTGTGTGCTCAAGCGTCCTTGTTGCAGCACCCATCTTGGCTATAAATCCAGCCTCATCTTTCTCAATTCCAACACTTCTTCCTTCTCATATTCTTATTCACAACTTCTTACTTTCTATTACTCGCCATGGCTCCTTTGAGGTCTAAATTGCAAAGGTTGTCTGATTTCCTGCAAAGGAAGGACAGGTTATCCAGATCAAGTTCTTGGGGTAGTAGCAGGAGCAGCAGCTCTCTTGAATCACAGGGGCAAATGAGTGACTTAGGCAGTGATTATGAAGAAGATGCATCCTGTGTTGAGGTTCCAGATATGCCTGAAGGTTGTGTGGCAATGTATGTAGGAGAGAAAAGGCGGAGATTTGTTGTCCCAACTGCTGTTTTGAGCCAAATTTGATGAGAAAATTGCTCGAGAGATCTGCTGAAGAATATGGATTTGAATATGGTGGCGGCCTCACAATACCATGCGACCCTGTTCTATTTGAGCACTTTATGTGGCTCTTGGAAAAGAACCAGAAACAGGCAGCTCAATTAGCTATTGATGAGCTGTTAGATTTCTACGACTCCTAAGAAGGAGAAGTTTTGCCTCCCAGGATATTAATATGTACAGAAACTGCCCCCAATTTTGGGGTAATGAATACACTCCCAATTTTTGTTTATTTATTCTCGTTGTTTTACTTCCGTCCGTTGTTTTAGGGTGGTCGCAATGCACTACAAGTCCTTACTAATAGTCTATCATAAATTTTGGTTGAAGCATTTAATTTCTCATGGATTCTTCGTTTTCGAAGGCATCTCTGTTTAGAACTGGCAGAATTTCTAAATCGAACGGGAAAACTAGGAGTGTTAACTCAACAAAGAAGAAGAAAAAGAAGCAGAGAGATATAGATTCTATGTCACACCCACCTATATATTCTACCACAAACCTTGGTAAGATAAAGAAGTCAATTAACACCTTGGAAAATTGAACGCTTCATTTTTCAGCCAATACCAAAGGTAAGGGAAAGTAGTAAGAACAATAAGTGAAGGTTCTTCTATGTGGGACCGCAATTGTCTCCAAGCATGGTCATATTGAAGTTGGTCTTTATCTCTTGTCTGATACCATTTGGCCCACTTTACAAGTGCTTTAAGGTTGGACAACTTCCTTGTACCAGCAAGAAATAGTTGGTTGCAGCTGACAAGCTATGTCGGGTCCAAACAATATGATTTATCTGAATATATAGACAATTGCATATACTGCAAAGACGAAGTGGGTTCAAGCATTTAATAATCATCATTGTTGCAGGGACCCATCTTCGTTATAAAACCAGTCCTGCACTGCATGCTCTGCCAACTTCGATGTTCTAACATTCCTCTGGATAAATTCCTACTATCTGTTGCATGCCACAACTTCTTTAAGATCTAACTTGCTATGGTTGCACCAAACTGGCAATCGCATTCTAACTGGATATACATAATATATCGCATTCTTTGTTCCAGTGAAGAAGAGCCAACATATTCAATTTACTCCGTTATATTTTCATGCACGTTCATCTTTCCTTCATGAACATAGTGCAGACAAGAGGTGGCCTAACTTTTGGACGAAGACACTTATCGAAAATAAGCCACTCAAGCTGGCATAGGTTCTACATATAAAAATGACGAGCATGCATTTTATTCGAAAGGGACAAATGGAAAACTTATGAAGGAGAGCAATTTCGTTTTAATGTAGCAGGAACTTGAGGCATGAGTTTTTCTTTGACGAGCTCTTAAGGAAGAGGTCAAGTTCATTTCATCACGTAGGACAGAGCAAATGTTCAATTGCAACAGAAAGAAGACACTACATTACAATGTCCATCTTATGTACTCATTCTTAAATTTCATCTTCAGTACTTTCATCTTTGTGTATTATTTGTATGCTAGAGGTCCAGAGCCAGGGGCTCCATATTATATTTGTGATCCTATGGTAATAGCTCACATTCTCTATGAGACAGATGTTTCTCAATTGTAAATTGAGTTGATACTTTACTACTTATCCTTCCTTTCTAAAAGATAAGAATGAAAGAATGTATAAGAAAGAACACAAGAACATTCTGCAGAAGAAAACAATTGATTTTGGAAAATGTATTGTTAATTCTATCTGTACAATTACATTAGTGGGTGTCAATCTAACAATGATGATAAAAATCTAAGAGCTCATCAATCTGGAATTTTAGCTGCCTGCTCTTTGTCCTTGCACAAATGCCATCGCAAGCGTTCAAATAGTACTGGCTCACGAGGGGGATTGTAAGGCATCCATTGTATTCATTTCATCTGTCAAGAAGCCCTCTCATAAGTGGGCATTTCAAAATGTCAGTGGCAATCTTTGCCTTTAACATTACAACCTTCAGGTACTTCATTGTGGCTGTCCAAGTCTGAAGAACTAACAGCTACTATTACTGGCCCAAGAATTTGATTTTGATAGTATATTTTTCTTGCCAAGAAACTCAGAAAGCCTGCGGAACTTAGCCTTCACGGAAGCCATTTCGTTCTGCTAGATGAAGGGAATAAACTAGCTTAAATGTGCAGCATATTGAAAGAGGAATGCATGAATAATAATGAAATGTTGTCCATTGTCGGAGTTGTCTGCAAACACAACAGGTCTAGCATGGCTTGGACAAGCTAGTAGCATGGAAAGTTTCGGCGGCTGCCATTGCATTTGCAATGGTCTCTACTTGGTGGCCAAATTGTGGTCTGGTATGCTGTCAGCGATAACATGTGCTTGATGCCTTTCAATCTAAGTATGGGGCTGGCCATCACGTCAGAAAGAGAAGAATTCAAGTTTATCTTAGCACCAATGATATTTGATGCCAACTGCCCAGTAATGGAGCACCCTATACACCACATGGTTGCCTGACACCATTTGGCCCACTCTACAAGTGCTTTAACGTTGGACAATCTCTTTGTACCAGCAGGAAACAGTTGGTTGCAGTTGACAAGCTATGCCGGTATTAGTAAGACATCTAGTAGACAAATGCATGTAGAGTAAAGAAGAAATGGGCCCAAGCATTTAGTATGTACTCAATCGTCATCCTTGCTTGGGGCCACCCATCTGGTTATAAAACCAAGCCCTCACTTCAAACTCTTCCATAACACATCCCCGTTCACAAATTCTTACTTTCTATTGCTTGCCATGGCTCCTTTGAGATCTACATTGCAAAGGTTGTCTGATTTCCTGCAAAGAAAGGACAGGTTATCAAGATCAAGTTCTTGGGGTAGCACCAGGAGCAGCTCTCTTGGGCAAATGAGTGACTTAGGCAGTGATTATGAAGAAGATGCATCCTGTGTTGAGGTTTCATCAGATATGCCAGAAGGTTGTGTGGCAATATATGTAGGAGAGAAAAGGCAGAGATTTGTTGTCCCAACTGCTATTTTGAGCCACAATTTGATGAGAAAATTGCTCGACAGATCTGCAGAAGAATATGGATTTGATTATAGTGGCGGCCTCACAATACCCTGCGACCCTGTTCTATTTGAGCACTTTTTGTGGCTCTTGGAAAAGAACCAGAAACAGGCAGCTCAACTTGCTATTGACGAGCTCTTAGATTTCTACGACTCTTAGGAGGGAGAAGTTTTGCCTCCCAGCATATTAATCTGTACAGAAACTGCCCCCATTATTTTGGGGTAATGAATACACTACACTCCCAATTTTCATTTATGCATTCTCGTTGTTTTACTTCTATCCATTGTTTTAGAGTGGTAGTGTATTATTGCTAGAGCGTGTATTATTTTTTCGAGGCCATTGGATCATGGCATATTCCATGAGGTATTCAATGAGAAGCCTTGTCGTTCGTTCTTCACAAGTCAAGATGGGGTCAAACTGCCCCATATAGGGCATAAAAAATTCCCACCTTAAACAACATAAATAACGACGACAATGTATTTCAATGCGTTAATAATGGTATTGTATTTCAGTATAAGCATATTTCTCATCTTTTTGCTCCATCTTCTAGAAAGAGTTGTTATCATAAATCTTGCTCCAAGCTCTTGCAATTCCTACAATTCCAACATATTATAATAGTAAAAAAATTATTTCAGAAAGTGTTGCCTAAATCTAGAATGTTTTGATGGTCCAAGCCACATTGAAAATGTTATTATCAACATGACATAATAACAACAGTGATAGTGGCTACATGCAGATAAATGATCAATGCATCGTAGAACTAAAAAGAGTAATTTATGCCCTATGCACATGCTGGTAAACATATTGTGTATAGACTTTGATTGCATGCAATTTCAAGAAAGATAAAGGAAGAATTACCCTGAACCAACAAACATATAGTCACAGAAAAGGCCACCGAAACCTAGAGAAGCAGGCTTCTGAATCACATTAACCGGGAAATGTTTTTTTATCATCCCATTCAGATCTTCTTAACAAACTTCTGAAGAATGAAAAGCCTGTATGAAAAACATGTTTCCAACTGCCGCTAATATTTAAGTTTTACGAAAATAATTGCAAGCCTTGAACTGCCGAGAATGTTAGCATAAAATAGTTGAAACTGCAGGCTTTGAATATCACAAAGATCAGGTTGTTTTAGACTTGGCTAACTGGAAGAAATCCAGATGACATGTATTATACCATGTGGTTCGTCATAACACTGGGTGTATACCCTCCCAACAAATATGGAGCTTCAACTATGCCGTTCACAAGCCCCTTCATCAGGTATTCGAAAGAAAGAGTTATTGGCAGAAATAAGAAGCATTGAGTCTATACAGGAAACTCAAGCTCGCATTAAGGCCAGTTTGGATTGGTTTAAATTGGGAGATAGGTGCTCTCACTTCTTCCTTAGGGTGGCAAGGAGAAGGGCTCCATATCTTCGCTACTTCTACCTGATGGGTCTGAAATTTCTGACGCTGCACAGTTGAAGCAGTTTCTTTTTGATCATTTTTCTGCTTTTTTTACTGATCAATCTCTGCCCTTCCAAAATGACATGCAGGAGGCAGTTTTATCTAAGATCCATCCTATTATTTCCCACAGCAGCGTGTTCAGTTGAAATCAAGTATTACTGTCGATGACTTGCATTCTGCTGTAGACTCTTTAAAGAAGAATAAGTGCCCAGGCTTGGATGGTTTTCCTGCAGAGTTTTTCCAAGCTTATTGGAATTGGCTTGATGATGATGTCTTCAATGCTTTCTCTGAGTATCGTCGGTTCAGGAGCTTGGATAAGATCATCAACACTGGTTGCATTTCCCTTATTCCTAAGTGCAAAGAGCCTAAAACCATCTCGGATTGGCGCCCTATAACTTTGCTATCTACGGTGTACAAGATCTTTGCCAAGGCCTTGGCAGAGAAAGTGAGGGATATCTTGGCAGTTTTTATCTAAGCACTGTATTCTTAATAATGTGGTCGTAGCTTATGAGGGGATGTATTGGGCGCGCCTAAAGGGTCAGCGCATTGTATATCTCAAATTGGATTTTGCTAAAGCCTATGACAGTATAGATTGGAATTTCCTACAAAAATGCCTTCTTGCATTGGGATTTGAAGAGGTGTTTACCAGAGATGTTATGAAGCTCCATCTTTCTGCTCGGTCTACTGTGCTCTTTCATGGAGAACCGTCGGCTGTGTTTCCTGTTGGTAGAGAAGTTCGACAAGGATATCCCCTTGCCCCATTATTGTTCACTATTGTGGCAGAGATATTGTCCCAGCTATTCTCGTCGGCCACTCAAGATGGCGTATTTCAGGGATTGACTATGGAGGATGGTCCTCAAGAAGTGTGTAATCAGTATGCCGATGATACATTTCTCTTTCGAGTGGCTGAGTCAGAATACTAAGCTTTTGCTGGACATTCCCCCTCCTCAGTGGAAGCATATGTGGTTCTGGATCCGGAATAAATTGTTGTATCCCAAAGTTTCTACTTTATGGTGGCAACTCCTTCACAGATGTCTGCGGGTTAATGTGCTGGTTCATAAGTTTTATCCCCGCATTTCAGAACTCTGCCCACTGTATAAGCGGCAACTTGAGAGTCTCGAGCACTGCTTCTTTCTATGTGACCAAGTTCAGCCAGTTTGGTCATGGTTACTATCTCTCTTCCATGTGGCCTTGACTAGCCAGCAGGTGCTTCTCGCCATTTATCCTTCCACTTGGAACAGCTTGCAGCAACAGGCTTTCCACCTAGCTTCAGATTGGTTGTTGTGGTCTGTTTGGAAAAGAAGGTCGTTGTGTATCTTCAAAGGCTTATCAATTAGTGTCGACCAGCTTCTTCACGAGGCGCAAGATAGATTTGTGAAGGCATACCTATGTTCTCAGCTTGCTCCTGAGAAAAAACATTTGATTTTTGAGGAATATTTGGGTATCTTATCTTATACATAGACAGGTGGCTGCACTCAATGGATCATCTTTGTCTGCTGAGATTTTATTCCTGTCTCTGCATCTTTGTGTGTACTTCTTTTGGAATATTGAATAAGTGTGTCATCCTTTAAAAAAAAAAAAATGATGTCCCTAGCATGCGTAGGCCTTGCATTCTACATAGAAAAGAAAATCAAATAAATGTTAGTCAACAATACAGGTCAGCATATCTCGTGTTTATAAGTTCTTCTGACCTCTGGGATCAATATGCATCAATGTTAGTCAACAATACAACTTAGCATATCTCATGTTTATAAATTCGTCTTACATGCATCAATGTTAGTCAACAACACAAGTTAGCATGTCTCATGTTTATAAGTTCGTCTGACCTCTGGGCTCACATGCGATTCATCACTTGCCTTACATAAGTAAAATAAATTTGGCAAACATTTGACATTTAACAAGTGAATTCCTATTATGATGATTCTATTACCAATTATATAAAATGAGAGTTCTTATTGTTGAATAAGATGAGAAAGGATGTAATTGTAGTATAAATAAGGTAGAATATGAAGTAGGTTTGGCAGTGTTAGATAGAGAGCTCATTGATAGGGTAGCTACATTTTGCAATAGGAAGCTAAATCTACTGATACTGTATGTGTTATATTCTTTTAATTTGCTAGAAATGCACCTAATACATCCTTGTCTTTTGTAGAGATAGACTTGTGCCCCCAAGTTCTATTTCTTTGGACTAGAATTTTTAATTTGTGAAGGGTTCATATTTATACTTGGATAGGTGTACCTTTAATAGGCCGCCATTGGACCTTTAACACATTTCGTAACCTAACCTTACATTTTTGCTAGAAATGCATATTAACATATTTCGTAACTTAACCTTACATTTTTCTTAGAAATGCACCCAATACATCCTTATCTTTTGTAGACCTATCTATCAGGTTTTATTCCTTAGGACTAGAATTTTTAATTTGTGAAGGGTTCACATTTATATTTGGTAGGTGCATTTTTCGTTAGGTTACCATTAGATCATGAATATATTTTGTCTCTTTCCAATTTGCTAAATTATCCCTGCATAAATCTAACCATTATTTCAATGTATCCTATATATAGGGTACACTTATCTTACACGAACTAAGCGATTTGGATGTTGGATGAGAAATGTGATATGGCCAATCACTCTCTTCTCACAAACCACATTCCTTATAGTCAAAGAATGCTAGAACATTACAGAATCCTAGAACATGACGAAAATTTGGGGAGGTTTTTCGAACTTCTTTCACACCATTTTCGAATTAACGCAAAAAGTCCTTATGATGATTTTGGAAAAGAGAAATGTTCACGGCGGCCAGGGTCGCTGCGACAAAATTTTTTGTTGTATTAATATGCATAGCATAGAATACATATTGCGTATGCATTGGCACCTTTGGGAACTCATCCATAATAGAATATAATGTATCAATGGCACATCATATGCTCATTCACTTAATGACTTAAAGAGCAAAACAGAAGTGAAAGTTTCTGACCCCCTCCCGCGAAAAAAAAAACAGTTTTTGACATTCTGATTCTGGTCTCGGATGGCAGGTAGAACCTCTCTCAGTATTTTAATTTCATATGCCTCTCATAACTTGAACAAAATGACAGGAATTGTAAGGCTGCTAATATCATTGAATTGATTGGTTGTCACGATGCTTTTCTGCTATCCAACGCTTGACCTCCACTTCATTCACTGTATAATCATCCAGACATTTTGGACTTGATAAGCTCGTGTTTCCCTTGGGAGTGATGTATAGAAGCAATAATGTCTACAATAAAAAAAAAAACAATATCAAAATATGAACACATTAGCTAGAACAAATTTGTACAAGTTCCTAGCATATTTTGATATGTCTCAAAGTTAATAACGGTGTCAAGACCATTGGATGCTATAATAATACTTTGGAATGAAAAATGTCGGGTTGTATTTTCAAAAGTTATGAGCAATGAATAGGGAAGCACATAACACATTATGATACCAAAAGAGGACTATACCTTTGCAACAGTAGCACATAGACGGTTCATTCTTTGAACCTCAGTCCAACGACTAATTTGTAATGGTGAAGCCCCTTCTAGCATCACGAGTACTGCATATCTGTCAAAATATAACAAACCTATTAGAGACCCAAGTCTTTCGAAATTGTTACGAAAATGTATTCTGAATAAACATACTCTGAATGAACCAGTGCTGGATGATGTCGGTAAGCCATGAAATCTGCTCCATATTGGGGACCAGATAATACAACCCATCCTTTCAATCTCAAGTGGGAATATGCTTTGTAATGCTCCACAAAATGGTCATTCAATGTTTGCATGACCATCCAAGCACTCTCACCTGTGAGTTTTGCATAGCCCTGTTTGCCGCATTAGATAGATTGAATCCATATTATAACCTTCAATCTTGAAATATCATACACGTGTATGACAAGATGACAAAAGTTCTTCCAGGTTTGCCTTTTTTTGCTTCCCTTGCACATAATGAGTTTTGCAGTAAAGTCTATCTCTCATAGCAGATGGAACCGATGCCATAACAGGCTCCTACCCTCCTTTTATACTGCCATCTTATTATCAAAGTCAGTGAACACAACTTTTAAGAATCCCAAGTTATGTTGAGATGGCAGTGAAATTATACATTCTTTATGTGGCGCTTATTATCCCAGAGTTGTACATAAACAAAATCCAGCCTCATAAACATGTACTTCTTGCAGACCTTAACAACATTCATCTTTCTTGAATATTGCTGAACCCCAATGTCAGCATGAGCATAAGAATAGCCATTTTGCATTATCACATTACATTCGAGAAAATAAAGATGCATGCTGTGCCTCATAAAGAGAGAATCAGACCACAGCAAACCTGCTGTGTTTATGCCTAATGCAACTGTTGTCATATATGATATTGCACCCTTGGTTTTTACTAAATACAAATAAACAACAAGAAAACTGACTTACATCCAAATTTCGTTGATAAATGTCTAAGCAACCCAATTCATGGCTGAGATAATAGGTCTCCTCCAGAGATAGCTGAAGAATTCTCAGACCAGCCTCTTCTTTCTCTTGCTCTGTTGTACAACCTTCACAGAAAATCGAGGAATTATTATAGTTCACCCTGATGTTAAGAGGAAAAAAACTAACGCCAAAAGATAAATTCGGACAAACCTTGCTCATCATATGGCGTATCGATTATAGGCAGGCCAAAGCTTGCTCGGTCTAAAATGCAGGATTTTTCAGCAGTCAATTCCACAATGGATCCCTTATCCACTAGTACCGCCTTTAAGGGTGCATCTTTCCAAGCTCGCATTTTTTCATACAGTATGGATATGGGATCTTCCAGCGCCTTCCGCATGGCAGCCTTGCTTTTCCATCGGGGTCCCATATTTTAGGGTTTAGAGAATGACAAGCGAACTTTTTCTTATTTGGAAACAAGAACGGGGGTCGCCGGGAATTCGCCGACGATTGCCGGGAAAATATCTCGATAGCGTATTTAAGGAAGATATAATACCTGCTCACCTCTATCCATTCGCACCTTAACTTGCCATATCTAGCTCCTCGTTAACCCTAGAATCTTTGATTCTTTGGTTCCTACTTGATAAGCAGGATAACGATGATTCTTTGGTTCCTAGTTGATAAGCAGGATAACGATTTCTTGCAATCCTAAAGATTGGAATTCGCTTGCTTACTTTTGTTGCTAAAGAGTCGAGAGTATTTCCTTATATTGTATATAAAGTGCAGTGAAAAATGTCTAATAGGGTGAAAGCATTCTGGGAAAAAATGTCTAATAGGATAGATAAGGAGATAGCATTCTGTGTTCCTTTTTTCATTCTTATTGGTGGGCATTATATTATGTTTTGTAGTCCCTACACACAATGACAATTATGGCAAATATATACTAGAGGATATAGTGATAACAGAACTGAATATCACTGAAATATTGCCAGATTCAATCGGAAGCCATGCTGCTATGCTAAATTGTCAGATTCAGTTGAAGATCCAGGCAAACAATACTGACACCGAGTTAGAAATTCTCTACAAGAGTTTTCACTTTGGAATTAGCTACGAGGGGGTCGAATTTGGAAGAGCATATATGAACGAATTTACGCAAGGTCCTGGAAACTACACCCTTATTCAGACAAGATTTACATGTCAAAATATATCCCTTAATGTGGAGCAGTTAAGGGGTCTAAGGTTTGCACTTGCTTCAGAAATTGTGCCTTTGCGTTTTACTGGCACAATGAAGGGAACTACACGTCTTCCTTGCCTTCCTTCCTCTACTTTGTTTGATAGTTTTTGGGAATTTGATGTTGAAGCCAAAATTAAATGTGATACAAGTGTGCACATGCCCCTTCTCAAATCTTCGACTCAGACCTCCCATCTCATAGGTCAGGGATGCCAATGGGGTCTTCATTCTGATGGGATGTGATCAATGCCTTATATAACTACGGCTTTATATTGACGTTAAAATTTCATCATCATCATCTTATGTAAATTAATGTTATTGTCATTATCAATGGCTGCAATGGGATAGAGTATATGTTGATCTCTCTAAATGTCCCTTGAACACAAGATAAGTGCCCTTGCATGCTCTCCTCATCCCTCCAATAATGTAGTATGAACAATGCCTTATTTAATAATTAGTGTTACAAGAAACTTATCGCGGCGGGGCCACCGCAAACATTTCTCTTTTCCAAAATCATCATAAGGAATTTTTGTGTTAATTCGAAAATGGTGTAAAGAAGTCTAAGGAACCTCCCCAAAATTCCCTCATGTTCTAGGATTCTTTGACTATAAGGAATGTGGTTTGTGAAAGAGAGTGATTGGCCATATGACATTTCTCATGCCAAACCTACTTCATATTCTACATGTCTTTTAGCATTCGGTTGGTGCGCCCGTTTGACCATCAGTTTGGGGATGATAAGCCGTGCTCATAGACAACTTGGTCTGGATCGTGTTGAAGAAATCCTTCCAAAAGGCACTTATAAACTTGGGATCCCTACCGAAGATGATTTCCCTTGGCATCCCATGCAATCTATATATTTCTTTTGCAAAGAGCAAGGCAGTGTCCAATGTTGTATCCATGGTTCGACATGGCAAAACGTGAGCATCTTAGATAACTTGTCGACCACTACCATTAAGGCATCATGGCCCCTTGCTGTTCTTGGGAGCCCGGCTATAAAATTCATGCTTACAACCTCCCACTTAGCGGTTGGCACTGCCAAGGGTTCCAAGGTTCCTGAAATTCGAAGCTGCTCGGCCTTTGTTTGTTGATATAACTGGCACTGTCAAATGTAGTTGGCTATGTCCTTCTTCATCTTAGGGCAATAATAGCTACTCCTTATCTTGAAGTAGGTTTTCATGAACCCTGCATGGCCGGCTATTGGACTATTGTAAGTATCATGAAGAATTAACTTGCTTACTCCTGATGATTCAGGGACACAAAGTTTGTTTCTATGGTAGAAAGATTGCCTTCTCTCTTATATCTTCTATAAGCTTCTCTTTCTTTACCTATCGTTGCCTCTTTGCAAAGACTAGCCCATATTTCCTTGAATTCTTTGCTTGAAGGCAATACCTCTTCAATCTTTTTGCCGAAATCACTACACAAGATGGAGATGGCATTGCAATGCACTCGAGTCTCCAATGGCCTCATGAGAGCATTAGCAACCACATTTAATTTACGGCTTATAGACTATCTCAAGGTCATACTCTTCGAGGAACTCCATCCATCGCCTTTGCCTCGAATTGAGTAGTGGTTGCATAAAAATATATTGGAGGCTTTGATGGTCGGTATCCAACTGGAATTTCCTACCCAGCGGGTAGTGCCTCCAAATACGAAGAGCTCTTACTATGGCCGGGAGTTCTTGATCATGCGTTGGATAACGTTGCTTGGTGTCCTTCATTTTCTTAGATTCATAGGCTACCACTCTTCCTTCTTGCACGAAAACTCCACCTCTAGCTTACTAGCATCAATTGCTACAAGCTTATCCTTGCTTGAGTCTGGTAGGGTGAGCACTGATGCTATTGTCAAGGCTTCCTTGAGCTTTTCAAAAGAAGCTTGAACGTTCTCTAGCCAATGCGCCCCCCAATCTTTTACCTATTTAGCTAAGGGGATGCCCATTTAGCAAAATCCCTTACAAACTTCCTGTAGTAGCCTGCTAAACCAAGAAAGCTTCTCACTCCCGAGACGTTCTTCGGGGCCGACCAATCTACTATGGTTTCTATCTTTGACGGGTCTGTCACTATTCCTTCGGCTGACACAACATGTCCAAGGTACTCAACCTTGGTTGTAGCAAAATGGCACTTATAAAGCTCGCCAAACAAGCGGTGCCGTCTTAGCTTCTCCAAAGCTTTCCTTAAATGTGCTACATTTTTTTCCATTGACTTGCGATAGATGAGGATGTCATCGAAGAAGATGATGACGAACTCATCCAAGAACTTTCTGAAGATGTCATTCATTAACCTCATGAACGTTGCTGGGGCATTTGATAAGCCGAAAGGCATGATTGTAAATTCGTAGTGCCCATACCGTGTTCTAAAGACGATCTTATAAATGTCTTCTTCCTTCCCCTTCCACCAAATCTGGGCTGGTCCAATCAGTTTTGCTGTCGCCACCTTTACTATGTCCTTATCTTTCATGCCGTATGGCCTAATTTATATGGCTAGAAATCCATTGCCGTGCGCTAGCTATGCTTGGCTCTGTTCTAGGTGCCTAGTTATGGTGTATATGTAAATCCAAATGCATGCCCTAGATGTCTCTCGCAATAAGGGTAACATGAATCGATGTTGAGTTGCTTGCCTATTCCCAAAATGTTTTTGAACAATGGTACATCTAACATAAGTCTGTGTTGTATCAGCTCTCTGTTTTACAACTCCTCTTCTCTGCCAAAATAGAAGTAGCTATGAACAGTTCTAATATAGATGCCCTAGAGGATCTGAGCAACAATTGAAGGAATCAAGCCTGATATCCGTCCCCAAAACCCTTGCATATGCAGCGACAGGAGGCTGGAAGTCGCATTTAATTAAAGTGGGTCAGATCTCGACGTTTGGGACTCAGACTGAAAATGGAACTCATGCAAAAAAAAAAGTAAGTTGCCATTGAATCATTATTAGATTTTTCCTTGATAAAATAAGAATAACATTTACACACGACAATCCGAGAAAATGAAGGGGGGTGGTGGAGAAAGAAGAGTCGGAAGGAAGGGGAGCCGGGGAGGGAGGGAGGAGAAAGGCAAAGGAGCACGAGGGAGGGCAAAAGAGTAAAAGGGGAGGGCCGAGCAAATGGGAAGGGAAGGGGAGGAGGGGTAAGGGCAAGGGGAGGGAGAGGCGGGGTCTCTGGGAAGGGAGGAGGGGAAGGGCAAATGGGAGGGAAGAGGGGGGCATGGGGAAGAGGAGGAGGGGCAAAGGGGAGGAGGGAGGGGTTCCATGGCTAAACAACCAATCGAAAAAATAAAAAGATTAATTAGACAGCTTAAATAATATAATTAATTAACTAATTAATTAGACAATAAATAATTAAACAATTTAGAGAATGGTGAGAAGTTTTTTCTCGCCTCGCGATCGAGAAAAGCCCTCCAGAACTGCATTTCTCAACCCTCAAAACTGCATTTTTCACCTTGAGCGAGTCGAGAAAGGCCATCAGAGGGGCCTTTCTCGGTCTTTCTCGACTCGTGAGTCGAAGAAAGCCCTCAAAAACCCTCCTTTTTTCCTACTTAAAAAAGGGGAGAAAAAAAAGATTTTTTTTTTTTTGGGCTCTAAGCTACATTTCTCGACTTCATGGAGTCGAAGAAAGGCCCTCGGAGGGGGCCTTAGGGCCTTTCGACTCACGCAGTGGAAAGGGCCTCAGACCTACTTTCTTCAGAAATGGCCCTTAGAACTGGTTGTTTTCTTATTTGTATTGTCTATAGCGTCACTTGCATTAACTTGATTTTGCCTTTTCCCGTCTGGATCGTGAAGCGAAAAGACATGATCAGGAGCCATGGAAAGACCCGTTCATTGAAGAAAGAGGACGAGAAGAGGTTGGTGACATACATTGGTCAGGTCAGCATATTCAGATTTCTATTCTCTTCAAGTTGCTCTCGTGGCTTGGAACACCTCGGACCTTGCTCTACATGTTGTTCCCGATATATAGTTTGTGTCTTGAAGATGATGTAATATTTGTGGGCGACCATCATGATATCTTCAACCGATATAAAATACAATGTAATGAAATTATTTATGAATAAAAATTCAGGGCATATCAGCACTTTGTTTCTGAGAGATAGCATTTTCATTTGTTTTAAAATTGTTTCTTTATCTTCTCGACTTCGCTAGCAGAAAAATAGATCACTTAATTTTCCTTAACATTTTCTTTTCGTGAGGAAAAGCGGGCATCTTCTAAAAGCAATAATGCCATCGATTCGGCGTGGCGAAATACGCCATTCTTACCGCGAGGCGCATGCATGCATGCATCACATGCATTTCTAGGCGTTCATCGGGGTTGGGGATGCAGCTACTTATTGCGAGTTCTTCATCGGCGTTTCATCGGCACTTTCTCATCTCTCCGGCCCGGTATCCATGGCTTCTATTCTTTGATCTCATGCGGAGGAGGGCTTCTTCTTGCATGAGCTACGCTTTCTTGGCCTTTCCTATCCTTTCTAACCTCTTCTATCTTTGCCCTTTTGTCCGACCTAGGACAATCTTCAATCTTTTCTCCTCGGGATCTAGTATTTGAAGTTCTCCTGCGGTATGGGGATGTTGTTGTGTTCATGCGAGTCGTAGTGCAAGAATGCCATCGATTCGGCGTGGCGAAATCGCCATTCTTGCCGCGAGGCGATCATGCATGCATTGCATGCATCGCATGCATGCATCGCATTTCTAGGCGTTCATCGGGTTGGGGGATGGCTACTTATTGCGAGTTCTTCATCGGCGTTTCATTGGTGCTTTCTCATCTCTTAGCGGTATCCATGGCTCCCTCCCTTCCCCTTAAAATTGTTATTTATATGTTTATATTTGTTATAATTGTCGCGTGGCACGGCGTGACCAGCCCTAAACTTTTTCGAGGTGTAAATGTTGTTTTTGTCGCGTGGCGCGGCGTGACCCGACCCTAAGCTTTTTGAGGTTTTTTTCTCTATTGGTTTTACGTTGGTGATGTGCGGGTCCGGGGTGATCTTGGCGACTTGGGTGTTCTCGGTGGGCGTGGGTTTTTGGGAGCGTTTAGCAGCCCTGCGTTGTCAAACCCTTGCCCGAGATTTTATCGCTAGGGTTTTCCCTCGAAAACCGAAAAAGTGAGGTTTTTAATCCGGCGATAAACTCTTGGCGGTACACTAGCCAACATCTATAGCACACAATTTTAT
Organism: Isoetes taiwanensis; assembly: GCA_021234155.1. Classification (NCBI taxonomy): domain Eukaryota; kingdom Viridiplantae; phylum Streptophyta; class Lycopodiopsida; order Isoetales; family Isoetaceae; genus Isoetes; species Isoetes taiwanensis. The sequence goes on along the minus strand of JAJEKV010000320.1, from coordinate 16,162 downwards.
TTGGGGTCCAGGTGTTATAACTGGATATTCCCTATGTTTTTCCTTTTTTGGGTAGCTTGCGATGTGCAGCTACCCACCCTATACCATTGTAGAAAAAACTGCTGAGATGAATAAAAAGCCTATCTATGGGATGCTGTTGTGTTCATGCGAGTCGTAGTGCAAGAATGTGGTTTTAAAAGTTTCCCTCGTCCTTTTCGTGTAAAATAACAGGGTTCCAAAAAAGTGGGAATGGCATGAAACCCACTTTAATTAAATGCGACTTCTGGGTTTTACCTCTTGTAAGAAGGAACACAAACAGCCCTTTGGCTAATTCAAAAAAGAGCTCCGGAAGAGGGCAACTCATGATTGCATAACGACTTCTCCAAATAGATTCTATTTGTTTTCATGTGGGCACAATCAAACCTCTTCAGAATCAGATTATACAATTAGGATACCCTTGAACATACTCTTAGATTTGAAGCAGTCACGGCTCGTCTCATTCTCTACCATCCACCCAATTATTGCAGAAGATTCAACAACAGTCGTGCCATTTCTGCAAGAGCAGCAATAGCGTGATCATGGGAGACGGTCACCGTAAAGAGAATTCATGGTAAATCCACTGATTTCTAAGTTCGCGAATCAATCTCGGATCTTAGATTTTAAATAAGGAGGCGGGGACTATGAGTGTTTTTAGGCTCAAACTTTGTAAAGGAAAGCGTAAGAGCATATAGAATAACAAAAGCAATGTGATTTCCTTCGCAGTAGCCAGAATCGCACTTTTCACCATGAAGATTGTTGCAGGGAATTGCAAGGCTAAACATAAAAACGATCATGGAAAAAATCCTTGCAATTGAATTGCAAATTGCCCAATTATGTTTATCAATGCAACAGTAACACAAGAACCATGAGCGGTGTAGCGAGAGAGCAATTAGAGCACGGGCTTTGGAAATCTTAAACATCTCTTCTAGAGCTCATTATTACGTGGTTGTGCAACCATCCAGATGGTTGTAGGACGTCCTTCATGAGCAGTTAAAGGCTGTAGAATGCAATGTCCAGCAAAAACCAAGTAGAAGTTGTCACAAGAAGATGGAGGCCATGTCTTCTGGCAAATTCTCGGCTAAAATGGCCATATTGTTCTTCTTGGGCAGTTTCAATTTTTAGCGGTCGGCGATCATTTCCATGTTTAGAACCTTGGCCATGTCTTGGATGGCTTGTTTGAAATGCCTTGCACCAGCGATAAATCACAGGCGGTCTCGAGCATTTTCATGCGCCCGGCAACAAAGCGACAACAAAAGCGCCCGGGTTTTTAGTGTTGGAATATTCGGACATAATCACTGCGAGAGAGGATAATCTCCCGATTCCAAAACCAAGTTCGAAACACGAAGAAGCGGAGGGTAATCATCACGTTTAGCACTATGGCCTAAGGATAAACCCGAAAGCAATCGACATGCTAACCATGAGCATGAGGGGTGATCTGATTACACCTTTTACGCTCATTTTATTGCCTAACCATCCAAAAAAACACAGTGCGAGTTCCACATAGAGCAACACCATGAATAGCCGCTGATACATTTGGTTGAAGAGATCCAGGCTTTCCTGTTGAATGATTGATGGATAATAGCATGTCCACGATGACATTGTGCAAAAACTTCACCGGAAAATTCTATCAAAACTTGTACTAGGAAAAAGAAGCACTAGTGTCACCAAAATATCAAAGCACAAAGGAATGGAATATTGGTAAAATCAATCATATGTGTGTAGATTGTCATCATCAATGCCTCGCTAAATTAAAAGTAATGTTATTGTAAAATTAGTTTATTTTATGTGAGACCACATTGGTATAAAATGTATGATCTTTGTGATTTTAGCATTATTTGCCTCTACTATGTAAAGATGTTAGTTGAATCTTTGCTACATTACCTCTGTTTTTCAAGTTATCTTTTCGTTTGAAATTCTTCCAAGAAGGCTTTTCTCACGAGCATGAACAAGTCCGACTTATCTAAACACAAAGTTTGCCTTTTTAACGGCTTGTATATTGTGGAAAATTATGCGCAATATGTCATATAAATTTGTATTTGACATAGCTTTTATTTGTGGTGCTTTCAGTTTGCCCTCTCTGAAATGGTGTTGTTGAAAATAACGTTGTCTTGATCCATACATGTGTTCTAGTTCTTAATATCTTTAACAAAGTTTAAAATGAAGCGCTTATTTACTCCAAAGCACTTTAAAAGGAATCTTTGAAAATTCCCTAAAATTCCCTCAAAAGGTCCCTTTAGGAGTAAATTTGGGACAAGTGTGACAATTTGAATATTTTAGGTACTACTTTTGAGGGGCTAATTCAACTTAGCTTCCATGCAAAATTGTTTGGTACCCCTTTTTAGCCCGTAGTTTAGCATGAAAAATAGTAGCAATTTTAGAGACTAAAAAAATAGACATTGAATAAAACATCAAAGTGCATTAGGCGACAAAAGCCACTTGCATTTAAAGTTTTGAAATCACTACAAATTTTTGAACAAAATTGTAAAAAAATGTGTAGATTTTTTCATTTTGAACAAAGTTACACTGCGGCTAATTCAGAATGCATGTTGTCGTCTGACATGTTGAGACCATGGTCACTAGAGCTATTCGTGTCCTCTGCCAATGAGTATCGTTGCTCGGCATTGTCTACCAATGAAACCCCAACCGCATGCTAACCTCGATTATCGTTTGAGTCACAACATGCAACTTGTTAGCCGCCTGAGTTGCTCAAAATGTAATCATACAACATGGCGGTAATCATACAACATGGTTGTTTCATAAAAGGTGTTTTTAGTGTTAGTTAAAGCTTTAATGTTCCCCGTTATTGGACGGTATAAATTTATCTGGGTGAGTTCAAACAATACAACGAATTTATCAAGCGGTATAAATTTATACCATGTGAGCTCAAATTTCTACCGTGAGCTCAAAGCGTTACCTGAGGAAAAGAACTTCGAGTGGTATAAATTTATACCCCCGATTGAGCTCAAAGTGGTATAAGTTTATACCGTTTCCCCACATGAAAATCTTTGAGGCGATTATAAATTTATCTAGAAATTTTTTTTAAAAGGGAATCCGCGGTATAAATTTATACCATGAGATCTTTTTGAAAAACATTTCCTTTTAAATTCAATACATTATCTTGAAAAACATTTCCTTGTAAATTCAATAACACAAAAAAATTTCTTGTAAAAAAATTTTAATTTATGGTTATAACTTGACCTTTCATGGATATAACATGATTTTTACTGGCTAAAACATGGCGGATGCTTTGGCGGTTATAAATTTATACAGAGGCTAGGAAAAAAGTGTGTTGGGAAAGGTTTAGGGTTGTGATAATCGAATAAATTAGGTGTTTTATTTTATTATGCGGCATCGGTTTCTTAGTGATCACGAAGGTTTGTTCTTAGTCACGAAGAAGCTTTGAAGAAGATTTTTTTTTTTTTTAGGGTTTTTAATCGGCCCGACATCTTAAGTCCAAGTTTTTCTCGGATGTGGAATAGGTTTTCACACAACGAATGGGTTCTCCGCAGGTTGTTTGGTTTCCGATTGGGTTTCCGCGATTGGGTTGGAAGCAACAAAGTTACTAATTGCGGTGATTGCATAAAGCAACAGATAGATTGTGGCTACAACGGCAGCAGCACCGCCAAAGGCTTTGTGTGCATCTGCAAATCCGGGAATATCACCATGGAACTTGTCCGGTGGGAACAATGTTTATTTAAAATTGCCCAAACTTCTGTTTTGCTTGGATTGGTTTAGGCGTCGACAAAAAGTGCAAACAATAGGATGAAAAATCTTGGCGTAGTTTCCATGATCATGAAAGATATGGATGGTTTTTAAATGCGGGGATGGCGATTAAGAACGTGTTGGAAAGCTGATATGATGTGAAGTGGCGAAATTTTAAAAGGCTGGTCCTGGACTCCGGCAATCTCGACATCACGGTCACGTACAAAATATGGCGATTTTTGCGGGTAATCTAGGTAATCTCGGTTTGTAAGTCTTTAAATTATTTATGGTCAGCGAAAACTTCTGTAGACTTATTTAAGCATTCAATTTATCTATGGCTCCCGGTCTTGAGAACTCAAGATAGCATGTGCGAACTCCAAGATAGCATGTGCGAAACTCCAAGATGGCATTGGAATTTCCATCTTTGGAAGTAAGCAAGTTAGGAGTTGGATTCCAAAGCAAATCATGTTTGATGCAATATTATTCACATGTTGGTTATAGAGGAGGCCAATAGGTTTGACACAGAGGAAGGCAATCACCTTTTCCGGCATGTTGGAAGCATGTGGCGTACGGAGGAGATCATGGAGGATGGAGGATGGAAGATGTATTTGTTTAGATTCGTTATTCCTCATTGTGATTTGAAATTGTAACTTATGCAAATTATCGGTTGCAAAAGCAAAAGAACACCGCCACTTGAATAGTTGTAAGCACCACGATGTCCTCGGGTTACTCATTGGTATAGAGTTCTACTTCGCTATGGAGAGTGATTCAAGCCCATATCTCCTTATGCAAATCAGAGTTGAATTTTTATCTTTGGTGTTTGGAGCTTAAAGCGGTTATAAAAAGAAATCAATACATCGACAAGCATACCTTGAACTCATCCAAAGGACATGAGTTATCATGAGTCTGCGACAACACAGGGGCGGTTGGATTATTTCTTTACACGTTTGCAAGATCAAATATTTTCAACTTCTATTCAATGCTTGAGTTATTGCAACTTGCGTAGTCAATGTGGATCGAGTGTTATTGCAAGCTCCACCTATATTTAGTACTATAGTTGGAGCATCAAAATCTGGAGTGATCTAACACTATATTTTTATTGACAACTTATCCTTCGTAACTACGGCAAGCCTTGCCACAATTATTAAACTTAGGGTGTCATTATGCATTCTTCTTATATACCATCGGTTCACTTTGTCTACAGAACGGAAGCTCATAAATAGTGGGAATGAAATCATGCTTCTGAATTCAAGAAGTTTGATAGGACAACAGGTTACCATGGGATATGCTTAACTGCTTGGATGGAATATTCAACTACGGATGTTCTCAACTCCTCAGTAGAAATTTATAGCCCATTGCCTCAATGAGATAAAATTGCACCGTTGTTCTGTAAAGATGGAGATTAAACATTGTGGGCCATGAATAGGTACAAAATTCTTGGTAGCGGTTACAAGCGAGCACATGAAAGAAATGAGGAACACACGCAAATGGCAATGAAACTTAAATTATTCGATTAGAATCAATGGAAAAAATGTACATAGTGTCTATGATGGAACCATAGATCTTATTGCTAGCACAAAGTTGCGTAATTGCCTGATGGGTATCTACCACTTCCCCTGCAATTTGTACTTTTACCAAAACATGCTACGTCTAGTTAATTTATAAGACTTTGTTAGAATTTCTTCCTTCATATTCCAGAGTTCTTCACATATCTTCTCAAAGGTTGGACGTTTAGAAGCTTTTTTACTATGAGTGGTGAATCAAGCTATCAAGTCTTCTTGGAATAAAAGCGAGCGAAGATTTAATAGGATTCTTCCATTGTAGTTTCTTGGTAAAGCTCTTTTTGTCGTCCAAGCTCAAAAAGTGCTAAATACAATGTCGGCTAATTGTTAAGAGTCAAAATTTTGGGCCGAGGCAACTCTAGTTTTTGACATCAAGACATTTGTGACTTGGGCGTCTATTATTACAATTTATGGTCAATACAATTTATATGGTCAATACAAGCGGTGAAGTACTTCAAATTATCAAACAAATGCATCTGAAGGAATGCATACCGGAAAACGATCTTTGGAGAGATCAAGGAAAACAAAATCTCAAGGTGATGAGAGTCTTGTGGTGGGTGGACCCACCACACAGTGGTATAAATTTATCTGACGGGTTTTCATTTCAACACAGTCGGTATAAATTTATTTGCGCCACACTGACTATTTCTTACTTGAAACATTCTCTGCAAATTAGGTGACATGCCACGGTTATTTAAAGACCTTATCTGAGATAGTGCTATGTAACAACGTTTGGTAACACTATTTAATATGAATACTTACTTGATGCTTTCTTCTCTTAAAAAGTTTAAAATTTATTTACGCTAAGCGATGTGTTACCCTTCTGGTAAAGGAGTATTCATACGCTTTGCAACACAACCTACTTCAATTGCATGTATTTTGGCAATGGAATTCTAAGGCTCAGTAAAATTCTGCTTGACCCCCTAAATGGCTTCCTTTTTTTTTGGTCTATGCTTTTTTAGAGTATTTTTTCTTCAAAAGTGTTGTTTTTTCATGGCTTTGCAAAATCATATCCAAAAACTTGAATGCCTCTATTTTTTTTGCTCTTTTAAAAAATTTCTAATTTTTTTTGGAATCTTTCAAAAGCACTTCTTAAATAAGTGCGTTTCATTTTCTAAACTTGTTCTTTGTCATCAAAAATAAAAGGGTGGATAAAGGCTTGTAAAAAATCACGATTGGATTTAAGATGTAGTGCATATTAAGCTTCATTTTCACATTGGCGAGCATGTAAACCTCATCTTAGAAGCCTACTTGCCATAAGAAAAGTTTCTCAAGTATATATGGAAAATGTGTTTGAAAGGAGCTTATAGGATATTTGATTTTTGCACTTTACATAAGCATGTCCTTAAAACGACTTCCTATTTTTGGTTTTAAAACCTTTGTGTTTTGTTCAAAAAAAATACTTTCTATTTTGGTTTTAAAACCTTTGTGCACTATTGAACAAGATATGATTTAACACTATACTATGATAGTGGATATCATTGAACTGTTGTCTTTGAGAATCTAGGACCATGATACATCCGGTCTATTTGAATGCTTGTGAGCAGGGACAATGTATGAGGTAATGGTGATAGATAATGTGTGCTTTCGATGGTGAAAGCATTTGGCTTTTTGATAATATGATTGAACACTTTCTGGCTATTAGTTAAGTTCTATGCGCTCGAATGCTTCGAAAAACATTGTAACATTTATGATTGAACTTATGCATTTTATAGACTTAGGCTTGGCTTATAGTCCATATGCTTAATATTACTCGAATTGGCTTGCATTTGTCTTGCTTTGCAAGGCTCCTTAAATTACCCTTGTAATGTCATGCATGTAAGAACCCAGGAAATCTTGAGGCCAGGATCAGAGAAATGTCAATTAAAACATTTTTGAAATTTTATTTATTAATACATATAGGGGTAAGGTGCCTGACACAAACTCAAGTACAAGATGGGTAGGGGTATGTAAAAAGTGGGATAGTCAGAAAGTACATCTGGAAAGGGGCTTGGGCCCGACTTTTCCTATTCTACATTATGTAGGGGTTTTCCACCTCAAAAAGTCGTATCTGAGGGGTTTTCTCTGGACCCCTTACCTTGGAGAATATGGTATCCCCCTATGCCTAGGTGAAACCCGGGACTTTTCTAAAATTCACCAATAACAAAAGCGAGAATCCACTGCTTGTCTCGATCCCAGGTGACAAATGCTCTTTGATTCCTACTTGCCACAAAAATTTTTCTTAAAAATGTCTTCAAATACCATACATGTTTCCTCCTAAGGCAGGTTGGCATTACTTGCACAAATCCCCAACTAGAAGGGAATTGGATTTGAACCACGATGCATAAGTTTTAAAGGAATGGGCTATAAAATATACTAGGGTTTTGAAGCAACAGATTTTTAGGAAGGTCAGATCTCACAACTTTAAAATTAGAGCTTGGAAAATTACAATATACTACAATCTAGATGGGCCAAATGCAGTCTAGCGAGTAGGGGGCAAGTTAAACCTCTTTTTGCAAGCTGCAAATTCTTCTTTGACATAATTTTATCATGTTTTCAACCTCAACCACTCTAACGAATGGTTAACCTCCTCTAACCCAAGGGACCATTTGCAACATTTACCAAGGTGTATTCTAAATGTTTGATGGTTTCTATCTTTAAGAAATAGTTTGCCCACCTCAACAAGACACAGCACAAAATAGTGTTGTGTATATCCAAGACCTTGGGCACATAATCTTGGGCAATACTCCCATTTTTTTGCCTTGTTACATTGGTGTTGAACAAGGGCATGAGACTTTGGCACCATCCAAGCTAGTTGTGTTGGCCTTTGTATAGTGAAAAGCAAGATAGCCCCGAAGAAGTGGAAAGCGACAAATTTCATACCTCTTCCAAAGATTTATATCGGCTGAAATTTTGTATGGAGTACTCATGGGTAAGAGCAATGTTCATGTTCCTCGGCATAAAAGATGACTTAGAACATAAGTGCCTTCTCTTTAATAGAGCATGGCATAAAATTTTCAAGTACATTGAAGTGTGCTTGGCTCAAATGGGACTAAAAAAAAGTTGTGCGAACCCGGCAAGAATGTCAGGCCGAATAATCGAAACCATTCTATTCGGTTTGCACATGTTATCCTTACTTTTCATTTTTTAGTTCTAACAAGCATTATGTGCTAGGTTGTATTAAGCTAGAATGGGTTAAATTTAAATCAAAAGACTACCTCGTCTTTAATTCACCAAGAACCATGTTAGTTTTATACGTATCTTGCTTTATTTTTTTTTTGAACATGAGCGCTAGTTTACTTTGCATGTGATCTTGAAGAACATTGGAAGGAAGGATCGAAATGTCATGGGATATCTATTTCTTTCTTTTTTTGTCTCTAAACTTGTAAATAGGTTGGGCTCTAAAGAAGAGCGTGATGGTCCAAAAACATTAGGGGAGAACATCCTCTGTAAATATGCTCTTATGCCATTCTTAGAAGATAAATTTACTAGCTCAACAAGATCCTTAACAAGATCCTTTTCGAGCTTGAGTGTTGTTCTTAAAATATTGTAAAAGCAAAATGATGATGTCTTGCACACCTACTAGTCAAGTATTTCTTTGTCTTTGTCTTTTTAAATGGCATCTACTTAGAGTAGATTGCCTTCTTTCTATGTATTACGTCTATGGCATGGTATTTAATAGTGCAGTCCTTCCTCCATCTCATGGACATGTTGTAGTATATGTACTAGGCTTGTTGAGTTCTCCAAGGAATAATAGATCTTGAGCAACTATGCATTCATCTTTGCTGCAGAAGTTGTCTCAACTCTCTAAACTCTTTGGTCCAAACACATGTCTTGTAAATACAAGCCAAGTCTTATTCCTGAAGCACATTTTTGTTTTATGTCTCAGCGCATTGCCAAAAGTAAGTTAGTCACTTATTTACAGGCTGGTCTGTGCTTTTCTCAACTATGAAATGCAAATCAGTTCAGTGCCCAATCTAGCCCACTTCTTGCAGACAATTATTATATCACAGCAAACACATGCTTTGTTTTTGTCCTGATATATACATCCGGATAACACGAAGAGGAAATAAATGCAGACATTTGAAAATTATTCTCAAAACATAAAATAATGGATTTTGAAAAAAATTATTTGACCATGTTTCTCAAAACATAAAATAATGTATTTTGAAAAACTTTATTTAACCGTGTTGCACATAGCTGACATAGAAACATTAGGTTAAGGCATGTTTTCACATAGCTATGAAGGACAAAACAACCAATTTTAAAGTCTACGATGCAAAATTCATGCAAAATCAATCTAGGCATGCAAAATTCTTGCAAAATCAATTCTACAAGATTACGAAGAGTATGAAAAAAAAATGCATCATCTTATCAAAAGTTAGTTGTTAGCTTATCTGCATCTAAAACTTATCTAGTCAAAATAACCATAAAGTTTTTTATTGTGCATCGGGGTTTGAAAATGCATATATCACCTATTACAAGTATATCCTTTCCAAAGCTAGACACAACTTAAAGAATAAGAAATCTAACTAATTCTAGATTTTTATTTCAAAACAATACCTTGCTAAAACCTTCTGGTGTGCCTTTTGCTAGTTTTTTTTTATGAAAAAGGACTTTTAATTACTCAATAAAAAGTAGTACAATGTTTGTCAAAGTAGGAATCTTTAACAATATATGGAAAAAGAAAGAACGGGAAAACTTGAGATACTAAGGAAACAAGATCTGTAGACCATTTGAATAATATTGCAACTATAGCGAAGATTAAACTGTATAATTCTTCGATAATAACCTAGCCCAATGATGTGCCTCGACAAAAAATCATATAGTAACACCATAATTATCAAATTTTGTTGATGAAAAGGATCCCTAGATTTGGAGGACCATCTAGAAGGATATTTTGAACCTAGATGCCATAATCCCTTTTGGAGGGAGGAACAAAGCTAAGAAATCTATCATTTGAACCAATAAATCATTGTCAAAATATCATCAATCGAGGATGGATATGTTTGCACTTGAAAAAGTTTGAATGACCAACAAAATGACCAAATGCAAGCTATTTCCATCAAAGGCATCACCGTTTTTAGACCTATGAGCCATAGCACAAGTAGCCATTTCAATCATAAAGAGAAGTTTCAAACTTGAAGTTTTAGACTTGACGTACTCATATTTCTTTTCCCAAGTGTAGTTGCATTTCTAAACTTCCAAATACTCCATATGGCAGTTTGCTTCAATGAATTGACAATGGCATTGTTACCCCTGAAAAGAAGGCATATAGAATTCTGAAAATCAACTCTGTAACCTGCAGATTGAGTAATATTTTTTAGCCATGTCCAGAATTGTAAGAGTCTCGAGCACTTGAAAATATGAGTTATTGACTCACGGACCCCTTTATATATATCACAAGTGGTATCAAAATTTGGATCATTATTGTGTAATCTCTTCTTAAGATAACACTTTGATGGAATGGCAAGATGAAGAGAGATCCAAAACATAAGCTGTTTCTTCAGACTTCTAAGGAATTCACTTGGGGCTATACTCTATGTAAGAGGCAATCTAACAGATTTATTTTCACATGTCAACTTATAGGCTTTAGATACACTATATCCTTTACTATTCCCTTGTGACCAATTGATAAGATCGAAGCGATTACATTGATTGATTCTATTTAAACTAATATGCTTAAAAGAATCTTGTGAACAAATGTTGAGATACCAAAAAGTTCATTTCCCTCCAAGTTCTCCATCTAGTTCTAATCCAAAGATTAGCAAGGATCGAAAACCAAACATTCTCTCATTTTCTATAAGACTTTGGGTGTTCTTCAGCCAAGCAAAAGATCCTTTCTTTGCAAAGAGGTAATAGATTTCTCATCGGATTAAATTATTAGGACCGACTTTGAATGGTTGAAAGCAAAATCAAGAATGATATGTTGACAATTTGTTACGATGAAAGGTTACTTCTCTTGGGTGTAAATTCTATATTGGTGATCAAAAAAAAATAGCGGCGGCACCCGACACCTAAAGCACTTGGATCCGTCGGTACTTGTGTCCGCGCAATTAATCTTTGGTTCCAGCGCCATAACCGTGCGCCATATGCATAAGCCATAGCTTTTAATTCGAACTTTCAGCGCCATAGCCATAACTTTAGTCAGGAATTTCTCCGCGCCATAGCCATACCGAAAAGCCAAATGGAAAACATCGGAATGGGCTGAAGCAATGGATAGAAGATTTTTGTGGAAATGCATGGATTGTCGGGATGATGGACTAATTCCGGCTCTAAAAATGAAATATTTGGAGAAAAAATCCTGCCGAAGATTGGCTATCGGTTTGGAGAGGAGATAAATTCAGACCACGATATAAAAATACACATCAAAGAACAATTCTGAACATTGATAAAAAAGCTTTGCACATATGAAAATGAACAATTACAAACATTGATAAAAAAATTTTATCGAAAAAAATGAGGGATTATGCAATAATGAGGTCTGAAAGCAGATCAGCCTAAAATTTTGCATGGGAAAAGAAGTTGCATATCTTTTATTTTTGAACACAAAAAAAGTCTTAAACCCGAGAAAGCACAAATTTCTAGTGAGAGAAAAGCTTCTTTTGGAGCTCAATGACATCCTTGTCAATTATGAAATCTCTCAAACCGTGTAGGAAGCAAACAATAATAATATTGAGCAAATGAAAAAAGAATTAGAACTCAAAAAATCTTTGCGAGGGCGCTCAAAGTTAGAAAAAGACATTCTTGAGAGCTTGAAACAAGTATTATGCTTGAGACCTATGCACAAAAAAAAATGGCAAGTTACAGGAAGGTCAATCCAAACACACATCAAGAAGGGATGAATTGAAGGTGAACTTCACATGAAGGATGCTAACCTCTCAATCACGAGATCAAACCTCAAAAACTTGGAAGAAGCTGAAAGGTATGAAATTTTTCACCAATTAGAGGTCAATGCACGGTTAGTAGAGAGACTTACACATTACTATTTGAGGGCCGCTTGTCTTTGCATGTGGATTGGCATTCTCCAGGCAATTCTGAGTTATCGGTAAAAAACTAAAAATGTGATCATGAGTATCACTTAATGTGCACGACTTTGTTTGGCTAAAGGTAAATGCATTGTTTGCACTTCATCTATCCCGATTACGCTTTATTTTTAGAGCTTGGTATGGCGGTGCACTCGTGGGCCCGAGCGGTGCTTGAAAATACAGATCACCTTCCATTGTACATGATAGGATATCAACTCTTGGAAATCTTGCTCACTACCCTCAACTTCAAGATCTCCTTATAAGATTGGAGCAAATAATGTTATACTAACGGATGATGAGGGTGAAAGGCACTCTGAGAAAACCTTGGGAAGGTTGTTGTTGAGGGAAAAAATTGAGTCACATCAAGAGAGTGACAGAGATAGAAGTGGTGAAGGAACATTGAAGAAAAGGAAATTTTCACCCAAATCAAAAGTGCAAGCTCAAAAAACGAGAAAAAGCAAAGATAAAACAAGCGGGGAAGGAGAAGCACCTAAGGGGACTTATTCATTCGGAAGCAAGAAAAATCGAAAAGATGCATTAGAATTTTGATGAGAATACAAGTTTAGAGTTGTAGCAAACAATAGATGAAGCACTTGTAGCACTTAATAATCTTTACTTGGGAAAGCATCATCCGCGACGAGTCAATCTGCGCCACCGCTTTGTTGAAGTAGAAGATCGGTCCAACTCCAAAGAAGGTATTCTATTTCAAGCTATACTTGATGCTCTGAATGACAAAAATGATTACATCTCAATCAAGAGTCACATTACATATGAAAATTAGGCCTTGATTCCCATCAGAGGACAATTGGAGATAATTCCATATCAATGAAAGGAAGTGTTGTAGCCATTAGAAGGTATTTGAGTGTTCATTGTAGCCATTTGAGTGTTATTAATCAAAAAATTAAATTGCTTTGCAATGGTTGTTTGAATTTGTTTTGTTCTAATGTAGGTGCACAAAAATTCAAACAAATTTGATAATGAAAAAGAGAATCAAACATCATCAATAAAAGTGAAGAAAAGGAGAAGCGGTTGAGCCACCTTTGGTTCCAAAACTATACTTGAGCAACCATTAGCTCCAGAAACTATAGTTCAACCAACTATAGTTGAGTCAAATATAGTTGAGACATTTGAAACAAGTGTTGAGCCAGCTTTTGTTCCACAAAATATAGTTTTAGAGGCAAATATAGTGCGACCAACAATGGTTCAACATTGTGTTGTCTGATTACCAAGACATTTGAAACAAGTGTTAGAGCCAACAAGTTTGCCAGCAAGTGTTGAGCCAGCAGGTTCAACAAGTAAAGCAGCACATAGCAGAGATATCATGGTGAGTAGAAAGCTATTGATTATGGACCTCAATGGTTCGCAGCAATGATTTTGGAACCACGGCGATAAAAATTTTTGTTGTATTAATATGCATAGCATAGAATACATATTGCATATGCATTGGCACCTTTGGGGACTCATCCATAATAGAATATAATTTATCAATGGCACACCATATGCTCATTCACTTAATGACTTAAAGAGCAAAACAGAAGCGAAAGTTTCTTCCCCCCATCCACCGAAAAAAAAACAGTTTTTGACATTCTGATTCTGGTCTCGTATGTCAGGTAGAACCTCATAACTTGAACAAAATGACAGGAATTGTAACGTTGCTCGTGTTTCCCTTAGGAGTGATGTATAGAAGCAATAATGTCTACAATAAAAAAAAACAATATCAAAATATGAACACATTAGCTAGAACAAATTTGTACAAGTTCCCATGTCTCAAAGTTAATAACGGTGTCAAGACCATTGGATGCTATAATAATACTTTGGAATGAAAAATGTAGGGTTGTATTTTCAAAGTTATGAGCAATGAATAGGGAAGCACATAACATATTATGATACCAAAAGAGGACTATACCTTTTTGTACAGTAGCACATAGACGGTTCATTCTTTGAACCTCAGTCCAACGACTAATTTGTAATGGTGAAGCCCCTTCTAGCATCACGAAGTACTGCATATCTGTCAAAAATATAACAAACCTATTAGAGACCCAAGTCTTTGAGAAATTATTCTGAAAATGTATTCTGAATAAACATACTCTGAATGAACCAGTGCTGGATGATGTCGGTAAGCCATGAAATCTGCTCCCATATTGGGGACCAGATAATACAACCCATCCTTTTAATCTCAAGTGGGAATATGCTTTGTAATGCTCCACAAAATGGTCATTCAATGTTTGCATGACCATCCAAGCACTCTCACCTGTGAGTTTTGCATAGCCCTGTTTGCCGCATTAGATAGATTGAATCCATATTATAACCTTCAAATCTTGAAATATCATACGTGTATGACAAGATGACAAAAAGTTCTTCAGGTTTGCCTTTTTTGCATCCCTTGCACATAATGAGTTTTGCAGTAAAAAGTCTATCTCTCATAGCAGATGGAACCAATGCCATAACAGGCTCCTACCCTCCTTTTATACTGCCATCTTATTATCAAAAGTCAGTGAACATAACTTTTAAGAGTCCCAAGTTTATATTGAGATAACAGTGAAATTATACATTTTTATGTGGCTTATTGTCCCAGGTTGTACATAAACAAAATCCAGCCTCATAAACACTTACTTCTTGCAGACCTTCAACTTCATCTTTCTTGAATATTGCTGAACCCCAATGTCAGCATGAGCATAAGAATAGCCATTTTGCATTATCACATTCGAGAAAATAAAGATGCATGCTGTGCCTCATAAAGAGAGAATCAGACCACAACAAACCTGCTGTGTTTATGCCCTAATGCAACTGTTATCATATATGATATTGCACCTTGGTTTTACTAAATACAAATAAACAACAAGAAAACTGACTTACATCAAATTTCGTTGATAAATGTCTAAGCAACCCAATTCATCGCTGAGATAATGGGTCTCCTCCAGAGATAGCTGAAGAATTCTCAAACCAGCCTCTTCTTTCTCTTGTTCTGTTGTACAACCTTCACAGAAAATCGAGGAATTATTATAGTTCACCCTGATGTTCAGAAAAAAAACTAACGCCAAAGATAAATTCGGACAAACCTTGATCATCATATGGCGTATCGATTATAGGCAGGCCAAAACTTGCTCGGTCTAAAATGCAGGATTTTTCAGCAGTCAATTCCACAATGGATCCCTTATCCACTAGTACCACCGCCTTTAAGGGTGCATCTTTCAAGCTCGCATTTTTCATATAGTATGGATATGGGATCTTCCAGCCCTTCCGCATGGCAGCCTTGCTTTTTCAGGGGTCCCATATTTTAGGGTTTACAGAATGACAAGTTTTTCGCCGACGATCGCCGGGAAAATATCTCGATTGCCTTTTCTATTTGATGTTATTATTAACAAAAGGGTCTTCTGGAAAAAGGCCTCGGGATCGTATTTAAGGAAGATAGCTCTTAATACTGATCACCTCTATCCATTCGCACCTTAATTTCTTGCCATATCTAGCTCCTCGACCCATCGTTAAGCCTAAATCTTTTGCCACACCTTACCCGAGAATCTGTGATTCTATATTTCCCTAGTTGATGGCGGGATAACGATGATTCTTTGGTTCCTAGTTGATAAAAGGGATAACGATTTCTTACAATCCTAAAGATTGGAATTAAACTTGCTTACTTTTGTTGCTAAAAGTCGAGGTATTTCCTTAGATTGTATATAAAGTCTTACGATTGAAAAATGCCTAATAGGGTGAAAGCATTCAGGAAAAATGTCTAATAGGATAGATAAGGAGATAGCATTACAGCGTATCTTTTTTGTATACTCCTTTTTCATTCTTATTGGTTGGCATTATATTATGTTTTGTAATCCCTATACACAATGACAATTATAGCAAATATATACTAGAGGATATAGT